>CM053627.1:188316016-188333575 GCA_028646595.1 Phalanger gymnotis | reverse complement strand
CATTCACTTAGTTCAGGGGAAAAAGCCAGCACCCTGAACTTCAGAGCAAAATACAAGCAAATTACAAACATCAACAGACAGACCTTATCTGATTCAAATCATAATACATAGTTACCAGTACCAACATCTGGGTTTCAAAGCTGGGGGGCAGTTTGCAGCTTGCCCAGAGTCTCAACACTCCTTCCATGAGTGTGCCCCCCAAAATAAAATGCCAAGCTCTCCCCAGTTATATCCAGTTTGGTGCCCTGAAGGCTTTGACCTGACCCAGGCTGGGTCTGGGAAAGTTCTCCATCCCCAGGATCACATCCTGGACAAATCAATGACTCCTACTTGTCTCAGTGCTGAGAAATACTCCAAGACAAAAAGATCCCACTTTATCTGCCCCATTCAAACAAAGGCCAGAATCAGTAAAGGCACTTAAGAGAAGAAAAGCAAAATGTCCCACCTTAATTACTGTTACATAATAATGTTAATGTTACACTTAATAGGGGTTTGGGCCTGGGGCTTAGCACTTAGTAAGATTCAATGAAATAGCTGAATTACTCAAAGCAAACAAAAGCCAAACTCCTCAAGGGCACTTGTTGAACTAAGTGCTAAGGAGCCCATTTTGCTTCCCAACACATATGTCAAAACTCACAAACGTGGACATAGTCCTACCTAGGATGTATTGAAACAGTTGACTGGTAACTGTCTTTTCACAAAAAGAGGCAGTTTAGGGCTTAAGGTCGATTATAGAAAATGGTGAATGGAGCATCAGGCCTGGAATAAGGAAGACCTGAGTTCTAATTTGGCTTCAGATACTTCCTAACTGACCCTAGGCAAGTCACTTCACCCTGTTTGCCTCAGTTTCTTCATCTGTAAAATGAACTGGAGAAAGAAGTGGTAAACCACTCCAGTATCTTTGCCAAGAGAACCCCAAATGGGGTCACAAAGAGTTGGACATGACTGAAATTTCACAACAACAACAACAACAACAACAACAACAACAACAACAACAAATAACAAAATAAAAAATGGCCTAAGTATTTTCGATTTATGTAATTACAAGACTTGCAGGATGATGGAATGGTGATATGCCAGAGTTTCAATTTCTATTTTCTGTTCTTTAAACTTAAAACTCACCACAAGTTTTTGCTTTAAAAGTTATTTTTGCACAGCTGAAATGTTTTATTTTTAATAGAAGATAATAAAAATATTGATTTACATAAAATGTTGAAATATAATGCATAATAATGCTTTTGGGGCAGCTGATCTTTACCTACATGTTTGTGTTTCCTCTTTATGAAAGTTCTAGATTTCTGTCCTAATGATATCACCACCAAGCAAAATTGACTACCAGTGTTCTGTGTGCATTTTTAAAATGATTGAGCTAATGAATGATTGTTTTATCTTTTATGGGTTTTTTTTTGCAATGCCTTGCCCTCTTTTTTTTCTTTTAAAAATATTTTTATTTATTTCATTAAATATTTCTTAATTGCATGTAAAAATGTTAACATTCACTTTTTAAAAATTTAGTTCCAAATTCTCTCCTTTTCTCCTGTTTATCCTCCACCCCTTGAGAACCTTTTCCTTAGTTTGAATGACAGTGTTAAAGAAAAAAAAAATTAACTCTGTGTATTCTAGAAAGGATCTTCCAGTGTTCTCTGCAGAAAGCATAGTTAAGGAAGCTTTTTCTTCTCATTCCTTGGAAGAAGCTGAGAAATTACAGATTCTTCTTTCCTCGGTTGGGTTGTATTTACTATCAAGATCATTCATATGTTGATTAAACTGATATTTTTGAAAATAGGAGATTTGCAAGTGTGTGTGTGTGTGTGTGTGTGTGTGTAGATATATAAATAGATATAGGAAAGTCCTTGGTATCCTTTAGCTCCCCTATTCCTAACTCCTTTTTCAATAGTTAAGGAAAAGAAAAAGAACTGCATTGAGTGGCCTCAACTTAACTGACTCCATTTGAAGAAGAAAAGATTTTTTTTTTTATCTGACTCTGTTTAAAGAAGAAAAGAGTTTTCTCTTTTTTTTTTTTCATTTAAAGAAGTAGAGTTTTGGTAAATAACAGGATGTCACTGGAAATTCCTATTCATGAGAGCTATGTCATCCTATTATTATATATGTGTATACTATACGTAGGAAGATAGAATTTGCATTTATAGAGGGGTACAATTCTCATGCATTGATTAAACACTTTTAAAAAGTGTTCCCATAAGCACAAAGCTTTGAGTCAACTGCTGGATATCTGTAGTGGCCATTAAAATGTTGAATTATCTGAGAATGTACTGCATAGCCAAGTGTGCTAAAGTTTTTGCCATATAATGCATTGATTCTCTTTTCATTTAGTTTCCTAAAAGCACCAATTGAACACTCCCAATTTTAAGAATATGTGTCGTATCTGTAAAATTTCCTTTTTTTTTATTAGAAGTATTACCTTTTGGGATTTATTTGATGATGCAAATAGAAAAGTAAGCCTGATGTCATAGAAATTTATTTTCTTTATTTCTCACCATGATCATAACATAAAGAAATGTGCTCCAGGTTATCTTGAAGCATTTCGTCCACACAAAAACTTACAATGGATGGGCAGAATGAGATAATCAGCAAAACTCACAAATGAAAGGTGTTAAAATAATTGAGTGGCCTTGTTTTGCTGTAGCAATCAAATGACCAAATAGAATAACTTGATTTAATAAGCTCATCTTTTGAAACTACTCTGAGTATTTTTAATCAGTCAATAAACAGTTTTTAAATGTCTATTATGAGCTAGGCGTTGTGGTGCCAGGGGTGAGCCCTGGGGGATAAAAAAAGAGGCCAGAGACATACCCAGTCCTCAAGGAACTTACAAGCCAAAGAGGGGCACAAACAAATATATGCAAAGTAAGCTATATATGGGATAAATATAAAATAATTAACAGAGGGAAAGTGTGGGAATTAAGAAGGTTGGGAAAAGTATCCTATAGAAGGTGAGATTTTAGTTGGGACTTACAGGAAGCCAGGGAGGTCAGTAGTTGGAGTGGAGTTGGGAGAGCTTTCCAAGCATGGAGGATAGCTAGAGAAAATGCCCAGAGCTAAGAGATGGAGTGTTTTATTTGTAGAACAGCCAGGATGCCAATGGTGCCACTGGATCAAAGAATACATGTTGGTAAAGCAGAAGAAGACTGGAAAGGTAGGAGAGGACTAGATTAGGAAGACTTTGAATGCCAAACAGAGCATTTTGTATTTGTTCCAAGAGGCAATAGGCAGCCCCTGGAGTTGGTGTGTGTGTGTGTGTGTGTGTGATATGGTCACATGTTTTAGAAAAATCACTTTAGTGGCTGGAGGGAGGCAGGCAGTCCCACTAGCAGGCTATTTTAATAATCAATGCATAACATGATGAGGACCTGCACTAGAGTGGTGGCAGTGTCCGAGGAGAGAAGGGAGTGTGTTTGATTGCTGTTTCAATGGTAAAATTAACAGGCCTTGGCAATGGCTTGGAAATCAGGGGAAGAGGGGGGAAGAGTGAGGAATCAGGGATGACTCCTAGGTTGTGAACCTGGGACTTGGAGGATTTGTGTTGCCCTCTACAGTAATAGATAGGGAAGGTTTAGAGGTAAAGATCATGAGTTCAGTTCTGGACATGTTTCACTTCAGATGTCTACTGGACATTCAATTCAAGATGTCTGAAAGACAGTTGGAGATGTGAGATTGGAGGTCAAAAGAGAGATTTGGACAGGAAAGGTAGATTTGAGAATCATCGGCATCAAGATGGTAATTAAATCCATGGGAGCTGGTGAGTTCACCAAGTTAAGTAGTACAGAAGGAGTAGAGAAGAGAGTCTAGGACAGAACCCTGTGGGACATCTAGAGTTAGATTGCTTGGTCTGGATGACGATCCACAAAAAGACTGAGAACGAGTGGTCAGACAGGCAAGAGGAGAAACCAGGAGAGAGTGATGTCCTGAAAACCTAGAGAGAAGAACATATCCAGGAGAAGAGGGTAACCAACAGTCTTGGAACCCGCAGAGAAGTCTAGGAGAATGAGGATCAAGAAAAGCCCACTGCATTTGGCAATTAGATCTTTGGTAACTTTGGAGAGAGCAGTTTCAGTAGAATGATGAGGTCAGAAGCCAGATTGTAAGGGGTTAAGAAGAGAGTGAGAGGAGAGAAAGTGGAGGCACCTATTATAGATGGCCTTTTTGAGGAGTTTAACCACAAAGGGCAGAAGAGATACAGGATACAGGATGACAGTTAGCAGCGATGGAAGGATCAAGTGAGGATTTTTTTGGCCAGGGAGGTGGAGGTCAACAAATAATGTTAGCAATTCTTCCACGATTGCCCCAACTTCCTGAAACCTACTTTTCTGAGTGTTAGTGGGGTCGATCTAGCATTAGGAAGAATTAAATAGAGCTAGCATTTATACAGTGTGTGAAGATTTGCAAAGTGCTTTACATGTGTTGTCTCATTTGATTTGCATGACAACCCCAGGAGTTGTGTGCTATTATTACCTTCATTTTACAGGTGAGGAGGAAGCTGAGGTAGATGGGGTAAGTGACTTGTCCAGGTTCATGCAGCAGATGTCTGGATTGGAACTCAAGTTGTCTTGCCTCTTTGTATGGCACCACCTTACTGTCTTGGTATGCTTAAATCATTCCTGATCATGACAGTACACTCCACAGAGAATCATGAATTTAGGCTTAAGACTCTCAGTCGTGAAGACGTGGCCAGGAAAAGCCATAGCTACTATGAGAACCAGACAATAAGCACTGATTAGGTGCTGACTGTGTGACAAGCACAGTGTGAGACACCAGGGACACAGACAAAAATGACAAAGTGCCCCCTACTCAGTTGCTTATGTCCTATTATATGGATACAACATTCTTAGAAGCAGTAAGGAAAAACAGATATGTACAAAATATACACTGTGGTTTGGAAAAGAGGAGTCACTAACAATTGGGGGTGGGGGTCATGACAAGCCTTTAGAAGGAAGCGGAGCTTGATTTGAGACTTGATGGAAGCTAGGAGCTGGAAGAAGCAGATGTGAAGAGGGAGACTGATTACTCCAGGAATGGAGAGAGCGTTTGCAAAGACATGGTGGTAAGAGATAGAATGTAGTGTAGAAGAAACAGCAGATTGGCCCATGAATTGATAATTCATGAAATTATGGAGTCGGACATGACTAGTTCTTTGGGTTGTTGTTCAGTTGCTCAGTAGTGTCCCACTCTTAGTGACCTCGTAGACCAACTGTGCATGGGGTTTTCTTGGCAAAGATCCTGGAAGGGTTTGCCATTTCCTTCTCCAGTGGATTAAGGCAAACAGAGGTTACATGACTTACCCAGCATCACACAGCTAATAAGCGTCTGAGATCAGATTTGAACTTTGGTCTTTCTGACTCTTGGCCCAATGCTCTATCTACTGTGCCTCCCCTGGAAAGACCATGACGGCAGTAAGAAACAGAGCTTTAATCATACTCGAATAACCACAGAAGGCACAGAAAGTACTGAGGAAAGTGGTGAAAGGGGTACAGAAGCAGATGGTAGGGTCAGGGGATAGGATAGTGAAGAAAGTCTGTGTCAATCCCTAAAAATAAATTATCAAAGAGCTCACAAGGGTTATATACCAACTGTTAACTCTAAAAAGTAAAAATAAATAAACCAAAGAGCCACAGAGGTTATTACACCATCATCTTGGACCAAAGAGCCATAGAGGTCATTGACCAACTATTAACTCTGAAAAATAAAAACCAAAGAGCTCACAGAATTTATAGGTAAAAAGTCTTCTTTATCCCATTGGAGGAAGGAAACTAGACACTCATGCTGGGGTCTCCTTTAGGAGGAGACCCTAAGCAGTGAGGAGAAGTCTTGATACGTATAGTTGTGGCCAGACAAAGAACTGAGCAGAGGTGCAGCCACAGCAGGGAGCAGTGACAATGAGGCAAGTTTACCTAGTGAAAAAAAGTCTATTCCTAGCAGAGCTTCATGACTGAAACATGGTTCCTGCAGGTGCTTGTCCATGCTCAGGGAACACCTGGGGCTGGTTTGAGCCCAATTCTGTGATTTAGCTGCAGCAGACGGTGAGCACAAAGGAATGGTGTTATGCCAAGCTTAGGGCACAACTTGCTTGCTGGGTTTTAGCTCTGGAAAATAGGGTGTCTCCTAATAGTAAAAAGAGAGGAATAAAAAGAGAAGGGTGGTCTCATCAAGGAGATCCTAACATCTGGTTGTTGTCATTTGTTCTCAAAGGGAACCAAAATGACACCACCATGGTGGGGTCAAGGTACGATGTATCTGACTATGGGTAATCAGACCAACACTAGCTCAGAAGGCTCTTGCACAGGTTGGGCACAAATAGTCCACATGAATATTTGGAGTGGAGATGTCTCTAATTTTGTACATCTCATGTTTCTTTTGAGCTACTGCATTTCTGTTTTGCTCATAGAGTACAGTACCGTCTTTGATGCAGGCACACCATGTTGGGTAGTCCTTTGTCAGTGTTTCCTATGTCTCACAATTGATTCTAAAGTTCTTCAGAGAGACCTTGAGAATGTCCTTGTACCACTTCTCCTGACCTCCATGTGAGTGCCTGCCTTCTGTGAGATGTCCATAAAATAATCTATCAGGCAAACCTACTTTGGGCATTTGAATGATGTGGCCAGCCCATCAGAGTTGCACTCTCTGCAGTAGAGTTTGAATGCTTGGAATTTCAACTTGATAAAGGACCTCAGTGTCTGGCACCTTATCTTGTCCAGTGATCTTCAGAATCTTCCTAACTATGCAGGTTTCATAGGCATACAACGATGAGGTCAGCACAATAGCTCTGTAGACCTTCGGTTTGGTAGGCAGTGTGATGCCTCTTGTCTCCCACACTTTCCATTGGGAGCCTCCCAAACACTGAGCTAGCTATGTGGAAAGTATATTGCCAAGGTAAGTGAACTTGTCCACAGCATTAAAATACATCCATTGCTGTAACCAGTGGTTCCGTGTGTAGATGGTGTGGTGCTGGCTGGTGGAGAACCTCTGTATTCTTGGTGTCAATAGGCTAAAATTAGCACAAGCAGAAGAGAATCAATCCATACTTTGTTGCATCTCAGCCTCATGAGGAAGAGGATGGGGAGGAGAAGAAGCAGAGAATATTATTGATATAAGCGGATTAGATACAGGAGTACTAGGCAGCATGGACCCAATAGAGAGGAAAGACTGCAGATTTCGAGGTCTCACTTTTATAGTTTTGGGAGAGAACAGATGAATTCTTATCAGTGCCGCCAGGGGTATTAGTTCATTAACATATCAAAATCATCTTAAAGTTGTCATTAAAATTTTGAAGTTAATATGTCCATATCATGGTCTGCTGGTCTTTATTGTGGAGATCTGGAATTTGTTTGAGATTTGTATATTATAGAACCAAAAGGCCCTGACAGCAGCACCTAGATGGCTTCTGCTGATTTAGCACATATTACCAGGTTGTGAATTTTTGGTTACCGTATGAGATAATTTGTAAATTATGCTCCTTAGATCTTTGGGATGGTTTGTATGTGACTTGCAGGGTCCCCTTTGCAATCTTACTATCTGCTATGGTCTCTTTATACTGGTTGCTTATAAACTTATTGTGCTGGCTAGAGTGGGAGGGTGGACAGGGGGAGACCAGAACAAAATATAATTTTATCAGAGCCCATTTGATTGACACATAGCATGCCAAGAGAGGCATAATGTGATGTAATTAGCCTAAAAAATAGGCAGAAGTCAGATTGTGGAGGGCTTGAAGAAGACTCCTAGGTAGTGACCCTGAGCGATTTACAAGAATGGCGATGCCCTTTACAGAGGCAGGGACTCTGGAACAGGTGAGTGTCAAAGCATACGAGGACATACTTCAGCCTCAAAAGGATGAGGAGGCTGACCCATTTGATGATAATGGATGACATTATGTAGATCTCTAAGGTTTTCTAAGCACTTTACATACTGTATATTTTCTTATTTGACCCTCATGACATCCTGTAAGGAAGAAGTAATTATTATCCCCATTTTAGGGATGAGGAAACAAGAGGCACAGAAAGGTTAGATCTCTTTGGTAACTATATATGTATTGCTATGGACAGACAATTAGAAGCCCTATCTGCTGATTTGTGTTATTTGCTCTGTTTATATGATTTCTGCTTGTAATTTCTGTTTGCGTGTTCTCTGAAGTTCAGGTTGTGGACTTTTTCCCCTGAACTAAGTGAATGATATATGTATGTTTAATTAAAGTGAGATTGTTAACCCCTTAAATTGCTTTCCTTAGAAAAGCAGATCAAAGAAGCTGTGCTACCAGCCCTCCTGTGTGCTGGTGTTATTGGCTTTACACCTCCTCCACAGCAGCTGCAGGCAGCATTGTTGTTACAGCCATGTGCACTCTAAGCATGAGCGCACTTCTCCCTGGTCTCAGTGCGTACTTGTGGAAAAGTCACAGAATTTGGGTGGGGGGAGAAGATGTTTTGTGCCATCTGTCTGTGTAATACCACTTTAGTGACTACCCTTTTCTAAAAGCTAGTTGAGTCTGATCGATTCTCAAATGATAATCAATGAGGAAAACATATTGATGGGGGTTCACGAACTATAGAACTAAAATGATACCTTCCCAACTCTTCCAGGCTAACCCTGGAGCCCTGAAGGGGTACAGTGGCCACATTCTGGGGTTCTCACTTCTCAATGGCGGTGGGAGTTGGGATCGTTGCCTCGGAACATGTGAAACATTGGTAAAGTGAAGCAGCTATCCCTCAGCAAGAAGCCAGTCAGTACCCATATTTATTCCCAAAGAATCAGAAGACATATTCCATGGGAGGGATCAACCAAATTGGAGTTCAATCAAGCCCAGGTCACTTGGTCCTCACTTCAACTTTTCTCCATTCACAGTGAAACAACAAAGTCTCTTTCTTGAATTCCACCTTTGTTGCTAGAATTTAGCAGTTTGTTTATGAATTCCAGGTAGAGATATACAAGCTCATAGTCCAATAACTTACCTAGTAGTCCTTTATAGATATTTAAACAAAGGATACCAGTCAGAACAAGTGCCTGCTTGCTCCTTTTGTCTTAATGCCTGTGAAGACCAATTGGCTCACTGCCCCACCCAACAGCAAGGGAGGGGTGGTAGTGGTGGTGAAGCGCAACATTCCTTTCTATGCAAGAGTAAACAAACTAGTCAGACTGCTTTACAGATGCACCAAGACAGAGAAAGAAAACTCCAGACTCTCTGAGCTTGAATAAGCACTGGAGATCAGCTTTTTAGATCAATCAGTCAATGATTATTTATTAATTCCCTACTAAGGGTCAGGCACTGCGCTAGTTGTTGGTGGATCAGCTCGCTCCTCTACCCACAACCCCATGCTCTAAATCATCACACTCTCTTATATGGCTTGGGAATAGTAGCAAGCAGAGTGGGGGGTCGAGACGGTTAAGTCCCCTCTCCTGTTTTCCCCTTAGTAAACTCAGCCCTAGCCCCCTCCACTCATTATCTTTCTCTTCCCTTCCTTTCTATCATGTTCTCTGGAAGTCTCTTCTACTATTAAAACTCCCCTTCATCCTAAATCTTACCTCTCCCTGTCTTCCATCTTCAGGTTCTCACTGAAACCTGCCTCTTTCCTGAAGATAGCACATCTCTTGGCACCCTCTCCAAAGCTGGTTGCTCCTTCTCTCCCATTCCCTGATACAGGGAAAGAAAGGGAGAAAACTTGGTTTACTCCTTGTTCTCCACTGCCACCTTCTGACCTCTCAGTAACTATGTCTTTTATAAAGTTCACCATATCTGGTCCCAATGCTTGTTGCTTGCCATTTATGGATCTTCCAGGTCATTCTCCATCCTCCCTAATATATTTAGTACTTCACCTAAAGTCTTTTCTCTGATTTAACCTTTGAGCCCTTTGAATGACCTTTCAGAACCTCAACTTCTCTGCTTCTATAAAATGTCTCCTAATTACTCCAACTACTTATATCAGGAATTCTTAACCTGAGGTCTATGGACCACCAGTGGGTCCTTAGGTAGATTTCAGGGGGTTTTTGAACTTCGATGGGAAAAATATTTTGTTTTTACTACCTCTAACTAAAATTAGATTTTTCTTCAATTATTTAAAAACATTATTCTGAAAAGGGCTCTATAGACTTCACCAGACTGCCAAAGGGGTCCATGCCACAAAAAAGGTTAAGAATGACTGACTTATAGGAATGGTCATTGTGCCTTAGATTTTCTCTCCTTCCCTCACTCACTGTCCCAGGTACCAGAATTCCTAGTTAATGGTTCTACTGACCGCCTGCCCAATAATATACACACACAGGGGATGAGACTACCTGGCCATCTGCTCTCCCAGGTCAGGTTGAGGACGCTGTTGCTGGAAGCCCCTACTCCTACCTTCTCCATGCCTCATTGGAGGGTCCCAGTCTTTTGACAACTCCTAACCGGGGCTGTACTCCATTCATTACTAATCTTAAAATGGGGTGCTCAGGGCTGAGACAGCATGAGGACAGGGATGGTAGTGATGAAGGAGAGAGGTAAGGAGATGACTGGAGGACAAAGGCTCCTTGAAGGTAGTGACTATTCCTGTTTTCATCTTTATATCCTCAGCATCCAACAGGTGCTCTTATTGAATATATCAACAAACTAATTAAATGTGAAATCTCTCTTTCCAAGACCCATGTCCCATTTCAAACACTTCAGGGCCATACTTAACTGGGACCTAGTTTGGCAAGAATAATTAACTACACTAGGAAATACTAGATGACTAGAAGTACGAATTCCTCGTTGAGATGCACCTGGACCTCTCTATCTCCCCCACCTCTAGGTTTCCTACCTCTTGAAAAAAAGTGCCTTGTTATGATTTTGCATGTACTGAGCATTAAAGAGTATAGGATCAAGGACTTTGAACTGGATACGTTCTTTGAGGTGATCTGATTCAACCCCCTTATTTTATAGAGCCAGTAATAGAACACCAAAAGATTTAAAGGGCTTACCCAAGGTCACATGGGTGGTAAGTGGCAGAGTCAGGCTTCAAGACCTCCAAAGCCAGGTACTCCTAGGACTATGTGAATCAGAAGTAGGCCAGATAAGCAGAGTCCTCTTTATCTGCATATGTTTCTCTTTCCTACATGGAAAAAGGGACTAAGTCTGACTAGACTGCTTTAGTTGCATAATTTGCAAATCTGGCTTTGTTTGAATATGAATATACTTCATGAGTGTGATGGACAAGCAAATTGTACCCAGGTGCTACTACCAAGGAATCCAGAAGCATAAATATAGTTGAAAGATTGCTCATAAAACCCATTACTTAATAAATGAACTGTTTAGACAAGTTTATAATACAAGTTTGTTGGCTCTGGCTCTTGAGAAATCAATGCTGCAATTAGAACTCTTCATTCAATATGCATTCATTAAATCGAGCATCTAGCGGAAGGTGCTATGGGAAACGAGTGGAGCGTGAGAGTGGAAAAATGAGCCAGATTTGAATTCAGAGCACGTGGGTTCTATTCCTAACTCTGCTGCTTACTTGTCTGTGTGATTTGAAGCCAATCACCTGACTTCCTTGGGCATGGTTTGTCATCTGTAAAATGAGATAACTGGACGTAGAACAGTGGTATCAAAGGAGGCTCCTAAACCATACCTGAGAATCACTGTGGGAGGTTGATTGACTTAGAAAACCACGTATTAACACCATCTATATTCTATTGTATTTTTATTTATTTTGTTAAATATTTTCCAATTTCATTTTAATCTGGTTTAGGCCACCCTAGCTAGTATTGGGGTCAGGGTGTTTAACACCTTTGGGCTAGACCATAGGATTTTAGTTCTAATGCTGAAAGGGACCTCAGAGGCCATCTACTGCAACCCTCTTCATTTTACATTTGAGGAAATTGAGGCCCAGGAAAGGTGAGTGAATTGCCCAACATCCCAGATTGTAAAGGTCAGAATCAGGAACTGAACCTGGCTCCTCTTACTCCAGACACAGTGCTCTTTCAATTGTAGATAGGAGTAGAATTATTGAAGAAAATTCATGGGCTACACCCTCAAACATTTAAAAATCAATTATTTAAATCTTCCCCTACTAAACCTTCTAATCTTGAGGTATTAACAATTTTTAGAAAAGGGAGTTGAAAGAAATCGAAATGATATCATACAGTGAAGGCAGGATAGTAGGGAAAAGGAGAATGGGGTAGTAGGATTTATCTATAACATCACCCTGAAAGATGGAGAGGTAATTCAAAGAGCTCTGAACCTGAATTAAGGAAGACTTGAGTTCAAATCCTGCCTTAGATACTCACTAACCGTGTGACCCTAAACAAGTCACTTAACCTCTATCTAACTCAGTTTCCTCATATATAGAATGGAGATAATATTACATGCAGCTAGATGGCACAGTGGATAGAGTACTGGGCCAGGAGTCAAAAAGACTCATCTTCCTGAGTTCAAATGTGACCTCAGACACTTACTAGCTGTGTGGCCCTCAGTAGGTCACTTAACCTGCTCTGCTATAGTTTCCTAATCTGTAAAATGAGGTAGAGAAGAAAATGGCAAACCACTCCAGTATCTTTGCCAAGAAAACCCCGAATGGGGTCACAAAGAGTCAGATGTGACTGAATAACATTTCCTAGAGTTTTTGTGAAGATGGAATGGGATCATATTTACAAACTGTTTCGCAAATCTTAAGGGCACTATTTAAATGCTAGCTGCTATTGTTGTTAATGGATTGTTGGAGAATTAATGTGGAGTTAGAGGGAAAATAGTGAATAAGGGAGTCAGAAAATCTGAGTGAGTTTGAATGCTATCTCTGCCAATTAATGGCTGTGTTACTTTAGGCAACATACTTAAGGTTTCTGAGTTTGTTTCCACATCTGTGAAGTAAGAATGATACTTCACAGGGGGGATTGTGAGAGTCAAAATGAAATCATATATGTAAACTGATTTGTAATCATAAAGCTAGAAATGCAAATTGTTATCTGAATTCCATTTCATCAAATAACTTCTGTTTATTATGAATTTCTAGCTCTCATATCTTAAATCGTTGAGTGCTTCCTATCTGCATCTCTTGGGGAAATGCAAATAATAAGCAAACTTCCCTTCATTCTAGGTCTCTTCTTCGTATACTTTTTGTATCCACTTGTACGCCCTGGAGACCTGGCTTCCTCCAGGTGTCAGTGCATTCCCATTAAACTGGATGCACACCCTCTTCCTCCACTGGGAAGAGACATGAACGCAGGATTGAAGTATTTGCACTTTTGGATGAAGAATCTCTTATTGGTCCCATCAAGGGGGCTGTGATGAAGATGATTGGTGACTGAGCAAGATAAAGACTCCACCATTGGGCTTAAATGGAGAAATATCTTCTGCTCTGTCTTTCTTTCCCTCTTATTGAATGTGTTTTTGGGAAGACTCTGCTTTCCCTTTAGCTTCTAAAAAGGGAAGGAGAGGGGATTTCTCTATCCTTCCATTCTATAGTGGCAGTTATGAGGGCTATTCGCCCATGGCTATGAGTACATTTTCTTGCCTAGGCAAGCCTAACATAGGATCTCAAGTCCTTACCTGTCTTATTTGCTTTGTATTTAATTCCCTGAGCATAGGTGACCAAACATTAATTCCAAGATGAATGTTCCTCGCTTCGATGGCTACCTTGTCAACTTGAGAGATCAAGAATTATGGAATCTAGCTGCGTGCCTGGCTTCAAGAGGTACTTCCTACCACTGCATTGCAGAAGGGATGACCTTCTGTTCAGGATTATGCTAGAACCCGAAAACCCAAATTGTGTTCCTGTGTTCAGAAGATCTGGACCTTGTGGTTCTCATTAGGCAACATGGCTGAGTTGAAAGTAAAATCTGTTCAGCAAATCTTTTGTGATATATATATATATATATATACATATATATATATACATATATATATCCCTTCTGGGATAGTATAACAGAGATATTGGGGAATACCTGTTTTATTATCTCTTTATTCAGACTTCCTTGAGTTCTTTGAGTGCCTTGTATATTTTTCTATCAATTCATATACTATGCTAAGTCCTTTTTGATAGGTTACTGTTTCACATTTTAAGTATTTGCCAGTACATGCTTAAAGAATCTTTTGTGTTTTCAATATTTTGTTTGTGGTGGAGAAGGTAAGTAGCTGTTCGATAGGTGGTATCTTGGGACACAGAGTAACTTTTGTAGACAAGACTGTGTTAACTCCTTTTGGAAAAGTCTTAGACATGAGCCAAGGCTAAGCTTTGTGTGTAAGAGATGTTACTTAAGAGTTCTATTCTGGGTTGAAAGCATAAGGAGCCAGAGAATGCAAGGAAAATCTTGAATCTTCTATCTTTTGGGTCAGGTCCCCTGAGTCTGCATGAAGCAAGAACTGGATCCCCCTGTGGACTGTGGTTAATGGAGTGGGGCAGCTGCAGTCCCCATATAAGGGAAGACTTGTAAACAAATTGAAAGCTTCAGAATGCTGCTGAAGATTCTCACCTGTGGAGGACTCACAATGAGTTTTCCTGAAAAGTCTTAGGTTTTGGTAAGTAATAATAAAGTAATATGTAGTGATCCATTTTTACTAAAATGCTTTCTTTTCTAAAATATCTCTTCTAGGCTGGTTACCAATGTTGAATATAATGTCTTAGACCTTGTTATACTTGTCAGTCCAACATTTTATTTCTTTATTTCATAAATACATTTGTAAGAATATCCAATTCTAATTATAAATGATCCTTAGGTATCTTTTGCAAAATACCATTTATTCGGTTTTCCTCCTGTGTTTGCTAGCCACTACTGATCATACTTTCAATGGTGAGCCAATCTGTTTTCCTCCTAATCTACACACTAATTCGTATTTATTATACTGGCCCTCTTAAAGTAATTAACTCAGAAAAAATTACATTTCTTTGGTACTGATATGAGAAAGTAAAAATCAAAATACTAAAGGAAACAAGGGGCATAATAAGGAGGTTCAGTGTTCTATAGCATCGAATATATTAATTTTAATTTCTCAAGCAGTTATAGTCCCTTCTTCCTATTTTTTTGAACTACCAATCATAAAAAACATTTACTAAGCCCTTACTATGATCCAGGCATTAGAATATAAAGAGAAAAATAAAGAATCCATATCTTCAAGGAACTTATATCCTCTCATAGGAGAAAACATGGGCAGATAGAAGTACATATATGTATATATGTGTATATGTATATATATATGTATACAACACATATATAATATATACACAATAAATGCAAGGTAATTTTGGAAGTGGGACTTACTAGCATCTGAGAGATCAAGAAAGGCCTATGTAGGGAATAATACTTATATTGAGCTCTGAAGAAAGCTAGGGATATTAAGAAGCTGAGGTAAAGAGGGAGAATATGGACAGTTTGTGAAAAGGCCCAGAGGTGGGAGATGGTGTATTATGTGTGAAATAGTTTGGCTAGGCCGAAGAGTGGATAAAGGGAAATTAGATTATTAATTAGATTGGAAAGTTAGGTTGGAGCCAGATTGTGAAGAGTTTTAAATTGCCAGAAGAGTCTGTATTTGTTCCTATGGGAAATAGGGAGGCATTGAATTTTTTTTGAAATGGTCATTTTAGGAATATCTCTTTGGCAGCTGTGTGAAGGATGGATTGACAAAGGGAAGAGATTTGAGACTAGGGGACCAATTAGAAGGCTAGTGCAGCAATCCAGGCAAGAGATCATAAGGGGCCTTATTGGGGTGTGGCTATGTTATTGAAGAGAAGGGAACAAATGCAAGAGATGCTGTGGGGATAGATCATGGAGATTTCCAGTAGGCAGTTGGTGACATAGGACTAAAGATCAGGAGAAAGTCCAAGGTTGGGATAGATATGGGATATGGGAATCCCCTGCAGGAAGGTGACAACTGAACCCACAAGAGCTGATGAGGTCACAAAGAGAGAACATAATGAGAAAAGAAAGGAAGGCCCAGGGTAGAACCTCTGAGTTTGCCCACAGTTGGGGACAGGGCATGGATAAATGATCCTGGAGAGGAGATTGACAAGGAGCAAGCAGAGAGACGGGTAAGAGGAATCCCAAGAAAGATTAATTCTATGACAACTCAGAAAGGAGAGAGTATCCAGGAGGATATAGGATGGCCAGCATCGTCAAATGTTTCAGAAGGGTCAAGAATGATCAGGATTTAGAAATGGCCATTTGATTTGGCAATTAAGGGATCACTGGGACTTTGGGAAGAGCAGTTTTAGTTGAAGGATGAAGTTGAAAGCCAGGTGGCAGAAGGACTAAAAATGTTCCGGAGTAGGAACAGAGGCAGATAGTGTAGCCAGCTTTTTCTAAAATTTTGATCGTGAAAGGGAAGAGAAATATATTGTAGGCTAATAGTTTGAAGGGGTGGGGGGAGAGCAGCTAAGTGACACAGTGGATAAAGCGCCAGGCCTGGAGTCAGAAAGAGGCATCATCTTCCTTAGCTCAAATCTGGCCTCAGACACGTACTAGCTGTGTAACCTTGGGCAAGTCACTTAATCCTGTTTGCCTCAGCTTCCTCCTCTATAAAATGTGCTTGAGAAAGAAATGTAAACTACTTCAGTATCTTTGTTAAGCTAAGAAAACCCCAAATGGGGTCCTGAAGAGTCAGACATGACTGAAATGAACAAACAGCTTGAGGATAAAAAGAAAGACACTAAAATATGTTAAATTACTAAATTTAAAATATACTTGTTTGTATAATTTAAATACTTTGGCAGCATTATTATTTATTCAACAAGAATTTGTCCTCTATTGCTATAGGCACACTGTGGATATAAAGATGGTACTGGGCTCTGGGAATACAGAGAAAAGAAATGGAATAGTTGTTGCCTAAAAGGGACTTAGGTTTTATTGATTATCATTTTATGCAAGTGACTAACTGAAAAAAATAAGGCTCTTTGTATAATGTTTTATTAATGTCCACTGAGTGGCAGTATCATGTTGTGGATATATGGCTAATCTTGGGATCCGGAAGACCCTCGATATTTGTTTATGCTTAATTCAAGTCCTTCCCCTGAAATGTCCCCAGCTGTGTGTGACCACGAGTACATCACACCTTTTCAGTGTCCCAGGCAGCTCTTTTGATAAGTTACAAAATATGGTACAGAATTGCACAGGGTCATATAACCAGTGTGTATTAGTGACTTGCAAGTGAATTAGATTTAAGTGAGGGAAGGCTGTGCAAAGTCACCAGCCTCACTCTCTCCTCCAGAGCCATCTGGGTCTAGTGGCCAGATGTAGATCAGGATGACTGGAGATGGCCCTGGATGCAGTGGGAGACCTTGGACTTTTTAAGTCAAGGTCTTTCCCAGGTCTCAGTCACTATCCATTATGGCAAACTGCCTCTCCCTTTATATCTTCTGAAAGGACCATAGAGTTAGAGTTGGAAAGAGACCTCAGAGGTCATCTAGTCTAATCCTCTCATTTTACAGATGAGAAAATTGAGGACCAAGAGCATAAATGACAGGGTCTTCTCTTCTCCCAATCAAAATGATGAAGTAGGCAAAACTTGTCTTTGACGCATTTCAGGTTTCCTGTCAGGAACTTTCTTTTCTAACTTGTTTTATCCTTCTTTCTTTACCAAGGCTCTGTGAATTCCCATGAAAAATGTTTTTTTTT
>CM053627.1:188291788-188315516 GCA_028646595.1 Phalanger gymnotis | reverse complement strand
CCAAGAACCCCAAACCTGGACTGGACTTAGATCTTCAGCAGGCTCTTGACTCCTGCTCTGATCTGCCACTTAATTCCTCCCACCAGGTGGGCCTGAGGCCAGAAGCAATTGCAGCTGTAGTTCTGAAGCTGCCCCTCCTCTGCTGCCCCAGGGGTGGTGGCCGAACCGCAAACTCCTTCTTTCACTCTGTCCCCAGCAGCTTTTCCCACTAACCTTCTCTGTTGTCTTTGGTGTTTGTGGGTTGAGATGTCTGATAACTGCTGCAGCTTACTGATTCAGGGCGCTAGGGCATGCTCTGCCCAGCTCCTGGTGTGATTGGTCTGCACTGTCCACGCTGGGCTTTGCTCCACTCCTAGCTCTGTGCGCGAAAGACCTCACCCAGCAACCATCCAGGCTGTCCTGGGCTGGAGCCCTGCTTCCCTCTGCTATTTTGTGGGTTCTGCAGTTCTAGAATTGGTTCAGAGCCATTTTTTAATAGGTTTTTGGAGGGACCTGGCAGGAAGCTCATGCTAGTCCCTGCTTTCCATCTGCCATCTTTCCCATGATAAATGTAATAGCTAACTAGTAACGTAACAACTAGTAATTATTTAGATTATTATCACAAAACATCTTCCAAACTATAACTTACAATTTGGGGCATAGAATTTAGGGCTGGAGGGGATCTCAGAAGTGATTTAGAATTCACTCCCTTATTTTATAGATGAGGAAACTGAGGCCCAAGGAGGTAAAAATATTTGTCCAAGGTCACAGAGGTTGTCACTAAACGACAGTTTAAGGGAGTTGGACTGCTCTATGTTCTCTCCATCACTTTTGGTTACTGTGCCCAAGGTGCAGGTTAATAGCTGACATTTCTATAACATTTTAACATTTGCAAAATCATCTGCATAAATTATCTGATTTGCTCTTCACAACAGCCCTGTGAGGTAGCTCCATTTCACAGGTGAAGAGACAGACTCAGCAGTTAAGTAACTTGGCTAGGGACACACAACACAAAAAGCATCAGAGGCAGGGTTTGGGCCTAGGTCCTTCCTGACTCCGAATCCAGCACTCTTTTCATCATACCACTCTTCCTTCAAAACTTGTTGGTTTAGTAGTGTATTAGCATGGAAAGCTTTTATTAATAGAATTATTCCTTCTTATGCAATTAATAATAAATACATTAATATGGCTAATAATGAGTATTAATAATCATTATTAATTGAATGTAAACAGAAAACCCGGATTCTACTTTCTCTGCCATTCACACTGAGCATTTCTCCCCAGTGTTTGCCTTGGCTATTTTTTTTTAGCTCTTATTACATTCAATTTAGTATAATCTTTTATGATTTATAGTCCAATATCTAAGGAAAACACTGGTCCCTCTTAATTGCTTTCTATAAAAAGTAATTGCATTTAACAAAACATTTTTCCAACTGAGACAAATGGAACAAGAGAAGGGTCTTCTTTAAATCTATAGACACACCGCTAGATGGCAGTGCAGCTAATGGTTTTCCTCCAATGTAAAATCTATGGCTCATAGCATCGATCATAGATTTAGACCTAGAGGCCAATCCAAACTTCTCCTTTTACACATGAGGAAACTGAGGTCCACAGTGGTCAATTGACTTATTCAAAGTTATGGATAGATTTTGAAGGATCTATGAACTTGGGTGGAATAAAAATTACATTTGAATTTTCACTAACCTCTAGGGTAGTAGATATTTAACAACCATCTCTCTGAATTTAGATAATCAACAAAACAATAAATCAAACCCCAATTTGTAACATTTGTGGTTTCTGGAGTGGAAATGCTTACACCGAATTTTTAACAATCAGCTCTCAGGACCCCAGATGAACCGGGTCTAGCACACCCCTGCAAATTTTAATGGAAGTCTGGCATAAACTTCAACTATGAATTAAAAAAAATATTCTGAGAAAGGATCCATAGTCTTCATCAGACTGCCAGAGAGGTCTAAGACATAAAAACGTAGGATACCCTTGTCTTTGAGAGTCGTCTAGAGTGTTGAGAGGTTAAATGTTAAGCCCAGGGTGATGCAGCCAGTATATATCAAGGGTAGAATTTGAATCCAGCTTTCTATCCCTGATATGTCACAATCCCTCTTGACCTGCTGTTGTTGGTAGTAGCTACAACTACTACTACTGCTACCACCACCACCACCACTACCACCACCACTGTCGCCACTACTACCACCAGCACTACCACCACTATAATGTTACTATTACTACTAGGATTATTATTGTTTTGGGGCCTGGATAACTGAAGCTGTGGGAGTGAATAGCTGATTATAAACTAATGGTCTTCTCCTTTCCTTGAAGTTGTATGTACAACGAAGTGTCAGTGCTTCCAGAAGCATTGCCTCCTTTCTAAATAAAACCATCTTGAGTCTTCTCTTTGAGAGAAAATGTGTCTTGTTTAGGCACATGAGAGGATTAACAGTCTATTCGGTATTGAGTCAAGTTCATGCGATGATCCTATGATGACGCTAGCATTAGAACTTACAGTCTACCAGATTGTGGACAGGCAGTAGTGTTGTACCATACAAAGGATGCTAGGTCTGGCATTTAAAGACTGGATTTTAAATCCTTATTGGCCTCATCTGTTAAATGGGGAAAAGTTTGCCAAGATAAGGTCTAGGTCCCTTCCAGCATTATGTTCATGTGCGGTTCCCTCAGGAAGATGAGTAGAAAACCAAGTCAGAATCATAGGAATTTTAGGTCTGGGAAGGACCTAGAATATTAAAAAGCCAGAGGCAGCTGGGCAGCACAGTGAATATAGCCCTGGACATGGAGTCAGGAAGACCTGAGTTCAAATCCTGCTGTGTGACCCTGGGCAAGTCACTTAACTTGTGTCTATCTCAGTTTCCTCATCTGTAAAATGGGGATAATGATAGCACCTACTTCCCAGGGTTGTTGTAAGAATCAAATGAGATAATATTTGTAAAATGCTTTACAAACCTTTAAGTGCTCTGTAAATGCTAGCTGTCATCATTGTTGTGGTGGCCCACAGGGCGGTAGCTATGTCTGTTAACGTGAAGGAAATTGAAAGGCCTTCTTCCCTCCCCTTCGCCAAGAGAAAAAAATGAGATAATATTTGTAAAGAGCTTTGCAGACTTTAAAGTTCTATATTAATGGTAGCTATTACTGTTATTATTTAGCCCAATTCTCTCATTTGACAGATGAGGAAACTAAGTCCAGAGAGGCAAAATAATTTGGCTGAAATAATGTAGCAAGTTATTGGTAGAACTCTAAGGCTAGAAATCATATCACTTGACTTGTAAGTGGATGTTCTTTTGCCTACCCTTAAGTACTGAAAACAAGTCCTTACATAAGGTAGTGACAAGAAAGACAAAGAAAACATGGGCATTTCTTAGAAGAGGGAAAGGGAAAGTCAGTAGTAAAATCATCAGAGGGTCAAGGGCATGGGATAATCCTTTAAAACAGAAAGGAAAGGCTTGGTTTAAGTTGTAGTTGGGAGATACAGCTGGAGCAATGAGAACAGTTAGGAGAAAATATTCCACCCCTCTCCCCAAAGAATTCACTATTCACTATCAATGTTAAATGCGATAAATGGCTTTTAAAGGAACCTGGGTGTCTTATTTTCTGGCAGATAACAACATTTTAAGAGGAAGAGAATAGTACCTTTTGAAGATCATTTTTCAGAGTCTCAAAGTCCATTTAGTCATTAAGGCTGAACTAAGGGGAAATTTAGATTTATTCCAAGGAGTCAAGGTATTAAAAAGATAGTTGATAAGCAAGAATCTTGAATACAGAGGAGGCTGATTTCAACTGCTTACCAGAGACAAATCCTTTTAAGGGCAGAACTAATTATCGAGGCCACAAATAATGTTTCAACAGCACTTTAAGATTTACAAAGTTCTTTCCTCCAAAAAAAAAAACCAACCCTGTGAGGAAGGTTGTTTTTGTTGTTGTCCGACAGTGTCCAACTCTTTGTGACCCCATTTGGGGTATCCTTGGCAAAGATACTGGAGTGGTTTGCCTATTCCTTCTCCAACTAATTTTACTGATGAAGAAACTGAGGCAAACAGGGTTAAGTGACTTGCCCAGGGTCCCACAGCTAGTAAGTGTCTGAATTCAAATTTGAACTCAGGTCTTTCTGACTGTAGGACTGGCACTCTAAGCACTGTGCCACCTAGCTGCCCTTATGAGGAAGGTAGCAAAGGTATTGTTATCATCCCTATCCTTCAGACTAGGACAAGGAAGCCCAGAGAAGGGAAGTAACTTATCTAAGATCATACAGCTAGTATCAGAGCTCCTTTTGGCAATCTGGTGAAATCTATGGATCCCTTCTCAGAATAGCATTTCTAAATGCACAAATTAAAGTGGAAACCAATTGCATTGAAACGGAGTTGTCAAAAGATATTAAAAATAAATTCACAGGCCCCTCAGGTAAAGAAACTTGCTTTGATAATAATGATAATTATTATAACTATTATAATTATTATGGCGAGCCAGATACTGTTGCTAACCATTTTACTAATATTATCTCATTTGGTCCTCATAAAACAACTCTGAGAGGTCGGTGCAATTACTGTCTCCATTTTATAGTTGAGAAAACTGAGGCAAACAGAGTTTAAATGACTTGCCTATGGTCACATAGTTAGAAAGTGTCTAAAGCCAGATTTGAACTCATACTCCAGTGCTTGCTCCACTGTGCCAGCAAGAAACTCACCAAGAAGTATCTATGGGCTACTGAAGCTGCCTTCATCAGAGATTATGGAGTACATTCGAGGAAGGATCTTCAGGAATACAGCATAAACTCGAAGAATCTCCCTTGTTCTGTAGCTATCCTTGAGTGTCAAGCAGGGAGACCCATTAATAAATCATTGCGGTTCAGGGGAGAGGGAATGAGGGCCTGCCCCAGGATTGTAGCCATGTGATGGTTGTTTTTTGTGTTGTCAAAGAGGACTAGTGATATCAGGAGGGTGATGTCTTGATTTACAAGTGGATTGGATTTAATGGAGTCAGAGCCATGCAAAATCATCAGCCCCACACTGTCCTCTGGAGTCACTGGGGTCCAGTGGCAAGACAGAAGTGAGCACGACTGGTGATGGCCCTGGATGCAGTGGGAGACCTTAGCCTTTTTAGCTTTGTTCTTTGCCAGGTCTCAGTTATGAGTGTAGAGAAGGAATGGTTGCAAAATATAATGTGGAGACAGAAATGACAAGACTTGGCAACCATTTGAGTATGAGGAATGAGGGAAAGTGAGGAGTCAAGAATGATACCAAGATTGTGGTTCCAGTAGCAATTTTCAATGCCAAAGTATGTATTATATATACATCTAATGTATATTGTTCCAGGCACTGTGCTAAGCACTGGGGATACAAATAGAGACAGGTGATATAGTCCCTACCCTCAAGGAGCTTACTGTCTAACAGGAGAAAAAAACAGAGAGAATAGAGGTAGCCAGAAAAAGGGAGTGTCTGGAAGAGGCTTGGGGATGGTGGGTTGATCCATAGGGTAGACATTTGACTTGCCCTTACCAGAACCAATTGATTTGCTTACTCTGCCCTGAGCAAAAAGTAAAAAAGAGTGGGAGGATGTTGGCTGGGGTGAGGCAGAGGGAATTTAGCAGACATGGCCTGGGTGGGATAGGTGGATGGGAGGAGAATCTGAAAGTCCCACCAGTTAGATATAGCATGGTAGGTAAGTTTGCATTTACTCTGTCCTCAATCAAGACAGCTCCTTAAGATCAAGGACTTTCTTACACCGTACAGAGTAGGTGCTTACTAAGTATTGGCTGCCTAAACCCCAGACAGAGCCACCCTTGAGAAATTTGGAAATTCTCCCTCCTGCTCAGACACTTAACCCACTCTTCTCAGGCATCTGATGACAGTTTCTTCCAGGGCTGATGATAGCTTGCCAAATATTATAGATCCTGTCACTACCACTTCTGGGCCCCTTGCCAAAGAAGGAAACCTGTAATTTCTGTTGAGAGTCTGTGTTCATCACCTAGTGTGTGAGTCACCCACGACTTGACACCCCGTGCCCCGCCTTCCCCACTCCCCTGCTACTAGGATCATTCCCAAGGAATACCAGTCCATCAAGACACAGCTGTGCATGCCCACATGTGTGCGCCTGCTTGACTTTGTGGAGTACTTTCGTCTGGACAGCTCAGACCAGGAACCCACCTTCGGAGCAGGAGGGATGGCTTCATGAAAGAAAATTTCTGGCCGTTCACTTCAAATGAGAGATGACAAGAGGTGAAGGGGAAGGGAGCAACTGATGGCCGAACTTTTCCAGACTGTGAGTAGCATCCCTTTACTTTTCTTGTCTCAATGCCCTTTTTTGGTTAGAAATGGGTACGATGAGCAGCTAATTATGTGATGCCACTATGTTACAACTTTGAGAAATTGGTATTTAATTATACGCATAAAATCACCTCTCTCCAGAAACATTAATAGAAAATTGGGATGCTTCGAAGCAGGTTCTAAGGCCTGATCAAGAGCATCCTTTAAGATCCCCCATCCCTCCCTTCCCTCATTAGATCTGGAATTCTATTGCTTGTTTTCTTTTCTTTCGTCTACTGTCATCCCACCTCACAATTTCACAGTGAAGTGAAGAGAATTGAGACCATGGAAGGATGTGAGATATTTTTGATGACCACCAAGTAACAAAATGCAAATAGAGAAGATAATCAGCCTGGTTTGTTACTTTGCTCCAAATAGACCACCAAAGAATGTGACTTTTTCTCCCCACAATCTTAACCCATTATCAGAGACTCATAAGGCTAAAAGACGTATTGAGAAGTGATGGGATATATTGACAGACTATCCTTTGGATAAGATTACTCAAACTACCCCAAATAGATGAAAATCTCCCTCTTCCCCTCTCTCTCCCCCTCCCCTCCCTTCCCTCTCCCTCTTCCCCTCTTCCTCTCCCCCTCCCCTCATGCTCCCTCTCCCTCTTAAAGATCAGCAAAGTGGAGAGTCCAAATCACTCCTCAGCAGCCTGTGGTCTTTCCAACTCTTACTTTCAGGAAATCTTTCTGCTATGTAGATTTTCCCCGCAAATGAATTTGGGACCTTATGGATGTGATCATAAATCTAGAACAGGAGGGCTGACAGTCTAATGCTCTCATTTCGCTTGAGGAAAATGAGGCCCAGAGAGGTAGCGGATTCACCCAAAGTCACACAGATAGTTAACACCAGAGACCTCCTTTTCCCTTGCTTTATAAACCTAGCTTCACAATCTGTTTATTTTAGGGGAATCTAACTTAGAGGTATTACGGTATAGTGGGCTAGAGCTCTGGGCTCTACCCGGTTAAGAGATCTGAGTCCTAGTTTTGGGTTTAGTCTAGTTCTAGCCAATCATGAATTAATTGTATGATGTGAAACAAGCCCATTAAGGGGTATAAGTTGGCTTAAGTTTCCTCATCTGCAAAGTGAGGGGCTTGGAAGGAATTCTAGGGCGCCTTTCAGCACTACTATTATATGAGTCTACATCTCAGGTTAATTTCACTTAATGAATTCCTTAAACTCTTGTTTGTACCTGAATACATACAAGTCCAAGCATAACTGCCTTTGTTCAATGTACCATGTTGTTAGTCTTTGTAGCCTTTCCATTTCAGAAGGCTAGCCTTTTTGTGAAAGCCTAGCTGCTGCCCAGGGGTTCAGTGAAATACCTCCTTCCTTCTCTTACAGTAAACATATTGATTAAGAAAAGAATAAAACTTTCTAGCATCAAAGATTTGGATCTAGTAGAGGGGCTAGGTGGTGCAGTGAGTAGAGCACTGGCCCTGGAGTCGGGAGGACCTGAGTTCAAATGCGGCCTCAGACACTCGACATGCTTACTAGCTGTGCGACCTTGGGGAAGTCACTTAACCCCAATTGCCCTGCCTTCTCCCCTCCAAAACAAGCAAACAGAAGTGACCTTAGAAGTCATTGAGTCTGACTTCTCATTTTACAAATGCAGAAAATGAGGCATAGAGATTAAAGCACTTGTTCAGACTCTCATCTTTTTAGCTTTTGTTTTCTCTTAGTGTGTGAAAGGCCAATGTAGGTATTTCTCAGTATAATATATCCAAACATAATAAATTTGAATAATAATTTTTAGGTTTGGAAGGTTTCCAGATCTTCCATTTAGGACCAAGTTGAGCCCAAAATCTTCTTCCATCAATTGCTTGTCATACCCAAGCTTACTGTCTCCCTAAATAATGATATTACTGAGCCAGGGGTGGGGAACCTGTGGCCTTGAGGCCACATATGGCCCTCTAGGTCTTCTACAGCCCTTTGACTGAATCCAAACTTCATAGTACAAATCTCCTTAAAAGGACTTGTTCCGTAAAACTTGGACTCAGTCAAAAAGCTGCACCCGAAGACCTAGAGGGCCACAGGTTCCCCACCACTGCAAGACTATACCTTACCTTTGGCACAGTTCATAATTGTACCTATCACATTCTGCCTTGTATCATAATTATTTATGTCATCTCATCCGTTGGATCAGGGCTGTCCAAAACGCGGCCTGCGGGCTTCATGCAGCCCTTAGTGCGATTTATGCAGCCTGCCTACAAGCATAGAAATTTACATAAATGCTTCAGTAAATGAAGCAGAGCTGCCACAGAGCTCTCACTGAAATGGCAAATCAAAATATATTGTCTATTGTTTCAATAAAAACCTAAGGTTGAACAGCCCTGCACTAGATTATAATCTTTTTGGAGGCAAGATCCTTATCATAATTCACCTTAGCATCCCCATTAGTCAAGGCAGTTAGTGTTTATTGAACTCAATATCCTCCATGAGGCAAGCAACATTTCTAGAAGGTAGAATTTTTTTATTCTCTTTCTTTTTTTACATTTTAGTAATTTCTCATCACTCCTTCTACCCATAGAATCCTCCCTTGTAACAAAGAAAAAGCAATATTCAATTAACAAATGACCTTATCTGACAGCATATGTATTAATCCCCATTTAAAGCTGCCTAACTCCTTACGAAAAGGAACAATCATTCATCCATTATCTGTTCTCTGAGACCAAGATTGGTCAACAGAATTAATATGAATTTGATAGCCTTTTAGTTCATTCACAGTATTGCTATCATTATGTATGTAGTTATCTTGGTTTTGTTTTCTTCATTCTGCGTTGGTACCTTTAAGTTTTTCTGTGTTTCTCTGAATTCCTATATTCATTATTTCTGATGGGGAAATAATATTCCATAACATTAGTTTACCACAATTCATTCATCCATTCATCAAAAGTTGAAGTCCCGTTTTATTTACACATTGCTTTTTAATGAGGCATAAACAGTTGGAAATCTAGTGCCTTCCCTCGTCACAAATATAGAATATGTTCTAAAACACTTAATTAGTAGCATCCAAATGTAGTGATACTGAAGGCCATCATTGCTTATGGTGTCCATTTCTCAAATGGTGACTCCTTTAAAAGAATGCAACAAGGAGAACATGGTTCTTGATTAAGCCAGAAGAATGTCTATTGTTTAAAACAAATACAGTGTCATCATAACCCTGTCTTGTAGTAGGTTGGTTGGGTTTCTCTGCTTGATTGATATCAAGCCATCATTTATCATCTGTTTGTGTGAAAGTCCCAAAAAAGACCCTAGTCATTCACTGCAGTTTTAAAACAAACAAAAGAACAAAGACAGTATTTATGAATGTCAGCGTATAATATAAGTCACTCTGCCCCCCTTTTCCAAAGGTCCCATAGCCATAGATATCTCAGCAACAGTGATCAGGGAATCATAGGCTATAGATCTGGAGAAGACCTTAGATATCACCAGAACCTTGATTTTATAGATGAGAAATGTGAGGCCATTTTCACCTAAATAAAAATGGTGAAGGCAAGGTGGTACGTGGGAGCGTATGTGTGTGTGTGTGTTTATGGAGGGAAGTGGTTCGTACAAGATGGCTTATACATAACTAAGGATACCATTAGGGATGGCTCTGCCCATACTTTTTCAGGGTAGTACAGTGGATAGAGCTGCAGTCAGGAAGATCCAAGTTCAAATCTAGCCACAGATATTTGCTTTATTACTCTGGGCAAATCACCTAACCTTTGTGTCCTATAGTTTCCTTATCTGTAAAATGGGGATAATAAAATTAAGAGGAAAAAAACCCCCAAACCTCCCAGGGTTATTGTGAGGATCAGTGAAATACTTGGCATAATGATTGGCACGTAGTATGTGCTATGTAAATATTAGCTACTACTACTGTTACTTTTATAAAAGTGCTTTACAAACCTTAAAGGACTATATAAATACCAGCTATCATCATCATCATCATCATCATCATCATCATTATTATTATTCTGGTGACCCACAGATCTAGTGGATATCTGTCTATGAACCTGTATTAACTAACTTGAAGGAAACTGAAAAGCCCCCTTCCTTCCCTTCAAACAAGTTATCTTCCCCAATGGCGTGTGATGGTGCCTGAAATTCCTAGAATCTGCCTTTATAGTCTTTTTTTATGGAGTATAAGAGGGTTAAGGTACCACCAGGGTAACACTTAGTTAAATGGTCTATTTCTGATCACTCTTTACTCTCATTGTCTCCTAGAAGACTATAAAATCTTAAAAGTTGCCATTTATAGGGGAGATGCCTGAGCCCTTCTTTGGGAGAATGGGAGAGACAGTCTTCTCATCAGATCAAAGAAGGCACTTGCTTGTGAGTCCCCCACTGCTACTGGGCATCAGTCCTGAGTAAGGGGAGGTAAAGACGGTTTGGCTGAAGCAGCTGCTCTAGGTCGAGCCAAGATGAAGGATTTCCCAACACTTCCTTAGCTCTGTATCTCTTTCTGAGTCTTGAAAAGCAAGTTGCCTAAACCTTAGGGCATATATCTATGGACTAATGAGATGATACAATAGGGGGTCTGGGCCCGGGGTGAGGTGGTGTCCAAAAGATTCCTATCTTTAAATGCTTTTTTCCAAAATGTCTTCTGGTTCCTCCTGTCCCTGAATGCAGAATGCCATCTGTCTTTGAAACCATCAGCTTGAAACTTGGCTAGGGTAATCTGCTTTAATGCAAAACAGCTAGCTTAGAATTTCTGACTCAAAAGCCAGAGGTGGCAAACCAAGAAGAAACCACAACTTTGAATATGGTGGGGTTGTCCTTGTTTGCTTGGTCACTTGGTTTCCCTGATTGCAACATGGATACTACCCTCTTTGCGCTGTGTTCCTCTTCTGACTGCTTAGAGAAAAACAGGGACTTTTGCTTCTCAGAATCACAGAATCTCAGTTCTAGGAGGGATCCCAGAGGGTATCTGCTATATTCTATAACTGACCAAAAATTGCCTCTATGATATCCTAGAAAAGTGCTCATTCAGCCCAAACTCTACTCGAAGACCTTTGTTTTGGATAGTTATCATTATTTATTTTATTGTAATTAAATTTTCTTTTTTTAAATCAATAGAAATCTGTCTTCTCTTCCTCCCATTTCCCTACTTCCAAATCTTAACGAGAAAACAAGAAAATAAGATCCCCATTACAAACAAGTATGGCTGAGCAAAACAAATTCTTGAATCGCTAATCGCAAAACAAAAAAGTTCAGCCTGCACTCCAGTCAGTCAGCTCTTTATCTGGAGGTGGGTGTATTTTCTTCATGAGTCCTCTGGAATTTTGATTGGTTATTGGGTCGATCAGAGTTACTAAGTCTTTCAAAGTTCTTTGTCTTTATGTTACTTTTATTGTATTAATTGGTTTTTTTTGTTCCTCCTTACTTTATTCTGCTTCAGTTCATATAAGTCATCCTAGGTTTGACTGAAGCTATACTCTTCATATTTCTCATAGCAAAATATTATTCTATCACATTTATATATCATAACTTATTCAGCCATTCCTCAATTGATGGGTACTCCCTCAATTTTCAATTCTTTACCATCATTAAAAAGCAATCATAAATGTTTTTATACATTTGGGTCCTTTTACTTTGGTCTATTTCGGCTATAGACCTACTATGATATCACTGGGTCAAAGGGTATGCACACGTGATAGCTTATTGGGTAGGCATAGTTCCAACATGCTGTCCAGAATGGTTGGACCACTTCACTTCTCCCAACAATGCATCAATGTCCCTGTTTTCCCACAGCTTCTCTAGCACTTCTCATTTTCCTTCTTCATCAGCTTTGCCAATCTGACAGGTGTGAGGTTGAATCTCAGAATTGTTTTCTTTTGCATTAATCTAATTCTTGTGATTTACAGCAAATATAAAGGAGGAGCACTAAACCATGCATACGGATGTTTGTAGGCTGCATATTGATTTAGAAAACCATAAAGTAACATTGTCTATATTTTATTGCATTTTTATTTATTTTGTTAAATGTTTTCTAATGACATTTTAATCTGATTCTAGCTGTGGAGAGCTGAATGCTGCCTGTAGGCTGCATGTTTGATACCTCTGGTTTAAAAACTTTTTATACAGCTATTAATAGCTTGGATATCTTCCTCAGAAAACATCTGATTCATTCATATTCTTTGATTATGTATTGATTGAGGAGATAGTTTTAGTTGTTAAGAATTTTTTCTACCATAGATGCCCTTTGACCAAGCAATACCACTCCTAGGTCTATATTTCGAAGAGATATAAAACAAAAAGGAAAAGGCCTTATGTGTACAAAAATATTCATGGTAGCTCTTTTAGTGTTGGCAAAGAATTGGAAATTGAGGGGATGTCCATCAATTGAGGAATGGCTGAACAAGCTGTTATATATGATTGGGATGGAATGCTGTTGTGTTATAAGAAATGATGAGCAGGATGTTCTCAGAAAAACCTGGAAAGACTTACATGAATTGATGCAAAGTGAAATGAGCAGAACCAGAACAGTGTACACAGTAACAGCAACATTGTAAAACAATCAACTATAAATGACCTAGCTATTCTCAGCAATACAATGACCCAAGACAATTCTGAAGGACTTATGATGAAAGGTGCTGTTCATCTCCAGAGAAAGAAATTGTGGAGCCTGAATGCAGATTGAAGACATTTAAAAAAATTTTTTTCTTGGATTTTTTTGCCTGCATTTTCTTTCACAGCATGACTTACATGCAAATGTGTTTTGCATGCATATACATATGTATGTGTATTTGTTTTTTGAAGGAATGTGTTTTGCATGCATATACACATGTTTAACCTATGTCAAATTGCTTGCCTTCTCAATGCAGGGAGGAAGGGGGGAGATAGAGAGAGAGAGAATTGGGAACTCAAAATTTGAAAAAAGTTAAAATTGTTTTTAGGTGTAATTGGGGAAAATGAAATATTAAATTAAAAAACAATAAAATTTTCTTTATATCAGGTTGAAGTCTTTCTCTCTATAACTTCCACCCATTGTGCTCAGCTCTGTTCTTTGGAGATAATCAAAACAATTCTAATCCTTCTTTGGTATAACAGTTTTTCATATATTTGAAGATAGCTATATCATCTCTTCTGAAACTATCTGCTATTTCTTCACATAGGAATGTTCCTAGTTCTCTTGCCCTTCTGGTCACACTCCTTGGGTAGCTCTCCAGCTTGTTGATATTCTTCCTACAATGTGTTGCCCAGAACTCAACACATTATCTCATATGAGGTCTGACCAGGACAGAATGTGTCATCACAGCTACTTGTATGATTTTGGGCAAGTCATTTTAACTCTTTGGGTCTTGGTTTTCTCCTCTGTAAGATGGGAAGGTTCGAGCAGATGATCTCTAAGGTCCTTTCCAGCTCCTAGTTCTGTAATTACAAAATGTCCAATGATCAAAGAAATAATAAGGCTGCTACTAGAGAAACTGAACAACATTCAGATTGACATTGTCACCATAACTGAAACTAGAAAACTCAAGGAGGTTATGGGTAGATGGAAGGATGACTCGTGAGTTCTCTGTGGAGCAAAAGTAGAAAAAGGGAGTTGGTAGAGTGAGTCCTGCTGAGTGACCAAAGGCAGCAAGAAACATCAGTTCATCGTCCATTTAGTAATTTTGTTGTGCTCATGATGGGTGTAAGTAAAATGATTACTGTGAACACAATTGGAGTTTATGTGTCAATCGACATCTATTTCAGAGGATAAAGAAATAGAGAAATTCCATGAAGAACATGAGAGGATCCTTCAAACAATATCACATAGACCTATTCTTTGATACTCTGTTATTTCAATACTAAATTAAATACAGGGATCAATAGTGAAAAAATGTATTAGAAGATGTAGTTTGACACTAAGAAATGAAAGAGGCCAAATGCTTTTAGATTTCATGGATGCTTCACATCAGTATAACATGAATGCTTTCTTCAAGAAGAGAGTCAGAAAGTACTAGACATGAGAAATACTGAAGGACATCACAAAAAATGAAATTTACCACATCTTAATAGATGAGAAACTCCTACTTAATGAAGCGGGAGTCATGTCCGAATCAGCTGTCTATGTGCAGCCATACTATTAATTGCTTATAGTCAAAGTTGACTGTATACTATATTTGAAGAAATGATGAAGGAAAAAATATTCAGTGTGTTATTACAAGTCCATAGCAGTTAATTTAAATAAGTTACTGACTGAAAAATGGGAAATGGATATAAGTGAAAACATTGATTGTGATTATCATCATTTCTTAGAGAAATTTAGCTAATGCAGAATAGTCACCATCATGTAGCTACTCCAAAGGCCGACAAACCAAGCACTGGATCTCCTTGCAAAAGGAAAAGACATGATAAACAAGCAACATTGGTTAAAAAGATAGGCTTATTTTCAAATTATTATGGAGAAGGATGGTAGTAAATCATGAACAATATTACCTCTTAAGATAGTGAAAAGTCGTGGAGGTGAAAGCAAAAATGCAGATAGTTGGGTGTGTGACCCCATTAAGTTGGATTATCTTGAGAATATTTTTAATATTAAATTTAATATTATATTATTCACAAATATTACATAATGTATTTTATAATCATTACATAAATGTTAAATATAATATAACATAATCTTATAAAATTATTTAATATAAATACAATTTAATATTTTTACTATATAAAACTGGAAGGAGGACAAATATATGCAAAATGCAATGGGTTTGAGGATATATCTAGAAGTTTGGCTTCAGTCAAAGGGTTGCACTTGAGGACCTAGAGGGTCACATGTAGCCTCAAGGCCACAGGTTCCCCACCTCTGTCCTAAATATATCTTTTTACAACTTCTACTCATTGTTCCTGCTTCTGCCCTCTGGGGCCAAGGAGAACAAATAACAAAGTAACAAGTAAGGAAAAAAATCCACATGAGGATAACATGAACAAAACTATCAAATTCCTCTCTAGGCAAAACATCCCCGCTTCCTTGAACCAGTCTTCATATAGCATGAAATAAACACACTTCACCATCCTGGTTGCCCTTCCTGGGTACTTTCTAGCTTCTCTTTGTGTCTTCTAAACTAGGGCACCTATAACTAAACAAGATTCTTCAGATGTGTTCTGAGAGGGTAGAGGGTGGTGGAACTAACATTCCCTTATTTCTGGAAACTAGGGTTTTCTCAGGATCCCTTTAGCTTTTTGGCTGCCAAATCACTCTTTTTTGACTTCATGTTGAGCTTGCAGGCCACTAAACCACTTTAATTCCTGATTTTCTTCCCAGACTGTTGTCTAACCTTTCCTCTCTTGTACTTGTGAAGTCAAATTTTAGAACCCAAAATGAGACTTTACATTTATTCTGATTTGTGGTTGTTGTTCAGTCGTTAGAGTTGTGTCTGACTCTTTGTGACTTGGGCTTTTCTTTTCAGAGATACTGGAGTGATTTGCCATTTCCTTCTCCAGCTGATTTTATAGATGAAAAAAAAAACCTAAGTGAAACAAGGTTAAGTGACTTGCCCAGGGTCACACAGCTAAGTGTCTGAGGCCAGATTGGAGCTCATGTAGATGAAGTCTTCCTCACTTCAGGTCTGGCACTTTATCCACTAGCTTCCCCTTTGTTCTGATTACTTTTCATCTTACCATATTCTGTCTAGTAGTCTAGCCTGTTAATTTCATTTCAGATCCTGACTGTCATCTTTTGTGATAGCTATCCTTCTTAGCTTTGTGTCATTTACAGTTTTAATGAACACGTCCCCTAAGACTTTATCCAAGTTACTGATAAAACTGTTAAATAGTACAGGGAAATTATGAATCCCTGTGGTCTTCCACTGGAGACCTCTAAGTTAGCATTGAACCATTAATAACTGTTCTTTGATCCTTGCTAATCGACCATACCATCATTGGGTACCTATCTCTCTGTCCTTTCTCCAAGAATAGTATGAAAACTTTATCAGAGGCTTTGCTGAAATGGAAGGAAACCATATTTACAATGTTCTTCTAATTGACCAGTTTAATAACTGTCAAAAAAAAGGAAATTAGGTTAGTCTGGCATGACCTGATCTTGAAGAAGTCACGCTTCTCTTGGTGATTATGGCTTCTTTTTCTATACTGTCGTTAACCATTTTAAAAATAGTTTTTAAAAAATCGCACTAGAATTGTGTCAGCTGTAAGAATCCAGTTCACTGGTCTAAAGTTTATGGATTCTATTCTTTCTGATTCTTTTTTGAAAATTGGGGCATTTGATATAATAAATGAGGAGCCTGCAGTACCCCGCCCTATCCATGGTCTATGAAATATCACTGTCAATGGCACAGCATTCACATTGCCAGTTTTTCTAGTATTATCTGAGGAAATTTTTTGACCTATCTGCAAGAATATGGCTCTGCTTGGAGACACTTCCAGATATTTGCACAGATCTTCAGCATTGGAAGGAACTCCGAAGATCTTTCAGTTCTACCCCTTCTTAAAGCATGAATCCTCTCTATAGCATCCATAATGGGTGATGGGAGAAGCCACTATCTCGTGAGAATGCGGCCCATTCCACTTTTGGACAGCTCTAATTATTAAGAAGTTATTTTATTTATAAGGCCTTGTAACCTCTGCCCACTGACACTAGTTCTACTTTCTTGGATCAATAATGACGAGTCCAGAGATTCTTTCAGCCAGTGCTAGTCTTGGAATTTGAAGGCCTGGATTCGTGCCCCACCTCTGGTACTCTTCACTGTGTGAATGTGGGCAAGCGGCATAATCTCTTTGAGTCTCAGTTCCCTCATTTGTAAAATGAAGATAATAATATTTTCAGAACCAACTTGATAGGTTTCCATGGACAAAATATGTACTAGCCACTAGTATGTATACATACTTTATGTATGTATCCCCTGCACCCTGCATTGTTCCAGCACCCCCAGGGGGTGATATCACCCACTTGGGGAACCTCTGGACTACAACAAAGATCTTCAACCTTTATTATGACATGGACCCCTTTGGCAATTTGGTGAAACTCATGGACTCTTTTTCAAAATAATGTTTTTTTTTGGTTTTTTGGTTTTTTCGGTTTATATTCGTGGTCTAAGGAAATGATAATTTTCAACTAGAAGTTAATGAAAATAAAGATTTAAATTTTTCCCTATCTAAATTCTTGATACATGTGATACATGCCTGTATTCCCTACTGAAAGATCACTTGAGTTTGGGAGTTCTGAGCTACAGTAGATCTAAAGCAGACTGGATTCTGCATTAAGTCCTTCAACAATATGATGGGCCCAAGGAGCCCAAGCTGGAGAAAACAGAGCAGGTTAAAGTTTTAAGTCAATCAGTGTTGAGACTAGGCCCATGAATGGCTGCTGTACTTCCAGCCTGGGCAAGATAAGGAGACCTAGTCTCAAAACAAAACCAACACACACACACACACACACACACTGAAAGTGCTACAGAATTGTAGTTAGTCATTGTTACTTTATTATTTCCAGTGTTGGCTTTTTGAGTATTGGAAATAAAAAATTAGGTACAAACTGGGGAATAATGGATTAAGTGGCAGTTACCACTTCTCTTTTGTTCAAAAGGAGCTCTTAAAGGCATTTAGACTGCAGCAGAAGTTCTCAAACTTATTTGGCTTACTGCCCCCTTTAAAAAAAATTACTCAGTGCCTCCTGGAAATCTACTTTCTTTAACCCTTTAACAGTTTTGTTTTTTGAAATTTGCATCACTTCAAAAATATATAAAATATTTTTTAAATGACACATCTTGAATTTAATAACTTATTGTAAATTTGTGGGTATTTTTTTCCTGCTTTGGAATTTTGAGGATACACTATTGCGTCAATATGTCAATATGTATAGTATCACATTGTAAATAAGTCATTACATGCAGATATTCCTGCCAATGCATGCTGGACTTCCCAACAGTGCCAACACTTGCTTATTAAGACCTGTTGGCGGACTTGACCACTGATTGGTTATAACTTGCATTTTGTGTGTTTATTTGGAAAATAATGTAATCACTATGACTTTAACCAGGGGTGGGGAACGTTTGTTTTGTGAAATTTGGATTCAGTTAAAGGGCCACACCTGAGGACCTAGAGGGCCACATGTGGCCATAGGTTCCCCATCCCTCAAACTCTGTTATGCAACAGATGAAACATGTTCAAAGGGTTTTTCAAAATTTTCTTATCTTTTCTTCTTTCCTTGTGCTTCTACGACCCTCTTATTTTTATTCAGTGCCCCCCTGTTGCTCCTGAAGCTACTTCTGCTCCCCCCTGCCTTGTTCCAGCACCCCCAGGGGGTGATATCACCCACTTGGGGAACCTCTGGACTACAACAAAGATCTTCAACCTTTATTATGACATGGACCCCTTTGGCAATTTGGTGAAGCTCATGGACTCTTTTTCAAAATAATGTTTTTTTGGCTTTTTGGTTTTTTCGGTTTACATTCGTGGTCTAAGGAAATGATAATTTTCAACTAGAACTTAATGAAAATAAAGATTTAAATTTTTCCCTATCTAAATTCTTGGACTCCTGTACCTGAGCTTAAGAAGGCTTGGTCTAAAAAAGCAAATAAATAAAAATTAAAGAAAAGAAGCCTTGATCTAGAAGACATAGTATAGCTAAATACATGTAGACAGACACTTAAGTACGGCTACACTCCCCGTCCTATCCTCACCCACATACTGTCATTTACACCCCTCAGATCTGAGGTATTTTTAATAATTGGTTGGCAGCTGAAGTACAGCCAGCTTAGCAGCTGCCCTTGGAGGGTTTCCAGCTTTAGGTATCATATGGGAGTAAACATCAGAGGGCTGCGAGGGTTGGGGCTGCCTCATCCCCAGGAGGAGTCAGTCCTTCTGATCCAACACAACTCTGTATAGCCTCTTCCTGAAAGTTCCCAGAGGAACTGGAGAACTAGGCTTAGGCCAACTTTTATTTTTATTTTTAAATTTTTTTAGGTGGGAATAGAAGGCTCATTGAAGTTTAGAGTCCGTTCTTGACAAATCTTTCCTTCTACAGATGCATGGAGCCTGGAAAGCAGTGACTCGGAGACTTTTTTTTTCTCTAACAGAAGCAAGAAAGTCAGCTGGGTAGAAACAATGTCCTTAGTAATTCTCCTTTCCTGCTTGGCGTTTCTCCATTCCACAGAATCCTGCAAAACCCATTGCCAGGTCAGTCAAAGGCTGAGAGGAGAAGAGAGAATGAGAAATACATGGCAGAATGGAAAAAAGCCTGGGATTTATAGCCAAAAGATTTGGGTTCTTTCAGGTGGTGTGATGGAACCTGCTGGACAGCTCTTGAGAACCTACTGTTAAATTTTCAGTGTAAGCATTTACACCTTGGAAAGAGGCAAATGCTACAAACAGAGGCTTAATGTATTGTTTTGTTGATTGTCTAGACAAAAGAAAAAGATAGAGAAAATGTTAATATTGCAGATTAAATTAAAAAATGTGTACACTTGGGGGGGGAGGGGAGAGAGACCTGGTCGTTAGACATTTACTAGTGCACTACTATTTCTATTTCTGTCTAGGAGTGTTGGACTTGGAATCAAGAAGACCTTGGTTGAAAGCAGCCCTCTGACATTTACTAGCTATGTGGCCCTGGGCAATTCGCTCTACTGTTCATTGCCTCAGTTTCCTCATCTATAAAATGGTGATAATTATAGCCAGGATTATTGTGAGAGTCAAATGAGATAACAGGTGCAAAAATACTTTGCAGATCTTAATGTTCTCTATAAATGCTCTCTATTTTTCTCTACCCCTTAATTGCTCTGTGATCTTTAATGAGCCGCTATACTGCCCCGAGCCTCAAGATCCACCCCTATGGCCTATCAGCTGAAACTTCAGGCAGTTGAAGTGGGGATAATAATTATATTTCTGTCCCCTAACTCTCAGGTTGTTTCGAGATTCAAATGTGTGTGAAATTGTTTTGTTACTGAAAAGCACTTGCTTAAATCAAAGGACATAATATTTGTAAAACACTTAGCACAGTGCCTAGTATATAGTCGGTACTTAATAAACTCGTGTTCCCTTCCCTCACCTTACCCACCCTGCCCCCATCCTCACATTCCCCAAAACAGGTAAACTATTATTAAATAAGATCTAAGCTTTTGCATTCATAGCCAATGGAAATCAGTATAGATAAATGAAATCTACATGTTTCAAACAAATACCAGAAACCAAGGGAAGCATTTAACTATTTATGTATTATATAATATATATATACACACATAGACATATATGTATATATATATATATGGGTATATATGTATACACATATATACATACCTGATGGGTGTTTGGTTGGGGGAGGCGCATCTTTACTCCTTTCTTTCTTCTGTCTTCTGATGGAGAAGCGAGAAGTAGTCAAATGATTAAAAGATGTAGCAGAAGGAGAAATTCGAAACACAGATGATTCACAAACTACAGCATGAACCTTTGGTTAACTGAGAGTTAAATAGGAGTGTTTTCCCTCATGGGAATGTATTTTGAAACTCATAATTTTCATGAGGTAGTGAGACTTACGGAAGCCAGGAAATACTCAGAGAAGCTAGATTCCCTGGGTTCTATTTTTTAAATGTTTTTTATAGTACTTTTGTTTTTATATCACATTTATTTCCCATGTATCTCTCCTTCCAGCTCCCCCATTCACAGCCTGAGTTCTATTTTCGGTTGAGGAAATACATTTTTTTCCTATCACGAGCCATTTTATTTTATTCTTTCCTGGCCAGGCCTTCATCAGGCAAATTAGGAATAATCACACCCTCTTTAACTATTCACAAGGGTGTTTATCCAGGAGATAAAGTCAATAAATTGCTGACAGCTTCTTCAGGAGTGAAAGGTGGGGGATTATTTAGTTACTATAACATTTTTTTGTAAAACTGTTTTTAGAAAGCATTTCATCGTGATTTGCCCAGCAATTCTCTACTCATGGATTAGAACCCAGAGCCTTGGCCTCCAAACCATCTTTTTCTTTTTGATGCACCATAGGAGGTTCCTGACTTCTGGTGACTGTAGTTAGCCCCTGCTTCTACTCTTAATACCATTATCTTTCAACCCAACTGCACTTATGCTCACCAATCCTGGGACAGAAGTTGGAAGACAAATAAAACAATCTCTAAATACCTCACATTAGGAAGGTAGAAATTTGGGTAAAGAACTTTCAGATCTCATTCCCAGGTAGGTCTAATCTGTTTCCTTTGCATTGGAAGGGATTTTGGATGCTGACCAGTTTCTCTCCCCCACCTGGAAGCCACTCAGCTGGTTTAACAAGGTTTGAGAGTCTATTTTCCACAATAAGCATCAGGCAAGGGACTTTGACTAATGCATAGATTGTAGAGAGAGAATGTAATGACTTCCTTCTGGTCCGCTGTAGCAAACCAGCATTGAGACTAGGCAAAGGTATATTATAAGACCCTTCCTTCAATGAGATACTATTCCTACTTATGGTAAACAACATATTTCCTCCACCCACTGACAACTGAACCTGATTTATGCAATGTTATTTTACTGGGGCCTGTTTAAATAAACCATCCCAGATACTAATTCAATTCCAAGTATAAATTCAAGGTGCTGATTTTGGGGGTATGGTTTCTAACTAGTGTTGCAGAAGCTGATCCTATTGAGATCCCATCTCGAACCATTTCCAGTCTTCTTTCTTGTTCTCCTAATGTTCTGTTGTTCCTTCTGCATCTAGACCAGGGGCTTCTGTGGAAGTTCAGCTAGCTGACACTTCAGAGGGCTTTGGTGTTTTCTGAGCAAGCATCAGAGTGGGGTCCAGAATTCCAGCTCTTTCGTGACCTTTCATGTCCACAGTATTTTCACCATTAAAATGTTAGTAAGATAGATAAATAAATGGGTCCTGAAATTAGCAACCTGAAGAGAGTGACTATGACTATACTTGGGCAGTTATCTAATACCCTCTTAGGTCTGGATAGATCTTGAATTTTATTTTATTTTTGGAAGAGGGATATCTTTCCTTTTTAAGGGAAAGATAATATAATGAGATCCATCATATAGATCACTGCAAATGATAACAAGTTCATGATTTCTCATTCTGGATGACTCTATCCCAGAAAAAAAAATAAAAAGGGGGAGGGGAGATCTTATTAGCCATTGCTGTCAAGCAGGATCTTAGAACCCATGTGCCTGCTACATTTGTGAGGTGATCTAGATGGGAGGAGGTGAAAATAGGGTGAAAGTGAGAAAATATTAGCTTCTCAGCTCATGGTCAGGCATGAGTAGATTATAACTACACTGATTTCAAATTTCATTTCATTTTTCAATTAAGAGAAAATTATTTTCTTGCCCTCCTAACTCTCCCTACCTCCACTGGAAAAAAAGAAACTTTTGTAACAGGTGCAAATATATGTGTACACACACACACACACACACACACACACACACACACACACACACACATCTATCTTATTCTGCACCCAGAGTTCATCACTTTTCTGTCAGAAGGTGAGTAGATGCTTCATCATCAGACGTTGGAACTGTGATTGGTTATTGAATTGATCAAAGTTTGTGGATCTTTCAAATTGTTTTGTCTTGGCAATGATGCAGTTATTATATAAATAGTTCTCCTGGTTCTGCTTCCTTTGCTCTGCATCAGTTTATACCTGTTGACCCAGGTAACTCTGAAATTATGTCTTTTAACATTTTTAATTACAATAATATTCCATTTATTTCATATTCCAAAATTTATTCAGTCATTCCCCAACCGATGGGCACCCCTTTGTTTCCAGTTCCTTGTTAAAACAAAAAGAGCTGTTATAAATACTTTTGTACATATAGGTGCTTTTCTTTTTTCTCAGATCCATTACTTGTCCAAGGGTAAACACAGTTTAGTAAATTTTGGGAATGGTTCCAACTTGCTTTCTAGAGTATCTGGACCAATTCACAGCTCCAACAGTGCATTAATGTGCCTGTTTTCCCATAGCCCCTCCAGCATTTGTCTTTTTCCTTTTTTTTTTAAATAAACATTGCCAATCTGTTGCAGACCTGAAATGCTTAATAGAGAACTAAAAGGAATCTTAGAGGTCATCCAATCCAACCAGTACTTCAGCAGGATATAAATAACATCCCTGGTATGTGATGACTCAATTTCTGATGAAAAATATTTTCATTGAGGAAGAACTTTCTATTACCTAAGATACCCCATTTACCCCATTCTGCTTTTGGAAAGCTCTAATTATTGGGAAATTTTTCCTTATTGAAAGCCTAAATCTGCCTCTCTTCAACTTTCAACTTGAATCTGTTCCTACTCTGGAGCCACTTGGAACAAGTCTAGTCATTTTTACATGTGACATCTATCATGTTCCATCTAAGCCTTCTCCTCTCCAGACTAAATATCCAGGGTTCTTTCAGCTGATTCTCATTTGGCATGGCCTCTGGTCTCCTCATTGCCTTGGTCATCATCTTTGTGATGCAGTCCAGCTTGACAATATCTTTTTTGAAATATGATGCCAGGA
>CM053627.1:188268130-188291688 GCA_028646595.1 Phalanger gymnotis | reverse complement strand
CACACACAAGATGGTGTGCAATTTGATATAGGCTCTCCTTATACATTCATATTAAACATATTTTCACATTAGTCATGTTATAAAGGAGAATTAGAACCAATGGGAGGAACCATAAGAAAGAAGGAACAAACAAAAAAAGAGAGCAAAAAGTATGCTTCAATCTGCATTCAGGCTCCACAGTTCTTTCTCTGGCTGTAGACAGTATTTTCCATCATGAGAATTTTGGACTTGTCTTAGATCCTTGCATTGCTGAGAAGAGCTAAGTCTATCAAAGTTAGTCATTGCACAATGTTGCTGCTACTGTGTACAATGTTTTCCTGGTTCTGCTCACTTAATTCAGTATCAGTTCATGTAAATCTTTCCAGGTTTTCCTGAAGTCCACCTGCTCATCATTTCTTGTGGAATAATAGTATTCCATTGTATTCATATAGGACAATTTGTTCAGCCATTCCCAAATTGATGGGCATTCCCTTAATTTCCAATTCTTCACTGCCACACAGAGAGCTGCTATAAATATTTTTGTACATATGGGTCCTTTTCCCATTGTTGTGATCTCTTTGGGATACAGACCTGGAAGTGGTATTGCTGGGACAAAGGGTATGCACAGTTTTACAGTCCTTTGGGCATAGTTCCAAATTGCTCTCCAGAACGGTTGTATCAGTTCACAACTTCACCAACAGTGCATTAGTGTTCCAATTCCCCCCCACCCCATCTTCTCCAACATTTATCATTTTCCTGTTTTGTCGTGGTAGCCAATCTGATAGATGTGATGTGATACCTCAGAGTTGTTTTGATTTGCATTTCTCTAATCAATAATGATTAGAGAGACCATTTGTTTCTTTGACTATAGATAGCTTTAATTTCTTCCTCTGAAAACTGCTTGTTCATATCCTTTGATCATTTATCAACTGAGGAATGACTTGTATTCTAATAAATTTGACTCAATTCTCTATAAATTTTAGAACTGAGGCCTTTATCAGAGCCACTGGCTATCCAGCTTTCTGCTTCCCTTTTAATCTTGGTTGCATTGGCTTTGTTTGTGCAAAAACATTTCAATTTAATGTAATCAAAATTATATATTTTGTATTTCATAATGTTCTCTACCTCTTGGTTGGTCATAAACTCTTCCATTCTCCATAAATCTGACAGGTAAACTATTCCTTGCTCTCCTAGTTTGCTTATAGTATCAGCCTTTATATCTAAATCATGCACCCATTTTGACCTTATCTTAGTACACGGTGTAAGATGTTGGTCTATGCCTAGTTTCTGCCATACTATTTTCCAGTTTTCCCAACAGTTTTTCTTCAATAGTGAGTTCTTATTGCAGAAACAGGAGTCTTTGGTTTCTCAAACAGTAGATTAGTATAGTCATTGACTATTGTGTCTTGTGTACCTAACCTATTCCACTGATCCACCACTATATTTCTTGGCTGGTACCAAGTAGTTTTGATGATTGCTGCTTTATAATACAACTGAAAATTTGGTATGGCTAGGCTACCTTCCCTTCCATTTCTTTTCATTAATTCCCTTGATATTCTGGACCTTTTGTTCTTCCAGATGAATTTTGTTGTTTTTTTTCTATCTGTATAAAATAATTTTTTTGGTAGTTTGACTGGTATGGCACTGAACAAGTAAATAAATTTAGGTAGAATTGTCATTTTTATTATATTAGCTTGGCCTATCTATGAGCAACTGATATTTTTCCAATTATTTAGATCTGACTTTATTTGTGTGAAATGTTTTTTGTAATTATGTTCACATAGTTCCTGGATTTGTTTTGGCAGGTAGACTCCCAAATATTTTATAATGTCTATAATAATTTTAAATGGATTTTGTCTATCTCTTGCTATTGGACTTTGTTAGTAATATATAGAAATGCTGATGATGTATGTGGGTTTATTTTATATCCTGAAACTTTGCTAATGTTGTCAATTATTTCAAGTAGTTTTTTACTTGATTCTCTAGGACTCTCTGTATATACCATCATATCATCTGCAAAGAGTAATAGTTTTGTTTCTTCTTTGCCTATTCTAATTCCTTCAATTTCTTTTTCTTCTCTTTTTGCTAAACCTAACATTTATGGTGCAATATTGAATAGCAGTGGTGATAATGGACATCCTTTTTTTTTTAACCTCTGATCTTACTGGACATTCTTCTAGCTTATCCCCATTACATAGAATGATTCCTGATGATTTTAGGTACATGCTGCTTATCATTTTAAGGAAGACTCCATTTATTCCTATGCTCTCTGGTGTTTTTAATAGGAATGGGTGTGGTGTTTTGTCAAAAAAAATTTCTACATCTCTTGATATAATCATATGATTTCTGTTAGTTTTTTTTTTGTCAACTATACTAATAGTTTTCCTAATATTAAGCCAGCCCTGCATTCCTATTATAAATTCTGAGAGGACTATAACCTCATACTCAGGGGGCTTCAGTATAATCCCTAGCGGTGCATGTTCAACCAATAGGAGAGTATGAAGATGGATTGCATCTCACCTTTCCCTCAAGACAGCCAATTATAGGCCTGTCTCCAAAATAACTACATTATCCACTTCACCCATAATTACTCAATATTCCCCACTCTACCCTCTCTTACCTCTAGCTTTACCATTTGTGGGCCTCTTAATATGGTTATAACCTAATGCTGTCTGACTGTGAACTGAGAAGGCAAAATTCTTTTTTCTGCTCCCTTCTCCCACTTCCCAGCATCACAAATATGGTAGACACCTGGGTTCTGTCACCTTGCTTGAGGGTGGTGGCTAGTAAGAGCTCTCTTCTTCCATTTCATTTTTTCTGGAACAGAGAGAGTCATGCAGGAAGAACAATAATGAACTCATTATCATTTACAGTGATCTGTATGACAGATCCTATTACATTATCTTTCCTTTAATGCTCTCCTCTCTTCCAAACATCTTTATTAGAGGGCAATACTACCTTTTCAGTCACCCATGAATCATCATCTACTCTTCACAATTTGTCAAATCTTGTAATTAATATACCTACAATATCTCTCCCACCTATTCTGTTCCTTCTGCTTAGAGGGTCACCATCCTGGTTTAAGTCCTAGTCATCTCTCATCTGCTCTAATTGCAATAGCTCCCTAATTAGTTCCCAGCCTTAAGTGTTTCCCTACTTCAATTCATCTTCAGCTCAGCTACCAAAGGGAATTTTCTAAAGCGCAGGTCTGACCATGACAAATACTCTCTACAGTGATGCAGATTTTAACCCATCCATGCCTGTCTATTTAGTGCTACTCTTCTGGATATTTCTTCCAGAATTCATTACAGGTAGTCCACCTACTATTCTGGAGGCCTTCATTCCATTCTTTTGATACCATAAGATTATCAATGAAGCATACAGTGTATCCCTTGCACCCACCATGGACTGGCTCCATATTTTTTGATCCTACATTTCTTTGATGACATCCTTTATACAACACACTGCATATGCGTATTTTCAGACATGGTCAATGTGGGAATTTGTTTTGACTATGCATATTTATTACAAAGATTTTGTTTTCCTCCTATCCTCCCTCCCTTCTTCCCTCCCTTCCTTTTCCCCTTCCTCCTTCCCTCCCTTTCTTCCACCCTCCCCCCTTCGTTTTGGAGCAGGAGGAGGGACTGACAGGATAGGCCAAAAAAAAAAGAAAAGAAAAAAGGGTCATTGAAGAATTTTGAAAATGCACAGGAGAACAAAAGGCGGCCAAAAAGAAACACAGAAAAGCAAGACAGAAATTAGAAAAAGGAGTGGAAACAGAAAAGACAGATATCAATGAAGGGTGTTAAAGGAGAGAGAATGTTATGAGAAAAAAACGTAGAAATTGGAGTGAATATGGTGTGTTGAAGACACAGAGTGGAACAGTTTATTTCAAACAAATAATTGAACTGAATAAGAGCAACTGTTTACATTTCTATGAGGCTTTAAGATTTACAAAGCATTTTCATCACAGAAACTCTGTGAGTTACACACTATAAATATTTCCATGCCCATTTTATGGTAAGGAAACTGAGGCCTCAGGGACTTATCCACAGTTATATAACTAATAAGCATCAGGGCTGGGATTTAAATTCAGGTCCTCCTTTGGGTTGCCAAAATAGAATTAGTGAAAAACTATCATTCACTTCATCTTTATTTTATCCTTTTGGCATGTATGGGGTGCTTAGGAGGACTAGCATCTCTAATGTGAGGGCTTGCTGAACCCTTTTCAGGGCTGCTCGTCTACCTTTGATTTCTACCTGATTCACCTAACTCTCACCTGTGGCTCCAAGAAGCTGCAGCATGAACAGTGGCCACACCCTGGTAAACTGTCTCAGCGGATGAGCTAAGCCAGGTTGAAGGTAACCACAGGCCTCAAACTTGTCAGTGAGATAGGGAGACTACCCCAAGCGTGTGAAGACTTTCTCAGAGGAATGGGTGGATGAGAACAATTTGTTCCAATGCCAGGAAGGCGTCTGAAGCAGGTGCTGTGGAGCACTTAGAGCTTGGTCAGACACTGAAGACACCAAGGTCATCCACTGTATGCTGGACCATCTCCGGTCCAGTCATCCTGACTTTTGTCTTACCACTGGACTTCAGTGACTCAGGAAGAGGAAGTGAGGCTGATGACTTTGTGCAATTCTGCATCACTTAAATCCAATTTATGCACAAGCCAAAACATTATCCATGATGTCATTGGTCTCTTGGAACATGAAGGACAAACATGTCATCCTTTATGTATGTTTTTTAATGTACATAATATACCAGATCAATAGCACATGCATGTAATTTATAAATGAATAAATATACATTTATCTGCAATGTGTTCTCCAAAATGTTTTACGATAAGGGTGTGTGATCAAAAGAATTTACAGACGGCTTTCCAAGACTACTGAAAAACTGGCAGGTGTGATTCCTGAGATGATGTCAGTGAACTTTGGAAGATTATGGAGAATGAGAGAGGTCCCTCAATATTGAAGAAAGACAAATGCTGTTCCAATTTTCAAAAAGGGAATGAAATAGATCCCGCAAATTATGGACTAACAAGTTTGGCTTCTAATTGTAGCAAACTATAAAACACATCCTTAAGGGAGTAGAATATGAAATGGTGAGCACTGAAAGCCAACGTGACTTCATAATGAGGTCATCTTAAACTAATCTGATTTTTTAATTGCTTAGTGACTAGATGGGTAGATGAAGGAACTTCTGTATATGTAGCACACTAAGATTTTAATAAAGCTTTTGACAAAAAATCTCTTGTATTGTTTGTTGATAAGATAGAAAGAAATGGGCCAGATAGGTCATAATAGGCAAATTAGGAACTAGTTGAATGACCACAACAAAAGAGTAGTTATTATTCAGTCATTGTCAGTGTAGAAGGAGATCTCTCTCCTGAGGGGTACTTTAAGGACTTCTCCTCGGACCCATGCTATCCAGCAGTTTAATCAATGACCTATAAAGACATAGAAGGTATGTGTGTGAAAGTTGAAGTGTTAGTGGGATAGCTAACTTAATTGGGTGGCATTCTGGATCCAAAAGGATTTCAAGAGGATAGAATGGGCGAATAAGTCCAATAAAGTGAAAATGAATATGGATGAATGTCAAGTTCTATATTTGTTTTCCAAATATTAACTTTTAGGGAAAGGTATGTTTTGGACAAGAATTCTGAAAAGAGCCTATGGGCTTAGTATTCTGCAAGTATGATATAAGTCAACAGTGTGTTATGACAGCCAAAATAGTTAATGCTCTCCTTGGCTATGCTGAGAGATGTAAGGGCAGAATGCTGGAAGTGAGAGTTCTGCTGTCCACTGTCCTCAGTGGGCCACATCTTGGCTACTGTGTTCAACACTATGCTTCAGGAAAGATACAGATGAACTGAAGCCTTTCTAGTAAAGAATGAGCCAAGATGACAAGAAAACAATCAAGGATATTCCACAACTAATCAATCAATTAATTAATGAAGTACTTTTAAACACCTACAGTACTGCAAGCTATAAACTTGGTATAAAAAAACCCCACAGATTAAATAGTACTTGCCTTCATGGAGCTTACACTCTATCAGGGGAAAGACATATACATAGAAGTATACAACATGTACGCATACACAAATATATATATATATATATATATATATGTATATATACACCAAATAAATGCAAGGTATTTTTAAGTGAGGGGCACTATCAGCTCGTGGAGAAGGAAATGACAAACCATTCCAGTATCATTGCCAAGAAAACCCCAAATGGGGTGACAAACAGTTGAACATGACTAAAACACAACTAAACAGCAACAAAACTATCAGCCGGAAGATTAGTTGAAGGAACTAGGGATATAAAGAGAAGATAAGAGGGAAGAGAGGGGCAAAGAAGAGAAAAGAGAAAAGGAGAAGAGAAGACTCAAAAGGATGTATTTATGTAAGAGAGAAATTATATTAGTTCTACTTGGTCCCACAGGGCAGAACTAATAACAACGGTTTTCATTGGAGGGGTAGATTTAAGCCTGATGTCAGGAAAACAAAAACCCCAAACCAAAAACTTCCTAACAAATAGAGCTATCTCCAAATGGAATATGTTGCCTAGGAGTTAATTAATTCTCTTTCGTTATGGCAGCCGGGTGGTACAGTGGATAGAATGCTGGACCTGGAATCAGGAAGACTTGAGTTCAAATCTAGCCTCAGACACTTACACACTAGGTGTGTGACTTGGCAAGTCACTTAGCCTCCTTCTGTTTCTTCATTTGGAAAATGGAGATGATAATTATAATGATAATAATGCCTACTTCCCAGGGTTTTCATGAAGATAAAATAAGATATTTATAAAGTACTTTGCAAACCTGAAAGTGCTATATAAATACTAGCTAGCTACTGATATTAACTATATTATTTTCATTAGAGGCATTGATGCAGAGGCTTGGCCATCACTTGTTAGAGGGAGTTGTAGAAGGAATTGGACTAGGTGGCTTCTAACCTTCATTATAGTTTTTGGCTCCTTTGATTCTGGAATTCTATGACTCCAAGACTAATGTCCTGTCCACTATACTATTTTGAGTTGCAAAGCAGTGGATTTTAGAAAGGTAGGAAAGAGCATCTGGTTTAGGGGCCATGTCTCTTTTTTCAGTCCCATAGAAGGCCCCTCAGTAAAAGTAGTAGCAATTAGAAGTAATTTTGCTTAATGCCTAGAATTAAACATCCAGCTGCCTTTTAAAATAATGTGATTTTAATTTGATCTCTGATTTCTTTTTTCCTTTAGGATGCTAATAAAGACAGGGTGCAGGTAACTGGCAGAACACAAGGTATGCTCACTGAAATTATTAATTGTCAAGGCAGATAACAAGTTCATTTTACTGAGAGGATTGTAGTTAATGCCTTCTGGTTCATCCAGGTGTTGAGTGGCCATATAGACTTGAGGTACCCTCCAACAGCCAAGGTCAGAGTAGAGAGGAACACTTAGGATTTCCTCTTGTGGAAGGGTCAATGTCTAGCCAGGATGGGGAAAAGGGAATGGGGAACCTGCAAGAAGGTTGAGGGCAGGGGAAGTATTTCCTGTAGCATCTGCTCCTGCTTGGCTCTGAAATATCTAGTGGACTATGGGTGACAGGTAGGTTGGAGAAGGGATGAGCCTAGGTTTTTAAATTAGAAGATGTGGGTGAGAATCCTGGCTGTGCTACTACTTGTGTGCCCTGAGAGAATCATTATCTCTCTGGCCTTCAGTTTCCTCATCTATAAAATGAAAGAGTCATACCTGGTGAAGTTTCTTTGAGCTCCAAACTCTACAATTTGGGGCATCCCCCCAGCTAGGACCAGGGATGTGCCAGAGCCAACCCATACCAGCTCATGAGAGCCAGTTGTTGCATTTTTAATATGAGTATTTATACCTTGGAAATCTCAAATGATACAGATCAGGGCTTGCTCTATTATGTTGTATTACCTAGACTTAAAGTGTTGGAGAAATTGTTGCTAACATAGATTAAACTTAAAAGTATGTTGTACATACATGCTTTTTGAGAGCTGGTTGATAAACATTTACCATCATGACACTGCCTGGAATTCTACTTCCAAGGCTACATGGAGTTCTTCTCAACCTTTGCATTCTCCTACCTATCTAAGCAATCAATGCACCCAACAATGGCAGCAGGAAGTGTCTGGAAGTTCTATCCCTTTGAATCTGGATCTTCTGCACTCTACGGTGGTGCCTTGCTGTATCCTACACACTTTAGTGGACATAAAATCCAACGAAGCTTAAGGGTGCTCATATCCTTGACTTCTCTTTTATGGCCCCAGGCTGCTTCTTCCTCCTCTTCCTCCTCCTTTGCTCATCTACTCTGCTTCAAGTCATTTCTTCATCATGAATGATCAAAGTCAAAATGAATGAAATACAACAGGTAAGAATCATAACTCTTTATAGCCCAATGTAGAATATAGCTCAAAGGAACCTTAGTCCCATATCCTCATTTTAGAGGCCCAGAGAAATGCAGTGTCTTGTCTAAGGTCATGTAACTTAGGCAGCTAGTGGCAAAGTAGATAGTATGCTGGAGCTGGAGTCAGGAAGGCCTGAGTTCAAATCTGGCCTCAGATGCTTACTAGCTGTGTGACCCTGGGCAAGTCACTTATGCTCTTGCTGCATCATTTTCCTCACCCATAAAATGGGGATAATAATTGCTTCTACCTTGTTGTGAAAATCACCCAAGGTAACAGTTTGTAAAAGTGCTTAGCACAACGCCTGACAGGTAGTAGGTGTTATATATAAATGTTTATTCCCTGTTTGGTCTCTTCTTGATGATACTTTCCCTTTTTCTTGTCCCAACAGATTGTCAAGTCCCTTGTATTGAAAATTCCCACTGCTCTCAGGCCTGTTCTTTAGGGCTGGAGGGGAACGTAGAGTTTCTATGCAGGAATGAAGAATGGCGGAAATCCACAGATACTTGCAGAACACTTAATGTCCTCACCATTTTTGAGGTAATATTCTTGCTCTTGTTGAATAGTTTTTTTTTAAATTACAGGTTGGCTGAGAAGAGTACACTCCCTATTTATTATCTGAATAAGAGGGAAAGAGCCTGAATGGCATTGACTCATAATACTTGAGATTAGACTTTGTCTTTTCACACAGTTTACCTGGTCTATAATTCAGGGCTAAGAGACAAAAGTCCTTAACTTTTCAGATAAAAAAACAATTTTCCCTTCTCTATATAACTTAAGTTTTGTGGAGGTGAACCTGTGATAGAACAATAGTCCTGGAAGGGGACTATATCCCTTTCTCTATTTCTCCAGAAGGATACATGTATTGTTTCAGCAGTAAAAGACAATCTGGCCTTTGAATGGGCTATAGAGAAAGAATCTGTTCCAATACAAAGCAAAATACAGCTGAACACTCCACTAAGACTTTTAAGACACCCTGTATTTCCACCGACATTCCTTTGTAAGTACCATAAAAGCAAATTTTCACTGTTTTCTCTTTCCTCATTTCACCCATCTCTTTCCCACAACTGTTTACCTAGTTCTATTGAATGTCTGTCTCTGGCACCTAGGGAGAAGATGAAGTTTAGTTTGTCGGTGATTAAGGGACAATTAGCAGGTAATAAGGGAAAGAACTCTCTTGAGGGGGAAGGTTAGGATCTAAGTCATGATCAGAAAGACTCAACAGAAAGCTTTGCCAAGTCAAGAAGAATTCAGACGGTAGCCAACCAAACCCAAGGGCTAGGCAAGTGGTGGCCCCGAGTTGGGAATGACTGTACAGAGTCAGGCAAAACATACGACAAAGGGAAATATGAAATAATGGCAAGAAGTCAGTTGTCTCACCCAATTTCTTCACTGAGATGCTGTTCTTTTTCTATTATAGGATAGCCACATCCCTTGGGTGCATGCAGTGGATAGAATGCTCCTGGGAAGATCTCAGTTCAAATACAGCCTCAAATACTTAGCAGCACTGTGACCTCTATCTGCCTCAATCTCCTCTCCTGTAAAATGGTGATAATGATAGTGCCTAACTCTCGGAGTTGTGAGGATCAAATGAGATAATATTAATTAATTAATAATTAATTAGCGCAGAGCTTGGCACTTTTGTTGTTGTTTAGTTTTTCAGTTGTGTCTGACTCTTTGTGACCCTATGGTCATACCAATACTGTCTATGAGGTTTTCTTGGCAAAAATACTAGAGTGTTTTGCCAGTTCTTTCTCCAGCAGATTAAGGCAAACAGAGGTTAATTGACTTGCTCAGGGTCACACAGCTAGTAAGTGTCCGATTCCAAATTTGAACCCAGGTCTTCCTGACTCCAGGCCCAGTGCTCTCTCTATCCACTGAGCCACGTAGCTGCCTCCACTTGGCACATAGTAGGCACCTAATCATTATTCGTTACCTTCTTTTTCTCTTCCCTTCCTTGCCTGCCTATACTTTGCTATAGTCATGGACACGTTCCTCTCCTAACTTGTCCCAGTAAGATTACACACCTTCTTTCAGGTACATGTTCTACTGGCTATTCCAGTGGGCATAGAGGTGGGAAACATGCATCCGAATGCCCCTCAGGAACCAACGAGCTTACATGTACAGAGTGCTTTGCAAACTTTAGCCATATAAATCAGTGATTACTATTATTTCATTGATTTCATCCTTTTCAATGGAGTGCAGATAGAAATGGTCTTCTCCCAAGTCACTATCCTGACATTGTTTTTTTACATTTCATGTTCTGTGGACAATTGTGCAGGTAGATAAAAAGATTTTTTGCAATTGATTACAAGTTTGAGGATGTAAAGCCATCTTCTCTAGGCTCATTGAAATCACCTTTAGGAGGACTTGAGTAGCCAAAAGGATGAAAAAGATAACATGTGCTTCCTCCTGTTCCCACATGGTTTTGATTATTTTTCTGGTAGAAGAATTGTAAAAGCTCTAAATTCTGTATAGTTTAGAGATTGTGAGAAACACCTATTCAAAATATCGTTTTACATTTTTATGGGTCTCAATTTTGTATAGTCTCTGAAGAATCAGTAAGTGAATATCATGGCATTATAAGTGAACAAAATGCTGAAAAGGCAGCACATAATCTGAAGAATTTCAAAGATCAGAAATAAAAAAAAGTCATCAGGAAAAAGTACAAGAAGAGAAAATGAACTGGCTACATCCAGAGGGTGGTATAGGTAGACACCCTGAGTGTTTCATTGGTAACTTTGAAATGCCTGGAGAAAATGTAGAAGGCCTTCCAGCACGTTGGGTATTTTTCCTGTGACGAGTTTATGGAACAGCATACATAAAAGTTCCACAGCTAAGTAGGCATGAGTTGGTTGTATATGATCTCATTGGAAGGAACTTCCAAATTTATGAGATCATAAATCTATTTGCATATTTTGATTCTGTCCAGTAGATTGTGGACAATAGTTTTTTTATTTCTTTTTTTTCTTAAATTTATTTAATATTTTTAGTTTTATTTTTTTTTGTTTCTATGATAATGCTCTAGTTTTGTTGTTGTTCAGTTGTTTCAGCTGAGTCCAATTCTTTGTGACCCCATTGGGGTTTTTTTTTTGGCAAAGATACTGGAATGGTTTGCTATTTCCTTCTCTAGTAGATTAAGGCAAAGAAAGGTGCAATGGGCTTGGCCAGGATCATACAGCTACTAAAATGTCTGAGGCCAGATTTGAACTCAGGTCCTGATTCTAGGCCCAACACTATATCCACTGAGCCACTTAGCTGCCTCCAAGAAGTGACCCATACTCATGAGAGGCTTCCTTAGGGCTAGCATGCCAAATAACATTAACTGTGAAAGTCTCTTTGAAATTTCGAATGCTATAAAGTTTGTTGTTCATTCATGTTTTACTCTTTATGAACTCATTTGGGGTTTTCTTGGCAAAGATACTGGAGTAGTTTTCCTTTTCTTTCTCCGACTCATTTTACAGATGAGGAAACTGAGGCAAACAGGGTTAAGTGACTTGCCCAGGGTCACACAGCTGATAAGTGTCTGAGGCCAGATTTGAACTTAGGTCTTCCTGACTTCAGGCCCAGCGCTCCATTCTTTGTGCTACCTAACTGCCTATAGATGAGATCACAGTAAAAAGAAGTAAAAAACAGTTTGCATTTGTTACCTCATTTGTTTTTAACCTGACTTGTGATTTTATTGATGTAGAGAACTTCCTGGTGAGGAGGCTCTCTTTGACCAATACAGGTTGGCAACTCCTCCACAATTTGTAGTCTTTGAGAGTCGAGTGGTTCATTGAGAGGCTGTGCCTCATTTAGGGTCACATAGCTAGTATGTGTTAAAGGTGGGTCTTCAAATCTAGATCTTTCTAACTCTGAGGTTGAGGTCTCTCTATGCTATGGTGGGCTGCCTTTAACGTCTTAATATTATAAAGAAAATCCATCATAAAATTTAAAACACTATGCAAATGTGATTTATTATTGTTAGGGTCTGTCATGGGCAAAAATAGTAGAAATCTTTGTGAATCTTCTCACTCCCTCTCCTTTCCCAACTTTCCCCACATGCACTAAGCCCAGGACATTCTTATACTGTTCTGAGGTCCTCTTAATAGTCAGGGAAAACAGTCAATTTATGTAACTCACATCAATATTTTAATGACTTATTAGGTCTGTTATGCCTGAAATAGTCACATTTTGAAGTAGGACCCTTCGGAGAGACTAGGTTTTACACAAAAGAATTATTCCCTAAGGGGGAATTTTTGGCCCACTCCTCTAGGATAGGGAGGACTTTGGGGAGCTGGGAGTTCCAATCACAGAACCAAAGAATTTAAAATTGGAAGGAGTCTTGGTTACAATTTAATTCAACCCACATCTAAAAGCAATTCCCAGTAAAATACATAAAAAATAGTAATCTGGCCTCTGCTTAAAGATCTTCAATGAGCTCTTCACTAGACACATTAGTCCCTGAAATGGAATTCAGGGGACCTGGATATTAATTCCAACTCTAGACAAATCCCTTTTCCTTTCTAGGCCTTGGTTTTACCATTTCTAAAATGGGGGGGGGCGGGGCATAGATTATAGTATAGAGGACAGAATGTTAGATTTAGAATTAAAGGACCTGGGTTCAAATCTTGTTGGTGCCACTTATTGCTTAACTTCTCTGGGCCTCAGTTTCTTTATTTCTTCAATGAAGGGGTTGAACTGGATGACCTACAAGTTTCCTTCCAGACTAAAATTTATGCTCCCATTGCTAGGTAGTCTCCATGTTCCCTTTGTAGGTCTCATGTCTTTGAGTCTTTCCAGTGGAAGGCCTATCAGATCATACTAGGCAGGTCCTTGCTTACATGTAAAAATGGCCTTTTCTTCATGTAGAACTTAAATCTTTTCCAGCATAAGATTTATGAGAGCTGCTCCTTGTTCTGCCATGGTTGTTTTTCTCTCTGAATCTAAATCTTTTCAATTTTCATTTTTGGTTTTCTAAAATACTTCCCTTTCTCGTTTCCTCTTGCTTAATGAACTACGCATTTTAGAGAGGGCAGAATTTCTCTGCTCTATGAATAATACTAATTCTTTGACTGTGAACAAATGAATGAGAAAGCTTTTATTAAGTGCTTACTATGTGCCAGGCGCTGTTCCAAGTCCTGAGGATACAGATACAAAAGTGAGACTGTCATTGCCCTCAAGGATTAATCGATCAATCAGTAATCGATCAATCAGTTTACTTATGAAGTGACTTATGAAGTGACTTGTGAAGTGACTACTGTATGCCAGGCACTGGTGCTAAGTGCTGCTGATACAAAAAGAGGCAAAAGACATAACCCTGCCCTCAAGGAGCGTACAGTCTAATGGGAGAGACAATATGCAAACAAATATATACCAAATAAGCTATATACAGGATAAACAGGAAATAATTAACAGAGGGAAGACATTGGAATTAAAAACTGAGGGAGGTTTCCTCTGGAAGGTGGGATTTTAATTGGGACTTACAGCAAGCCAGGAAGGTGAATAGTTGGATGGAGGAAGAAAAACATTCCAGGCATGGGGGACAGCCAGAGAGAATGTTTGGAGCTGAGAGATAGAGTGTCTTGTCTGGGGAATAACCAGGAGGCTGGTGGATCAAAGAGTGCATGTCAGGTAGTAAGATGGCAGAAGACTGGCAAGGTAGGAGGAGGCTGGGTTATAAAGAGCTTTGAACACCAAGCAGAGGATTTTTGTATTTGGTCCTAGAGGCCATAGGGAGCCCCTTGGAGTTTACTGAGCAGGGGGGATGACCTCATCAGACCTGCACTTTAGGAAAATCGCTTTGGTGGTTGATTGGAGGATGGATTGGAATGCGAGGAGAGTTGAGGCCTTCAGACCCACCAGCAGGCTTCAGGTGATGAGGGCATGCACTAGGAGGGTGGTAGTGTCAGAAGAGAGAAGGGGGCATTGCAAAGGTGGAACTGATAAGCCTGTTTCAACAATCTGGCTAGAGGCTTCTGTGGGGGTGCAAGATCCACCCACAGCCAGCACCCAGAAAGCTGCCAACAGCACATGTTCTTTTGATCGGCTTAACTAAGGAAAGCAAGGTGAAGGGGTTGGCAAGCTTGCTTTAATTCAGCATACAAATATCATTTACTTAGTTCAGGTGAAAAAGACCAGCACACTGAAGTTCAGAACAAAATACAAATAAATTACAAACATCAACTGACAGACCTTGACTGATTCAAATCCCAATACATAGTTACCAGAGTTTAACAAAGTCTCAGCATCCAGGTTACAAGCTGGAGGGCCCTTAGCTACAGCTGCTTGGAGTCTCTTGCATCAACTCCATCTCGAGGGAGAGCCCTGCACAAATGGCTCTCTCCTCCCTTCTTACAGGGCTTCAGACGTCATCAAATGTCATCTGAATGACCAGAACTTAGGCTGCTATGATTGGCTCTTGAGTTAGCCCCTCCACTTAGGACCCTGGGAGGTTTACATCCACATAGGTTAGGTTAACACCTAATAGGGCATGGCTCTGGAGTTAGCACCTCCCCTTAGCCAGCCCCACCTTGGGCCCCACCCCAGTCACCAATCCACACCCACATAGGTTCCACACCTAATAGGGGTTTGGGCCTGAGTAAGGCTCGATGAAATACACTGAATTACTCAAAGGAAACAAACCAAACTCTTCAAGGGCACTTGTTGAACTAAGTGCTAAGGAGCCCATTTTGCTTACCAACACAAAGCCTTAACAACATATTGGCTATGAGAGGAGGTGGTAGTGAAAAGAGATAGTGAGAAATCTCGGAACTTATATTCTAATGAGGGAGACCATGCATGTAGGCAGCCGTGGCCAGGGAAGGGAGGTTTAGTACAGAGGTTCCCAAAGTGGGCGATACTGCCCTCTGCCCTCTGCCCTCTGCGAGGTGCTGGAACAATTTGGGGGGTGGAAGTAGCCTTGGGTGCAATTGGGAGGCATTAAATAAAAATAAGGGGGAAGGAGAAGCATAAGGAAAGAAGAGAAGATAAGGAAATTTTGAAAAACTGTATATGTTTCATCTGTTGTGTAACAGAGTTAAAGTCATTGTGATTACATTATTTTCCAAATAAACACATAAAATGCAAGTTATAACTGATCAGTGGTCAAGTCTGAGGGTAAGTGTTGGCAGGTGAACCTATCCCACATGTTTAGAAGTCCAGCATGCATTGGCAGGAATATGTGCATATAATGATTTGTTTACAATACAATACTATATGGTTACATGATGCAATATGGCATCATCAAAATTTTAATTCAGGAAAACCCCTCACAAATTCACAATAAATTATTAAATTTAAGATATCACTTTTTTTCGAAATGACGCAAATTTTTAAAAAATGTTAAAGGGTTAAAGAAAGTAGATTTCCGGCAGGGAGAGGAATGAGTAATTTTAGTTTTTAGAAAGGGGGCAGTAGGCCAAATAAGTTTGGGAACCTCTGGTGTAGGGAGTCACAGGGATGGGGGTTAGATAGGGTAGCTGATTGGCTTACTATTCTCAGCTCAAGACACTTCAATAAAGTGTCCCAGGCATCAAAGTAGTGTCTTAGTGTCCCAAAGTCCCAATGCAGAGCTGCGTAAAACTACCATCCAGAAGTCTTTTTCTCTTTAGTATTCTTCTCAACCAATGTCTCAACTGAACTCTCCTAGACCTCCTTCAGAATTTCCATTTGCTTGTCTTAGTCTTTTCTTCAAGTAACCCAGCCTTTTAGTATGTCCCTAGAACAGTAGAAATGAAACTGAAATGGCAATAAACAGGAATTTTTTTAAATTATCTAACCCTAAATATGTGTTGTGCTTCTTCCCCCCTTCCTATTTCTTAGGACCCACAAAAGGTAATCCCCAACATCTTTGCAGCTACGCCTCCAAAAATAGGAAAACGTGAAACGATTACAGATGTTTTGATGCAGAGATGTCCAAAGGATTTATCTTGCATACTTAAAGGCATTCAAAGGTCTCCACAAATGCCAGGAAACATTGAGGTCATCGTGGAGCTGTTGCATAATATTTCAAGAGTGTTGTCTGAAGATGTTGATGTAGTTAAGATACAGGTGAGTCACCTTGCATATTTTCCAAAAGATTTGGATATACAGCTGTAATGAGAGGCATCTGTGGGGCAGAGGGGAACAAACTGGCCATGTTACCTCTTATATTCCATATATAGTTATAATAACAAGCCAGTATTTAAGTAGCACTTACTGTGTGCTAGGCCCTATGCTAAGCCTTTCACAATTGGTATCTCATTTAATTCTCACAATAACCCTGGGAAGGAGGTGTTATTATTATCCCCATTTTATAATTGAGCAAACCTAGGCAAACAGAAGTAAGCTGACTTGCCCAAGGTCATACAGCTAGTAAATGTCTGAGGCTGGATTTGAACTTAGGTCTTCCAAACTCTAGGCCCAGCACGCTACCCACTGTGCCACCTAGCTATAGCTGTAATCCCTCTAATACAGACTCACTCACTCTTACATCCAACATGATTGAGAAAGAATGGAACATTTCCAAAAATGCATTCAATAACTAGGTTATATATGATCATGGTTGTTGTTGAGTCATTTCAGTTGTGTCTGACTCTCTGTGTCTCTTTTTGGGATTTTCTTGGCAAAGATACAGGAGTAGTTTGCCATTTCCTTTTCCAGCTCGTTTTACAGATAAGGAAATGGAGGCAAACTGGGTCACTTACTGGGCTAGTAAGTGTCTGAGGCCAGACTTGAACTCTGGTCCTCCTGACTCCAAGGCTGGCACTCTATCCACTGTAGTATCTAGCTGCCCATATGATCATGGAGCATGAATCAAATTGTGTAACATGACAGGGACACAGAGTGAGCATTTTTAAGATTATAGAAATAATCTGTTTTGACTACATGTTCACATATAAAATTAACTGTGCAACTTTGGGCAAGTCACTTAACTTGCCAACTGAGCTCCCCAACCAACTGAGACTATGCGTTTCAGAGCAGGTGAAGATTGAAATGGGACTTCTGTATATAAAAGAAATCAGAAGTCCATTAAAAGAAAAAAAGGACTGAAATTACTTTCACCAAAGTGTATTCTAGATTCTGATCCCCACAAACATCTCTACACCCTGTTGGGAGAGAGTGTTCTTCAAGATATCTTGCTGAGACTGAGAAATACTTTCTACATTGGGTTTAATGCATAAATTAATCTATCTCTAGAGTTATTTCAGGCAGCTAGGTGGCATAGTAGATATAGCACCAGACCTGGAGTCGGGAAGACTCATATTTATGAGTTCAAATCTGGCCTCAGAAACTTGAGGAACTAAGGCAAGTCACTAACCCTATTTGCCTCAGCTTCTTATCTGTAAAATGAGCTGGAGAAGGAAATGACAAACCATTCCAGTATCTTTGCCAAGAAACCCCCAGTGGGGTCACAAAGAATCAGACATGACTGAATGAAAGAGTTACTTAGGGGGCAGTTAGGAGATGTGGTGGATAGAGCACAGCCCTGGAGTCAGGAGGACCTGAGTTCAAATTTGGCCTCAGACACTTGACACTTAGTACTTGTGTGACCTTGGACAAGTCACTTAATCCTAATTGACTTGCTAACCAAGCAAAACAAGCAAAAAATATCTTTCCATGTGAAAAGAATCAGAATTGTAGGGCATTAGGGTAGGAAGGGACCTCTTGCAAATCTGAAGCAAAAGCTGAAGTTTGAAATTGATCGGGGACGATTTCTGGAATCATAGACTGAATTGAAAGGATCTCTAAAGTTGTTCCCAATTTATGGATTAGGAAACTGAAATCTAGAAAGGTTAGGGAACTAGCTTGAGGTCATACAACTAGTAAATGATAGAGTACCTGAAAAAAGGTTAGTGGTGGTGAGGGTGGGAGTGAAGTAGAGAAGAGAAATGCATAGATGATAGGATTTGACTTGTAAACTTCTGTTGGGATTGAGTGAAATCCTGATACATTTAATTCATGCTTGTTGACTGATGAAATGACTAGTTGGTTATTATTCTGTGATCTTAAGCAAGTCTGGCTTTCCTCTAAGTGTAAAGTGGGTTTAGTAATAGAACATTGTTTTGGGGCCTCTATTCTTTGAGACCAGGGTCCTCAAGGTCTCTGTTTCCTAACACGGGTCTAAGATCTTTCCCCCATAGATCATTGTGTACTGAGGTTCGAGGTCACTCCCTAAGATATTCCTTTCCAACTGAATTTGTCATATTGAAAATTTTGCGGTCCTTGCCCCAGATGCCAGAATCACTAATTACAATTCTGTACATTAATATATTGCTTTAAGATTTTCAAAGCACTTTTTCCAAAATAACCTTGTGAAAAAAACTCCAAATATAAATATTCCAATTTCACCGGAGGGAAAACATATTCAGAGAAGTGAGGCTGATATAGAGCACACGATGACTATATGCGTTTCAGAATGATAATAGCATATAATGGCTAGTTAATTACCTTGCAGTTACTCCCTTAAATTCAAGTCAATGTAGCAAGCAACTATTAAAAGCCTCAGTCAAGTCAAGCAGCATTTATTAAGAGCCTACTGTGTGCTAGGTGCTGGGGATTCAAAGGTAAAAACGAAACAGCCCTGTCATTGAGGAGCTTATATTTTATTTGGAGTAGAACAATATGCACAGAGAAAATTAAAAACAAAATATATACAAAGCCAATGGTGTTTATCTATGAATCTTCCGTAGGTAGATCAACATGGTACAATGGAAGGAGTCAGAAGACCTGAATGCAAATGCAGCCTCTGTCACTTACTGCTTATATGATCTTAAGAAGTCACTGTATCTCTCTTCTCTAGACTTCAGTTTCCTTATCTATACAATGAGGGGATTGTCTAGATGGCCTTTGAGGTCTACTTCAGCTTTGCATCTATGATCCTATGACCTGGGTTCAAATCTTACCACTAATACTGATTATCTTTAAGATCTTTAATGAGTCTCTTACCCTCCCTTTCCTTATCTGTTAAATGAGGCAGCTAGACTAGAAAACCTCTGAGGTCCCCTTTAGCTCTAAGCCTGTGATGCCACGAGCCTATAAAATTAATTAACCTGGTCTTTACTTGTAAAATGAGAGGGTTACTAGATGACCTCGAAGGGCCCTTCTGGTTCCACGGCTGTAATCCTATAGTTTGCATCATTGTCCTAGAGCTGGAGGCAGCGTATTGTGTGGATGGAGCACTATATTAGAAGGCAGAAACACTTGGGTTAAAATCATGCCTGGGACACATTAGCTGTGCAATCATGGGAGAACCAGCAACAGCAGCTAGCAATTGTATGGTGCTTTAAGATTCGCAAAATGCTTTAAAAATATTATCTCATTTCATCCTTGTGACAACCCTGGGAGGTAGGTGCTATCACTATCATTCCTGTTTTACAGATAAGGAAATTGAGGAAGACAGAAGGTAAATGATTTATCCAGATCACACAGCAAGTAAATGTCTAAGCCTGGATTTGAACTTAGGCCTTCTTGATTCTTCTCTCTGCTGTGGCACCTAGTTGTATTTAGCTGGTTTTGGGGGAGGAACACTGGTCTTGGAGAAACATGTAAAGAATACAGTGCTGGACTTGAAGTAAGAAAGATTAGATTTCAATTTTGCCTCAAATACTTAAGCTACTCTTGTGTGACTCTGAGCACAAGTCACTTCTCTGGGTTTCGATTTCCTCATCTGTAAAATGGGTGTAATAATACTTGTAGGACTTTTCCAGGTTTGTTGTGAGGCTCAACTGAGACAGTAAATGTAAGGCATTTGGGGAACATTCGAGCGCTTTAGAAACATCCATTGTGTGGTTGTCGTTACCATCACTACCTTGTTAACATACAATGTTCTTTTTCAGAGCTATAGCATCATAGCAAATCACATCCTCGACAGTAGAAGCATCTCATACTGGGCCTTCGTCCCTGAAAGAAGCAGCAGCTCTGTCCTGTTGCAGTCAATGGTTTCATTTATGAGGAATCTCTTCCTTCGCGAGCGTTCCCTAGACATCTCAGAAGAATTCATTCACATCCTGGGCATCAGCATATCGAAAGACAGCCCCCAAGAGAGTTTGAGTTTTTCTATGAAGGTGAATGAAACTGAGAATGAAGTCACTGGGATAGTGCTTCTCCCCCAGGAAGAGCTTCAGCAGCTGCCCTTGCCTTCCCAAGCTATCAGCATTGCCTTCCCCACACTAGGCGCCATCCTGGAAACCAGCTTCTTTGAGAACGTCACTGTGAATGGGCTCATTCTGTCTGTCATCTTGCCCAAGGAGCTCCAAAGGATCTCACTGGTTTTTGAGAAGATCATTAAATCTAGAGGCAGAACCCAGTGTGTTGGCTGGCATCCGACAGAGAATAAGTGGGACGAGGAAGCCTGCGAGATGGCCCTGGACAGCGTGGACCAGACTCTTTGTAGTTGTCAATTGAGCAAGAAATTTACTTCTTTCTCAATTCTTATGTCGCCCCATGTCCCTGAGAGCCCAATTCTGCTTTACATCATGTATATTGGCCTGGGCGTCTCAATTGGTAGTTTAATTCTTTGCCTGATCGCTGAGGCCATGGTCTGGCACCAGGTAACAAAGACAGAGATCTCATACTTACGCCACATTTGCATTGTGAATATCGCTGCCACACTTCTGATGGCAGACATGGGCTTCGTAGTGGCTTCCTTCTTTAGCAATCTAGTGCGGCACCACGGTGGCTGTGTGGCCGTTACCTTTTTTATTCACTTCTTTTACCTTTCTGTTTTCTTCTGGATGCTCACGATGGCACTCCTCATCCTCTATGGAATCGTGATCGTTTTTCATACTGTCCCAAAGTCTACTGTAATGATTTCTGCCTTCTCAGTAGGATACGGGTGCCCATTGATCATTGCTGTCATTACGGTCGCTGTCACCGAACCTGGCCGAGGCTACGTGCAACCTATGATCTGTTGGCTCAACTGGGATAACACTAAAGCCTTTCTTGCCTTTGTCATCCCAGCCCTGGCCATCGTGGTGGTGAATCTGATCACAGTAGGAATAGTCATAGTAAAGACTCGGCGACCTTCCATTGGCAGCCCCATAGCTCAAGAAATGGCCGCAATAGTGAGAATAAGTAAGAATGTTGCCATCCTCACACCATTGCTGGGACTGACCTGGGGCTTTGGGATAGCCATAGTCATAGAAAAGAATTCCCTGGCATTCCACATCATCTTCTCATTACTTAATGCTTTCCAGGTATGTATAAATTCTATGGATGTATTTTAGTGGGGAGAGTGAGAAAGCACAGGAGAAGGAAGAAGTTACAGTGATGTGGAAAGAGGGCTGTATTTTTAGTCAGAGGACCTGGGTTTAAATTTTGGTTCTGCCACTTTCTACATGCATAAACTTGGGCCTCAGTTTCCTCATTTGTAAGTTGATCATACGAACTCAAAAGTTCTGGCTCTAATTAAATTATTTATGGAAGGAAGTTTGTGGGGTCAGCTATCCTACTGGACAATTCATTACTTAAAGCCCATTGAAGAATTGTAAAGGTAAAATTTTATAATGCTAATAGTAGTGTGGAGGTATCGTGGCTTAGTCAATAGAATTTTGGGCTTAGCATCAGGAAGAGCTGGCTTCTGATCCCATCCTTTCCCTTCTATGTATTTGGAAGCTATAGATATTTGATATGGTGACATATATTTTAAAAAAAACATTATTCTTATACTTTAATGGGCTGATATTATTATTAATTGGCATTATTATTTTATTCTGATATTTTTATGGGGTATAGATAGAAATAATTCTGGGACAAGTTGTGATCTTGCTATTTCACTGGTAGATAAAATAACTACTTTTTGCAGTTAAATTAAAATATTAGAATTTAAGCTCCTAGTCTGTAGAATTCACTGAAAGCATCTCTGGCATTACTATGGTAGTACATAGGACAGTAGAGATGACATGCACCTCATTTTTTTCTCTACATGACTTTGGTCTTCTCAGCCAGATCTCTGAAAACTTTTCATTGCATGTAGCTTATGGATCATGAATATTTTGGATGGTGACATTTACTAAAAATGTTGTTCTTAGGTTTTTATGAGTTAAAGTTGGGTCTTTAACCATGGGTAAGTTTGGTCTGTGATGCAGGTCTGATTCTAGCCCAGCTGGGTTGAGTTTTAAATGATATTTTAAAATTTGTATTTGTGGTATGATGAGTAGAAAGCTTATTGTAGAGAGTAATAAATCTAATTACTTATATTTCTATAGGACTTTACAATTTTCAAAGTTTTTTTTTTACAAAAATCTCAGTCCTGATCCCTCAGCTGCTATCACATGTCCCCCTAAGCTACTTTATCATTAACCATTTTCTATTTATTTGTATTTATTCCTTTTATCTTTATGTAGCTGCTTAGGAGCAAGGATTGTTTCATTCATTGGCTTTGCATTCTTAGCACCTAGCATAGCCCTTAGTAAATACTTGCTGATTTATTGATTCTTAAGTTCTGTGAAGTAAGTAAGTGAAGGAATTATTATCTCCATTTTAAAGATGAGGAAACCAAGCCAAGATTATACTGGTAAATATCTGGGGTAGGATTTAAACCCAAGTCCTTTGCTGACTCCAGGTCCAGCATCCTTTCAGGCAATGGATCAGATCAGGGACATCTAACTATTGTACCAATGACAGTGACTGGTGGCACTCCACTTATGCTGATCGTTATGGGCTTTAGAGTCAAACTTTTAAGGCTAGTCGCTTCCAGAATATCTGCAATACTTTAACTGAAAGTGGGCACAACAAGCTTCTCTAATGCCTACTGAACCTGCATTCATATTCACTTTAATTTTGGCTTATGAATCCAAAAACATATTGGAAGTTTGGTTTTTCCTTTTTTTTTTTGTTTGCTTGTTTTGTCTGGAATTATGATTTCATTGGTTTAGGGAACCCTCTTGTGGAAACTGTTCCTATTAATGCAAATTGATGATTCTCTTGTAAGTGCTACTCCTAGAGAGCTGCCTGATGTGAGTGGTTTAGTGACTTGCTATTATTACTTTATATTTAATTTTCAGCAGTCTATGGTATAGATGGATAAAATGACTCATTTTGTAAATCAATAAGAGTGTTGAAGATGCAATCTCATCATTTGTAGACTTGCTTAAAGCCTCATCAGGACAATACTAGTAGCAGATAGGTCCATAGAGGCAGCTAGGTGGCTCATAGCATAGAGTAATGGGGGTCTGGAGTCAGGGAGACTTGAGTTTAAATC
>CM053627.1:188226683-188242409 GCA_028646595.1 Phalanger gymnotis | reverse complement strand
ATTCTAGAGTCTGAGTCTGAGTCTGTATCTTTTTTTGCTGCCTGGACGTGTTCCCGGCCAACTACTTGACCTTTGAGCTTTTTGTCAGAGTGTGACTGCTTGTAGAGTAGAGAGTGCTTTGTCCCAAGCTTGAGGAGCTGTGCTGCTGTTTTCAGAGCTACTTCTACACAGCAAGCTCTGCTACACCAGTGCTCCTCCTCCCATAATAACTGCCAACCAGGATTATGACCCAGATCCAAGCAGGGCAAAGCAGGCTCTGGGCTCTCGCTCTGATCTGCTGCTTAATTCCTCCCATCAGGTGGGCCTGGGGCCGGAAGCAACCACAGCTGGAGCTCTGGAAGCGACCCCAGCATTGCACCACCTCCACCCCTAGGGCTAGGGCCGACTGCACACTCCTCTCACTCCATCCTAGCAGTTTTCCCACTAACCTTCTCTGTTGTCTTTAGCATTTCTGGGTTGAGAAGTCTGGTAACTGCCACAGCTCAATGATTCAGGGTCCTACAGCCTGTTTCACCCGGCTTCCTGTCTGGTTGGTCCTGGTGTGCCCATGATGGGCTGTGCTCCACTCTCAGCACCATGGGATAGACCGTTCCCGTGGGATAGACCATTCAGGCTCTCCTGAGCTGGATCCCTGCTTCCCTCTGCTATTTCATGGGTTCGGCAGCTCTAGAATTTGTTCAGAGCCATTTTTCACACATGTTTGGAGAGATTTGGGGGAAAGCAAGTCCCGGCTTTCCAGCCACCATCTGGGCTCTGCCTTCACTTTACATTTTTTAATATCTATTTTGTTGTTATTTATGCACCTGCTGTCTCCTCTGATAGAATATAAGCTCCTTGAGGACAGGGACTCTATCATTTTTGTCTTCACATCTACAATGACTAGTGCAGTGCCTGAAAATATACAGCAGGTGCTTAACAAATGCTTTTTGGTTGATTTTACACATTTCCGTTTTCATAAGAGCTTTCATTGTTCTAATCTAAAGATGAAGCTGAACACCAGAGGGAAAGATATTTTTCATCAGGGAGAACCTTTTCCTCAAATTATGCCATGTCTGTGACTTTTATGTTTATTAATTCTAAAGTAAAGTTCTGATAATGCTGATTCTATGTGAAGACATATCCCTAGACCTGTAAGTAAGGTGGAACCACTAAGGTTTTGCTCCAAGTCTCTAACATTGGAGCAGGTCATATGGCTCTCCTTTGGCCTGTTCACCCTATAGCATATTTCACTATTGCTAAAGGTCCCACTCTTCTCCCAGGGCCTCCCTCCCCTCTACCTTACTTCCTTACAAGTTTTGGGGGCTTGGGAGTCATTGAGCATGTTTTAGGAGTTTGGAGGTATGTTGGCCATCTGCTTATATTTTAGACCAATGTTCTTTCATTTGTAGAATTTGGGTTCCTCTCGCCATTTCCCCTCTAACCTTCCTCCTGGTTTGGTGCATGTTTTGTCTCCTTAATGTGTACATCTTGAGTAGGCCTTTGAGTAGGTTTGTGAGTAGTAAAGTAAAAACTCCATAAGCAGCCAATAGTGGGGGGAATACTCCAATTATTTCAACCTGATCATTCATTTATTCATTCATGAATCTATGTATTCATCCAACCAAAGAATGAAACACCATAAATTAAATGTCTGCTGTTGTCATAAACCCCATGTTTGCCCTGAGGGAAATACATAGATAATTAAGATATAGTTCTTTCTCTTAAAGAATTTGTAATCTAGTAGGAGGAATATGGAAAATACATAAACTTGCATTGCTACATCATAACATATAGCAATATAAAATAACCATTATTAGATCAAGAAATCATTCATCGATAAGCATTTATTAATCACCTACTCTACACTAGGCACTGTGCTGCGTACTGGGAATATGCAGAGCAAAAATTTCCCTAATTATACTGATTATTCATTGTGCTATCCACAGGTGTGATGTGTTGATATATACAATATACAAAGCAGATACATGATAACCTTAGAGGGCAAGGTTCAAGCATCTGGAGAGAGGAGCATCCTGCAAAAAATAGTGCTTGAACTGAACTTTGAAGAAAAATGGGCATTGAAAAAGTTAGAAATGAGGAAGCAGTGCATACTAGGCATGGAGGATAGTCACTGCCGAGGCACAGAGATGGTAATTGGAATATGTGTGAGGAATAGAAAGTAGACCCATATAGTTGGACCACAGAGTGCAGGAAAGGGAATAATATGTAATAAATCTAGAAAGGTAAGAAGGGCTAAATTGTGAAGAGTTTTTAACAGCTGAGCAAAGGTGTATATATTTGATCTTAGAGGCAATAGGGAGCCATTGGAGTTTATTGGGTATGGAGGTGATGTAGTAAGACCTTTGCTTTAGGAAAATCACTTTGTAGGCTTTTGGAGGATAGATTGGAATACAGAGAGACAAGACAGGGAGACCAATTAGGAGGCTATTATAATAGTCCAGATTAGGGATGAGGATGGACTGAACCAGGCTGGTGGCTATATGAGTGTAAAGAAGGGGATGTATTTTGGGAAATATTGTGGAGGTACAGCTATATAAACACCAAGATTTGGTGATGGAGAAGCATGCAGGTCAAAACAGAGTAAGGAGTTGATGGTGATACTGATGTTGTAAACCTGGGTGACTGAAAGGGTGGTAGTCCTCTCATTAGAAATAGAGAAGTTCAGAAGTAGCGGGTCAAGCTTTTGGGGGAAAGATAACAAATATTCTTTTGAACATGTTGAATTTGTAATGCCTACCTGACATCAAATAGAAAATGTTCACTAGGTAGTTGGTGGTGTGAGAGGAAATAAGGCATCGTGACATAGTCGAAAGAGAATTAGATTTGAAGTCAAGAGGTCTTGGGTTTGAATCCTGATTCTTCTATTTCTAGCAGTGTGCCTTGGGCAAGTTACTCTTCTCTGAGTCTTAGCATCCTAATCTATAATACAAAGAAGGTTAAATTAGGTGATCTCTAAGGGCCTGTGCAACTCTAAATCTTATGATGAGGACTATAATATGCAACACAAGGCCTGATAAGAAAATAGGTAGGATCAAAGAAGGCTTCTTGCAGAAGGTAGCATATGAGCTGTTGTTGGCATGGTTGATGGTCCTTCATTCTCAAAGAGGACCAAGGACATCACAAAGAGCTAGAATTTAGAGGAGGAGCAGGATTTCAAGAGGCGGATAATAAAATCTAGATAATTAAAAAATGAATCTCTTAACCCGTGTATATGTATGGTTTTTATATCATTGTATGCCAGACCCTAGAGGAAATTCTGAAGCAGACCAAAGTTTTAGGTGATTAATAATCTGCCTGTCACAGCAGAGAGAACAATGGATTTGAGGTCAGAGTTCACATCCTGACATTTTTTTTTTTTTTACCAACTACCTGTGTGAGGGGAGCACTGAAAATCCAAAAAGCATTTGTTAAACACTTCCTATGCGCTGGGTACCATACTAAGCTCCCAGAATACACATAAAAGAAGACAGTCTTTCCTCTTAAGAAGCTTGCATTCTTAAAGGGGAAGACAGTACAAAAAGGAAGCTGAAAATCTGGGGGAGGGGGAAATACCAGGGATTATAGTCTGATAAAAATGAAGGGATGGCTGGTTTATGCACCCTTCTCCAATGAAGAGTCTGGGAGGAGCTCTCTAATTAGGAGGAGGGGACCAAAGGGGTTGAGGGTTCTTCCCAGGTATGAATTCCAGGGTTGGAGTGATCTCTCAAGATGAACAGTAATTCCCTTTCTTTGAACCTCAGTTTCCTCATTTGTAAAAACAGGAGGTTTGGATTTCTTGATCTCTAAATTCTCTTCTGGTTCTAAATCTACAATTTTATGATTTCATCTCACTAAAAATGCTGATTATTCATTGTTTCCAGATACCAATCAGCTAGATAATGAACACAATGTTACTTTCAAATCTTACACTGCTATATAGATCTCAATCAATTATATTATTGTACTATGTATGCCATTGCTGAGTTTAGGGGTGCTGGGACCCCGAAATAGCGACACATGGGTCCTGCCCGAATGAATTCAACCCAGGCCTTCTTTCAGCCAAAGAAAAACAAGATTTATTAAAGATCTACCATATTGGTCAGACTCTTAAGGAATCTGAACATTTGTAATGCTTTCATGGAAACAAGATGGATCTTATACACAGAAAGACTATGGTAGGGATTTTCTGTGGTGATTGGAGGAGGGGTCTAGGGAGGATCTTGATAGGAGTAGCCAGTAGTCTGGGGTGACTAGAGGTCATAGGCCAGGAAGGAGACAACAGACAATGGAGGGCCGGGCTAGATTAAGGGTAACCGAGAATTGGGCATACTGATGAAGGCTTTTAGCCTCAGGCAAATGCCAGATCAAGTGGGGAAATTCAAGGAGAATTCAAAGTAGTTTTCCAGGGCCCATAGACAAATAGGACCCAATTCTATTAGGGTAAGGGGAAAAAGTCTCAGCTTGGGCTGTACTCTGTCACTATGAACTTGTTTCTCACACCCCTCTCTCCTTCCATATATTTTAAGATTAAAGGCTGATAACCCTTATCCATGAGGAAATGAATTCTGGACTCTTTCTCTAAATTTCTGTGAAAATTCAGAGGAAGACCTAGTTTATCATTTCAAAGTTTTCATGGATTTCTTTCTGTTAGCTTATAAGACTAACATGGTTAGCAGGTGGCTGGGAGTTTGCATGTCCCTAGATAACCAAGATGCTGTATCAGGGAAACTGGGGTCAATGAGACTCCTTTTTCCTAAGGGCAGCTTTGTGTAGAGCCCACCCAATGTTAGCTAGGGTAGTAATAGGAGGAGGGCAGGGAAGAAGACTTTGTAGGTCAAGCAGGCCCTGGGGGGTCAGCTTTGTCTTCTTTTAGGTAAAGCCTTATCCCAAGAAGTTGGGGATGAAGGGAAGAATTACTTTAGCGAAATGCTGGTGCTATCACTGATAACAAAGCAAAAAACAAAAAACCACAAAACAAGCAAACAAACAAAAAACCCCTGCCCCTATTATCCAGGAACTACACAGAGAAGTAAATACAAAGTAATTTGGGACAGAAGTAAGCACTAGCTATTGAGGCAATCAGGGAAATAGAAAGTGCATAATTTGTGTCATCATTCCCCTGGGAGGATATGATGATGACGATGTTATAGCCATGGTGAAGCAGTAATTGTAGTAATGAAAAGAGTTTCTCACGGATGGTGTCTCAAAGGTAGCAAGAGAAATGGGAGAAGTGGTGATCCGGGGCAGGATGCTTGAATTCTATTCCAGTGCCACACCTGTCCTTGGGGAACAGGATTGAGGGTTTCTGCACCTTGACTTCTTCATCTCAGAAAGGGAGTACTTGAACTTCTGCTTGAAGCATTGGAAAAAGAGATTAGCGAGGTCATAGGCAGAATTTGCTTTGAACTCCTTGGAGCTCATACATTAACCAAATACCAAGGAAAAATATTAGGCATTTACACAGCTATTCTGCTCTGAAAATTCTCCAGGAAGTGCCAATGGGATTCCATTCTTTGGGGGTACGCTACTCATGTGCTCTATGTTTTAAATCAGTATTCTCTAAATTGTAGAGGATTTGGCTATTCAGTCACTTCTCCCTCAACAACTTTTCATACACTTCTCTTGGCTCATCTTCTATTTCCCTGACTTTTCAAAAATGTTATGGAAGAAATATTTCCTCTCTGAGTTCATGTGGTGGGTAACTGCTCCCAAATATATATTTACTGTAATGCAGAAATTATGGAGGTAAAAAATTAGAGCGTATTATTATGCTCAAGTATAGGTTCAGGCCTCAGAGAAAACCTGAACAATCATTAGGATTCTAACAAGCTTTCTTATGGAAAAAAGTCATGTCAGAGTAATGAAGAAAGAATTTATTTACATATTGCAATCTTGTGCCTTGCTTTTAGGCTATAAAAGTTTAAAAGATAGATCCATAATCCCATGCTTATTTCAATATCATCAAAGTTGAATAAACGTAAACAGAATCATAGCCTCACACATCCCCTAAGGAAACAAGCCTGATTAAACAAACTGTAGGCAAACTAAGTCAGTTTGCAGATTAAACTATGTTTAGATGATTACAAATAGATTGATTGAGGAGGAGGATTTACATGTTGCCAGGGAGTGGGGAAAGTTGAGATTCTTCCTTTGGCTTCTTACCAAAGAACACTTAAGGCACTAAATAAATTTTTACACCCCATGGGATAGCTTTTGGTCAGGTAAAGCTAAAATTATCCAAGGTTCGCTGAAGAAACGGCCCCGAGTCCAAGTCCAAATAATAAAGAAGGAAATCAGAAATTCCCAGACAAAAATAACAATAATGTTATATTCAACTTTTATCCACCTGTGCAATAGTCAGTCCTATGAACATTAAAGAAAAAAAAAAGGTTGGTAACTTGTCACAAGATGGTTTCTATCTGAAGTTCATTGAACATAATCTCAGAAGAATGAAGACAACAAATAGCAACGACAGAAAGGCAATGGGATGATGTATGCAGCTATGTTAAAACCACGTGGAAATGCAGCCACTCTACTGGACATAAGGATCCACCCAATACTTATTGACTTAGTTTTAAAATGTAATATTATCTACGTTTTATCACATTTTTATTTATTCTGTTAAATATTTCCCAATTACATTTGTATCAGTAAGGCAAGATTCATGACCTTGAGGATGACCATGAACATGCCTATATGGTTCAGAATCACAAAGTATGAAAAACTCTTTAGGTAGAAGGCAGAGGAAGTCTAACATTTATTTAGGCACCAGAGGATCAAATCCCAGAACCAGTAATTCCAATTCAATATAGCAGTTAATTAATGCTATTCCAAAACCAGTAAGCCCATCGCAATGTATCATCAAGGAAGTTATAACACGGTATTATAGCAAAGAACCAAGTCATCCTGTAACCTTCCCCCCGTGCTGGGACCTTTCTGTAAACAATCACTCATGAACCCTAACTCTTGGCTCAGCACTCTCTTGTGCAGCTCTGTCAACGCTGGCTCTCTCAGTGTCTGCCCTTCAGTGCCCTCTTGATGTCTGCTGCCTTAGTGTCTTCTTCTCAGTCCTGCTGCTCTCAGTTCTTCTGATCTTAGTTCTGTCCCTCTTCAATTCTGGTTCTCTTGCACTCTGGGCTCTCCTTATACACAGTCCTAGCCAGTATCTGATTGGCTGAATTTATGATTGACTATACTCAGTGTTTATACCATTGGCTCTGGTCTTAGCAACTGCCCTTAGGGCCCTGAGGGCTTCCTGCCCAAATCTGCTTAGTATCTGGTAAGTAGGGGCTTTAGGCCTACTTACAAACAAAGATATAATCAAGCTTTCCCACCTAGCCCCACCTGAGGCCTGTTGAATGGATGGGGAAGATCTTTGATCACATTAGTACTACAACATCTTAATCTACTTCAGGCTGGTATAGTGCATAGGGAGCCATCCTAGGAGTAAAGATGACCTGGATTCAAGGCTTACCTCAGATATATATTGGTTGTATGACCCTGAGCAAGTAAGTCACTTAATGTCTCATTAGCCTAGGCAATTCTCTAAGTTGCAAAGCTGGTGCCAGTCTGCTTTGTAGAGGGAATTTTTTTTTTCTTTGGGAGTTCTCTATATCAATGAAATTATAGTTCTGGTTAAAAAAGATGACAGCTCACATTTGTTTAGAGCTATAAAGTTTGCAAAATAAGCATAGTCTGCAGAACTCTACCACAACCACCTGTCTGTGCCAATTACATGGTATTAATCCCTTCAACTGGATTCATCTTTTCTTCCCTCCAGGTGAAGAGATTCATGTATGAAAATGGTATCTGCAGTGATCACATTCTGCTGTTTATTATTATTTTTGGCCACAGAGTGCTACCACCAGAGACCAAAGCTCCATCCAAAAGTAAGCTTGGGAAAAACAACCAGGAAAACACTTCATTGTCCCTGTCCTCTAACACATCCTAAAGCTAGGCTCAAGAATTAGATTGCAGGGATGCTCATAAATCCATTGCATGTTCCCAGAAAGTTTTCTGGGGATTAGAAATTCATTTCTGTGCCAAATATTATCAGGAAGTGAACGAGACTTGGGCGGGGGTAGCAAAATCAAACCGAACCATGTGGCAGAGGGCCAACATGGCAATGGAAGAATCAGATAGCAACTGGAATGCTGTAAGCTAAGAAGACCACAGGGAGGTGCTGTGATATAATGGAAGTGCCAGTGGCCAAGGGGGTCAAGAGACCTGGATTCCAGTTACATGTATTTATGAGTCACGTGACATTTGGCAAGTTAATTTACCTCTCTGGGTCTAAGTTTCCTCTGCTATAGCGAGGGGTAGGCCTGGCTGATCCCTAAAGTCTCTTCCTTCTTTGTGTTCATTCATCACTTCTCTAAGGAACTGAAGGCATATTCCATGCTATTTGGTAGACAAGATTAGCTCCCTATTGTTCATGGAGAAGCTCACTGGTAATTGCGTTGTGACTGTCTTTTCCTAGGAAGATAATGTCCACAAAAGTGCCATTTATATTAATTGGACGGTTGGAGAATAATGATCCCAGCTCATATGAAGGAGCCATTGTTTATAAACTGTGATCATATACACGTCTCCTATAGCTTAGTACCCTTTTGAGATTTATTGTTTAGGAAGTGCTTTCCTTAAAACATCTCTGTGAGGTTAGTAGTGCAAGTTTTATTATACACATTTTATAGGTGAGGAAGCTGGGACTCTGACAGGTGAATTTATCCAAAGACTTGTCTAATGTCACATGGCTGGGAGGGAGGCCTTCCGACTCTTAGTTCAGAGCTATTTCCACCAAGGAAGTACCATGGTGCAATGATATGGGCACACCCTCTGGGATCTGAACATCTGGGTTCAAAACTCACCTCTAATGCTTACTACTTGGATGACTGAAGGTTAAGTTACTTATCCCTCTCATCTGTGAAATGAGATGTTTGGACTAGGTACCTTGTGAGGTTTCTCTCAACTCCAACTCGATTATTTTAACATTACTTACCTCTTTGGCTTCAGTTTTCCCTAGCCATGAAGTGAGGGGCTCAAGCTAGATGCTTTCTGAGGTCCCTTCCAAGTTTAGATCTTTCATCTTCTTCTTCTTCTTATCATATATATATGATGTCTCGTATATATATATATATACATTATATATTTACATTATATATTGTCATTTTTTTTTGCTTGAACCTCTTTTTTAAAAAAAATAGTTTTAAAAATTTTCTCCCCGGTTATGTGTAAAGGCAATTTTAGATATTTGTATTTTATAAAATTTTGAGTTCCAAATTTTCTCCCTTTTTCCCTTCTCTCCCTGCCCACTTAAATGGTGAGCAATTTGATATAGGCTATATATGTGCAATCATGTGAAATATAATCTATATTAGTCACTTTCATCTTATTAATGATTTTCCTAGCCTCATTTTTGCCATCTGTAAAAGAAGGGAGTTGTATGAGATATCCTCTGTGGTCCCTTCTAGCTCTGTCTATTATTCTATTATTAATGACCTCCTCTCCATCTTCGGTTTCCCTATCTGTGAAATGAGGGAGTTAGACTTCCAAAGTCCATTCTGGCTCTATTATATTTATTGACCTTGTCCTCAGTTTCTCCACCGGTAAAAAGAAGGAAATGAGCTAAGTGGCTCTTGAAGTCCCTTCCACCTTCAGAGTTACGGTCCTATGATCCAAAGCTGTGCTATTTTCCAAGCAGCCCTGTGGAAGAAGCATATCATATGGGCTTCCCAGTACCAAAAACAATCTTTGTCACCTCACTGATAAACAGAGGTAAGGTAGGAAGACCATAGTAAAGAGCACATTTGGGAATTTGTGTTTTTCAGGTTGGTGACATAACTCAAGGTCTGAAAGAAAAATCACAGACCAGGGGCTTCCAAGGTATGTAATTGGTGACCATTCTTTACCATTTGTATCAGCAAGGCAATAATCACAATATAGATGATAATTGTCTACATGTCTATGTGGTTCTGTATCACAAAATATACAAGACTCTCCACATGGATGGTAGAAGAAGTAAACCATTTATTCAGACACCAAATAACCAGATCCCATAACCAATAAGTCCACAAGTCCACAGCAGAAAACCACTCCATCCCATAACCTTCCGTCCCCTTGTTGGGGCCTTCCCAAAAACTCACTCACAGCTATCACATGTCTGCTCTCTTTCCCTCAGCTCCAACTGTCATAACTGCTCTATCAGCATTTCCTGTGATATAACTTGCTTTTCCTCTCTGTAAGCTCCTCCCATCACATGTGACTTAGGCTTCTTGTGACGTAAGCAGGTCACATGGCCTATTAATGGGTGGGAAAGATCTTCAAATCTAAATTGCTATTACACCGTCCCAGAAATCAAGAAGGATGTGGGAAAGCAAAGCAGGTCCTTGACACCTTACAGTTGGGGAACAAAGGTTTTTAGAGCAAATTGAAAGTATTTTCCCTGAATTTATTAGTAAAATATTTATTCTTAGCATTCTGCCTTCTTTTGCAGAGTAGTCAGTGAAATGAGTGAAGTCATGTTGAATGGGAAAAGAAAATGGTTTGGAGTCAGAGGAGCAGGTTCTAAATTATGGCTCTGCTACTTTGTACTCATATAATCCTGACAAATTTGCTCTGAGCCTCAGTTCTTTCACGTGTAAAATGAGCATAATAATGTTTGTGCTACCTCCTTTATCATGAGCCTGAAAAGGACAAAATAAAACAGTGTATAGCATCCTTTTAGGAGACTTCAGAAATAATTTTATAGATTAGGAAACTGAGACTCAGGGGAGGTTAAGTGACTTGCCCAAGGTCACAGTGGTGGTATCATCATGGAGACTTGAACCTTCATCCTCTGGCTTCAAACCTCTTTTTCTTTTTTAATGTTTTATGAAAGTGCTTTGTAAACCCTGGTGATGTGGTAGTTGTTGCTGTTATTGTCATGATCGCCATCATCATCATGGTTTAAAATATACCTACTTTAGGGATCTAGACAGATGACTATCACCGAGTGTGAGGAATGACTAAAACTTTTGTTTCAGAAATACAGAAAGTATTTAATATATGACTTATGAAATCTAAGGGATCCATAATACCAGAACATCTTTTGACTTGCAGCAAATACAGGAAAATAAATTGATTGTAGAAGACACTATCAACATAGATTAGTACTAGGTTATCTTCAAGCAGAAGAAGAGGGAAACTGAGATATAAAGGAGAGATTTGTTTCCGTAAATTCAGAATAACAATCAGAAGAATAGGAGATATGATGAAGGAGTTGTCTCACATAGAAGATAACAGGCAAAGCAAGGATCCAATAGGTTTTATCTTGTTATAAGGTTAGAAGTCATCTAAGTAGAGTAAAATTAAGTCTTGCTTGGAATGCTCATGCATCATAAACTTATGAATATTGTAATATATAATATCATGATAAGCTAATAAATATTAACTTCTCCTCCTCTGGGAAGACTAAAGGTTCATTTTAGTGGTCATACAATGCATGTAGTGGGAGGGGGACATATTAAAGGGGAACTGTGTAGTAGACGTATTGGAAAGTTGTACACTTTGTATTACTCAGCCAATGGGGAGAAAGGGGAGGGACTGCAGCTGGGTATAGGTATTTAGGCTTGCTTTTGTTTCTATAGAGCTGTGTCTATCTAATGAGACACTCACCATGGTAGTTGCTTAATAAATTTATTTATCTTTTATCTTCATCCCTCTTGAGCCTGAGCGAGTTATTTATCACACCAAGGATGCTGGAGTTGTATCTAGTAAGTTGTCTAGACACAGTGGAATAATAATAATTATTATTAATAATAATTGAAAATAATAAAATGATAGCACTTATCTACTGCTTTGTTTTTACATTTACATTTACATTTACATATGATAAAACTGAGGCACAGAGTGGTGGAGCTCAGGGTCATTAAAATACTAAGTGTCTAAAGCAGAAATTGAACCCTGGTCATATTGACTCCAAGTTCAGCATTGCATTCACTGTACCATGCAACCTAATAGTTAATAGTTTAGTTTATATTCGTTAATATAATAGTTACTCTTTACATTTTGTAAAGTTATATGCATGCATATTTTGTACCCGTATACATAACTTTACAAAATGTATAAAATATAAACATATAAATATATTGATAGCACATATTATGTTATATAATATATAATTATAATATATATGTATATATGTCTGTGGATAGATAGATAGATAGATAGATAGATAGATAGATAGATAGATAGATAGATAGATAGATAGAGATCATTGTCAACAGGGAGAGAAATTAGTGGATTGACCAAAGGATCTGTCTTTGGACTTGAGCTGTTTCACATTTTTATGCCTGACCTGGAGGGAGATACAGACACCGTGTTTTTAAGATTTACAGATATCTCAAAGCCCAGAGTCAGAATTGTTACAATCAAAATCTGAAAAATCAGTCAAGAAGTATTTATTAAGTGGCTATTAGGTACCAGTCATTGGGCTAAGCACTGGAGATACAAAGAAAAACAGTCCTTATTCTCAAGGAACTCACAGTCTAGTGGAAGAGACAACATGCAAACAATTGTGTACCAACAAAATATGTTTATGCACAAGTGGAAATAGTCTAAGAGGGAAGGTACTAAAATTAAGAAGGATTAGGAAAGGCTTCTTGAAGAAAATAGGACTTTCAACTGAGACTTGAACTAAGCTAGGTGGCCCAGAGGACAGATTGCCAGTCTTGGAATCAGGAAGACTCATCTTCCTGAGTTCAAATATGGTCTCAGACACTTATTAACTGTGTGACCCTGGGCAAGTCACTTAATGCCACTTGCCTCACTTTCCTCATCTGTAAAATGATCTCGAAAAAGAAATGGCAAACCCTTCCAGTATCTTTGCCAAGAAAACCGCAAATAGGATTGCGGACGGTTAGACATGACTGATAAAAGATTGAACTGAGGGAAGTCAGAGCATGGAGATAAAGAAGGAGAGAATTACAGACATGGGGCACAGCCAGTGAAAGTGCATGAACTCTGGAGATTTAGTGTCTTGTTCAAGGATCGCTACGATGACTAGATGGTAGATCACAGAGTATTTTGAAGGGAGTATAAGGTATAGGAGACTATAAAGGTAGAAAAGAGTCAGGTTATAAACAGCTTTAAAAGTCAGACAGTATTTTTTTTATTTGATCCTAGAGGTAATAGGGAGTCACTGGAGCTCGCAGAATGGGGGAGGGGCATAGGGGGTTGACATGGTCAGACCTGCACTTTAGGAAGGTCACTTCGATAGCGGAATGGAGGATAGATTGGAGTGGGATGAGACTAACCAGAAAACGATTTCGTAGTTCAGATGCAAGGCGATGAGGACCTGTACCAAAGTGGTGTAAGTGTCAGATGAGAGAAGGGAACGTATTTAAAAGATGTCGTGAAGGTAGAATCGACAGAGCTTGGGAACAGATTGGACTAGGGGGAGGAGTGGTGAGATAGAGGGAGGATTTGAGGATGACATCCAAGTTGTGAGCTGGGGTGAGTAAGAAGAAGGTGGTACCCTCAACAGCAGTATGGAAGTTAGGAAGAAGGGAGGATTGTAGGGGAAGGAAAGATGTCAGCAGTATAGGAACAGGCTGACTGTAGTAGAAAGAAGTTTCATAAAGATAAATGTATAATCTTATACTTGTATTAAAAGAATCATCTGCACATATATTAAAATGGGGGTCATGTGTTTATCTAGGCCAGGGGTGAGGAACCTGTCAAGGCCACATGTAGCCTTCTAGGTCCTTGGGTACAGCCTTTTGACTGAATCCAAGTTTTATAGAACTGATCCTTTTATTAAGGGGATTTGTTCTGTGAAGTTTGGTTTCAGTCAAAGGACAGCACTTTGAGGACCTAGAAGGCCACATGTGGCCTCGAGGCTGCAGGTTCCCCACCCTTGATCTAGATTATACCCAGGGGAAGGTGACTTAGATGATAAGAGGACTAGAGACTGTATCACATTTGGGTCAGTCGATGGAATTGGGAACGTGGCCTGGAGAAAAGAAGACTTGGTAGAGGCATCATCACTGTCTTCAAGCATTTGAAGAGCTCCTAGATAAAAGGATTAGACTTGTTCTACTTCCTGAGTTTGTTTTGAGAAAAAGTGCTTTGCAAACCATAATATAGATTATTTTGTTTTAACTTAACCACAGAGGTTGCAAATTACAGAGACAAGTTTCAACTAGGTCAACGGGAAACTTTTCTGACAATCGGAGGTGTCCAGAGACAGAATAATTGGGGCAGCGAGGTGGCGCAATGGATAGGGTGCTGGCAGTAGAGTAAGGAAGAACTGAGTTCAAATCTGACCTTAGACACTTCTCTGGGCAAACTCATTTAACCTCTATGTGCCTCAGTTTCCTCATTTGTAAGATGGGGATGATAATAGCATCTACGTCCCAAGGTTGTTTTAAGGATCAAATGAGATAATAATTACAAAGCACAGTGTCTAGCACATAGTAAGCACCACATAAATGTTAGCTATTATGATTATTGTATTATTAGCTATTATGACTATTGCTATTAATAGAGCAGTGAGTACTCTATGCTTGGAGATTTCCAGGCAGAAGCTGAACGACCAATTATTGTGGACATTGTCCAAAGGATTCCTGTATGATCTCTGAGGTTACTTGGAAGGATGACTAACTACTCCGCTGGTGGAAATACCACAACAGCATGGTGTTTGTTTTGTTTTGTTGTGTTTTTTTTCTTGCTTCTGCATGGCCTTAGCACCTCTTAGGTCACCTAGCAAGTCGGTTGGCAGAAAGTAAAATGTTTAGACTCGTATAGCTTAGCTCTGCGGTTAAAAGAGGAAATGCAGAGTAAGGAAGCCAGGGCCTCCTTAGTTGGAGAAAGTCATAAGAAGGTTAAGTGCTGGTCTTCAAGTCAGAAAAGCCTATGTTCAAATTCCACCTCTGACCTGACTAGCCTTGTGCCTATGGGCATCCAAGTTTTTTCAAGCATCAGTTTTCTCATCTGTAGTATAGGGATAAAAATACCTTTTAACCCCTCCCTGAAAGGGTGGGTTGTTATGAGGCTTGAGTGAGATAATGTATGTAGTGGAAGACTTTGGAACTCTCAGAAAGCTATGAGGGAGGGCTATTATGAGCTGATTTTCTCCTACAGCTGAAATAGATCATCATCTTACCATGCCTTGGAGATCAGGCAAAAGCAGCTAGCTGCCTGGCCTTTGGTAATGCTGATTGCGTCTCTTCTTTCTCCTCAGGGCAATGCCAAGGCATCTGTATGAATGGCTCCCACTGCAAACAGTACTGTGAGAAGCCCTTCCATGGAGAAATAGGATTCACATGTAATAACAGAAGGTGGCAGAAATCCATTGAAACATGCACAACTCTTACTGTCCAAACACTCTTTCAGGTGATGCTACATTTGTTACTTTATTGGGTATGGGCCAATGAAAGGTGTGGTAAGAGGTTGGCGGAGGGAAGTTAACCTTACCAGTCTGCGGGGATAATTACACCTCAAGCATCATTCATCATCAAGCTTTTGTGAAGCATAGGTAACCTTCGATGCCCTAATAGAGATACTTCTGACGGCTCAATCTAGTGTTATTACTAGTTAGGCTACTTGACATGGTGGTACTGGACCTTAAGCCAGAAGGTCCTGAGTTTGAATCCTTCCACAGGTAATTATTAACTATGTGACCCTGGGCAATTAATTTGACTTCTCTCATTCTCAGTTTTCTTATCTGTAAAATGTGAATATTAATAGTACCTATTTTTAATAGATGTG
>CM053627.1:188195048-188226183 GCA_028646595.1 Phalanger gymnotis | reverse complement strand
AGCATCCTTTGGATACAGTTTTGGTATGGGGATCACTAGGCAGAAGGGGGTGTCTCATCAGTTTTATGACACTCATTGTACCTTGCTGGATATCTTGACAAAAATACTGCACCAGTTAATGCCCTTTTCTGCTTTCTTAATCATTTGAGCATAGAACAAGAGACTAGATGTTTCAGAGGGCAGCAGAAAATAAGATCTACTTTATATCCTTATAGCCAGTTATTGGCAGTCAGCCCCATCCTCCCACTTTCTCCAGCCTCTGCTTATTCTGCTGAAGCACTGATTCTCCCTACAGCAAGGATTACTGCTGGATACGAATATGTCCCAATCACAAGGTACAAGAAATAGAGAATTTTCAAAGTTCTTTGGTATTATTACTATCCACAAGTGAATGGAGAAACAATATACATGCGTTTTTTCTTTATTTTTTGAAATTCGATGTCAGAGAGTCATTACCACAGGGTTAGCCACAGAATGGTGACTTATTTTGGCTACAGCAATCCCTGAAACAATATGGGATGGTGATGTTTGTTGGTGGAGGGAGCAAATCCAACAAAGAAATCATATATTTAGAAAGTATTAAAGTGAAATATTAAGTTAACAAATGAATAAGCTTTTAAGTTTTGATCATGTGCCAGGCACTGTGCTAAGTATTGGGGATACAAAGAAAGGCCAAATAAACAAACAAAAAGAGTCTTGGATTTTAAGGCGCTCACAGTGTAAAGAGAGAGACAACACGCAAACAATATACAAACAAGATATATATTCAGGATAGACTGGAGATAATCTCAGAGAGAAGTTGAATCAGGTTAAATCCCCAATTTTTTGGAAGTCATAACACCTCATTATTATATATTAAATTTTATCTGTTTCCTATTTCCTTTCCTTTCTTTCTCTCGTCTAAAAATAAGAATGCTTATTCATGGCTTAAAAACTATCATGTCCATTTGAATTAATTAATTTCATTTTGAGAATTGTTCAGAACCTTTTGGGTGGTTATTGAGTATTGCCTAATCTGGGTCTGATTCTCTGCCTCAGCAAAAAGGTGATTTTCTGCTTTGTGTGTATCTGATAATAGTAACCAGACATCGGTAAGACCACCCCAGATACCAGTAAGGTCTCTTTTCTGCAGAAGGCAATAACTATTTTTGTTTTTTATTTTTTCACAGGAGACCAATGCAGTTTCAGTATATGAGCCAAGCTTGGTTGGTGGCTCACGGTTTTCTTCAACCATGTTTCTAACTCCATCTAATGAAGAATTCATTGAATCAGCAGCTCAAGGCATCCGGAAGAAGTGTCCAGAAGATTATGCCTGTGTCATCAATGGTGTGAGGTCTTCAGAACCTACATCTGGAAATATTGCCTTCATAGTCGAGTTGCTGAAAAACATATCTGTGCAATTGTCTGCAAATGTCAACCGGAAGAAGATGCAGGTATAGCTTTCTTTGTAGTAAAATGTTATCAGCTATATTTCTCAGAAGGGCAGGTAGGTGGTGCAGCAGATAGAGTGCCAGGCCTGGTGTCAGGAAGACTTATCTTCTCAAGTTCAAATCTGGCTTCAGATACTTCCTAGCTGTGTGACCCTGGGCAAGTCATGTCACCCTGTTTGCCTCAGTTCGTCATCTATAAAATGAGCTGGAGAAGAAAATAGCAAACCACTCCAGTATCTTTTCCAAAAAAACCTGATTGGGTGAGTCGTGAAGAGTCAGGCAGGACTGAAAGGACTGAACAACAAAACTTAAGTAGGTTGGCCTTTAGTAACCTCTTACCTTCTCCTGTTAGCACCTACCTAGACTCAAGCTTGCTCAAGCCTAGACTCCAGGGCTCTATGTTGTATTCCATTAGGCCTTGGTGTCTCAGCCCTCTGTCATTCTTGGAAAGAAATCCCCAATAGGATATTCACTGTTGACAGCTTAAGTTGTAAGTTATATTCTTCCAAGAATGTTTATATTTTAATAGGGGATTCATAGAACAAAAGATCTTCAAGACTAGTGATTAAAAAAGGAATCACTTCCCAGTAGAATTTGGCTACTTGAAAGGATTGTCCCAATTCTCCAGGGGATCCAGGAGCTCTTGAAGTTAACATTCCTTCCAGTGAAGCAGACCACCACCCATACTGTGGGAGACTTGTGCTTATCTACCTCTATTACCACAGGGAGTGCTGAGAATTACTTACCAGGCTTAGAAGGGAGGTATGCCATTGTTTTATTTTTAAATATGAATTTATTTGGGAGAAAGAACCCTGGACTAAGAGGCAGTGAGGTGCTGCGGGAAGAGTGCTGAACTTGTAGTCAGAGGACCTGAGTTTGAGTCTTCCTTCTACCTATGTTACCTTGGGCAAATAAAAACCTCTCTGGGCCTCAGTTTCCCTAGTTTTAAAATAAGTTGGACGAGGTAGTCTCTGATCTCTTACTTCTAGATTTGTCATCTTATGAACTTATAATGAGTCAGATTTAGTTCAATGTCCAGTCCTTACTGGACATCTGAATATGGTTAGGTCACATAAACTCAGCAGGCCTCAGTTATCTCAATTATCTTTACAATGGGTTTGATTGGGGGGGGGCAGCTAGGTGGTGCAGTGAGTAGAGCACTGGCCCTGGAGTCAGGAGCACCTGAGTTCAAATCTAGCCTCAGGCACTTGACACACTTACTAGCTGTGTGACCTTGGGCAAGTCACTTAACCCCAATTGCCCTGCCTTCCCCTCCTCCCCCCGAAAAATTGGTTTGATGACAAATAACACTTGGCCTGGCTATCTCACAGCATTATTGTGAAACTCAAAGGATATGATATCTGTGAAGATGATGAGTAAAGTATAAAAAAGTACTGAACAAGTATGATTTATTATTATTAATTTTCTCTTGTCTCCATTGGCAGAGTTTCAGCACAATGGCTAACCATGTCCTTGACAGATCAGTCATCTCAAATTGGGCCTTCATTCCTGAGAGAACCACTAGTTCAGTTTTGCTACAGTCGGTGAATTCATTTGCCAAGAATCTCACCATCAGTGATGAGCCTGAGAATATCGCGGATGAGCCCTTTATTCAGACCAAAGGCTTTAGAGTCAACCATAATACCCAAGGGAAGAGTTTTAATTTCTCTATGAGGGTGACTGATGGTGAGAAGGATGTACAAGGGATAGTGTTCATCCCCTGGAAAGAGCTGAAGAAACTCCCAGCTCCCTCCCAGGCCATTAGCATTGCTTTCTCCACTCTGGGAGAAATTTTGGAAGAAGCTCGTTTCCAGAATGAGAGCTTTCCCAGACAGGTGAATGGGCTAGTTCTCTCAGTGATCCTGCCAGAAAAGCTGAAACAAGTCTTACTGACCTTTGAAAAGATCAATAAATCCCGCAATGCCAAAGCTCAGTGTGTAGGTTGGCACTCCCGCAATAGGAGGTGGGTCGAGGGGGCCTGTGAAACAACAGTGGATGTTATGGATAAAGCCACGTGCCGTTGCAACCACACCAATTTCTTGATGTCCTTTTCCATTCTAATGTCTCCTAAGACCTTAGCCAATAAAACCCTGGATTACATTACCTGCATTGGCCTCAGCATCTCCATCTTAAGCCTTATTCTGTGCCTGATCATTGAAATCACAGTGTGGTCCCAGGTGACGGTGACAGAGATCTCGTACATGCGCCACGTGTGCATTGTGAACATTGCTACGTCCCTACTAATTGCGAATGTATGGTTCATCATCGCGTCCTTCTTCGACAGCAGGGCACGGAGCTACAACTGGTGTGTAGCGGTGACGTTCTTTAATCACTACTTCTACCTTTCTCTGTTCTTCTGGATGCTGATTAAAGCCCTCCTCATCCTCTACGGGATACTGATCGTGTTCCGCCGGATGATGAAGTCTGCTATGATGGCCGTAGCCTTTTCGGTCGGCTACGGGTGCCCTCTGGTCATCGCTGCCATTACAGTGGCTGTCACAGAACCAAAGAAACGTTACGTGCGGCCTCAGGCCTGCTGGCTCAACTGGGACAACTCCAAAGCTCTTCTGGCCTTTGTCATCCCAGCACTGACTATCGTGGCAGTAAATCTGATCGTGGTTTTTGTTGTGGCTGTCAACACTCGGAGGCCTTCCATCGGAAGTTCCAAGTCTCAGGACATGGTGACCATTATGAGGATCAGCAAGAACGTGGCTATCCTCACCCCGCTGCTGGGACTGACCTGGGGCTTTGGGATAGCCACCTTAATAGACGCCAGCTCCTTAGCGTTCCACATCATCTTCTCCTTACTCAACGCTTTCCAGGTAAGTGTCACAAATCGGCAAATATTTTTCTACTATTCTGAGCATTCTGGGTCAAGTGGAAATATCCCAAATAACTTTATCGGTTGCAATGATGGGTGTTTGATAACTGCTGGGTGTCTTTGCTCCCTCCTTCTTCCATTTGGCTCTGACCTTCCTACCTATAGTCATTATTCGTCTCTGGTATTAGAGCAACAGATGCAGCTTCTGGCTCAGTGTATAGCACCCTGGGCCTGGAGTCAAGAAGACCTGAGTTCAAATCCAGCCTCAGACACTTACTAACTGCATGACCCTAGCAGAGTCACCTGACCTCTGTTTGCCCCAGTTTCCTCATCTGTTATATGGGGATAATAACAGCACCTGCCTCCCAGGGTTGTTGTGAGCATCAAATGAGATAATAATTGTAAAAGGTGCCTGGCACATAGTAGGCATTATATAAATGCTTATTCCCTTCTCAATAATCTATACAAGAAATCTTTGCATATGTATTTTGCTAAAGGCTGTGTAAGACTATTACTAGCTTGAGAAGTTTGTTTTTATGTTATGATTTTGATTTATAAATCTATTTATATATTTATAATACATATGAAACTTATATATCTCTAGGATCCTTATCATCTCTTAGGTACTATACCTATTATTCAGCTTGCTGATACCAGGGATACAGCCTACTGGTCCATATAAAGAGATCTTTAATAGTTGTGGATAAGATACAGAAAGAATTGAGTATCTCTTTTTGAAAGACATAAAACACTACTAAAGAATCAAAGCATTACTAGTACTAAAATCCTAAATTAATAGATTTACAAAAGTAATACAGGTGTCCCAAAATTCTTAGTGCAGTTGCAAGCTACCGCTTAAATTAATTAACTGGATAGATAATTTAACTAATTAATTTTAATAATTAATGCTAGAATGAAATTAATTAAATTAAGCTTTATTACTCTCACGAGTAATATTGAAAGATATCTCAACACCCAGATGAAATAAATTTATTTATTTCTCTTTAACCAGTTTGAAGGTGTTCTTTTCCCTTACCCTATTCTCTTCCCTTATTATGCTTCAGGTGTTTTAAGCCTTTTAAGGTGTTTATCAGACCTTGGAGTTAAAAATCCCTTGCCACCATTCTTCTTGGTATGCATTTAGTGCTACTTGCCTCAAGCATCAAAATTTTAATTTACATGAACAATTTATTTACTAGAGGGTTTTGATTTTATTTTCATGGCTATCTATTTTCCTTCCAAGTGACTTGGCCAAAAAAAAAAAAAAGACATTACATCCATATTTTTCCAGAGTGCCTTCTGTGTTAGTATCCTCCCCCAAGATTTTCCTCAACTTGATTCTCTAGTCTTCTCATTTCTCTGCCTTTTCAAATCTTGCCATCTTCTATCAGACCTCTGTCACTATCACTATCTCTTTCATAGAATGTTTAGTTCACAGTTCTCAGTTAGAAAAGACCTGGAAGGTTCAATAATTGTACCCTTGCCTGTGCCACGTATCTCCTATACAATCTCTCATTATGACCATCACTTTGTATGATTGTTCCAAAAGTTTAAAAAAGAAAAAAAAATATTCTGCCTTATATTCATTGTATCTTTGCATATCCGTGACAAAAAGTCACCCCGCCCGCCCCAGAGGTACAGGCTCACCTCATATCTCAGTCCTAACTGGAACTCACAGGACAAGCCTCACAGCTGATAGTTTCTCTCCTACCTAATCCATTTTCTACACAACTATGATATTTTCATTTCTAAAGCAGTTTTGACCATGTCACTCCTCTGCTTCAGAAGCTTCAATAGCTCCTTATTGCCTCTAGGATTAAATATAAACTACTCTGTTTGGCTTTCAATGCCTTTTGCAATATGTATCCACCCTACCTTTCCAAACTTATTTCATATTAAATAACTTTCCTTCATACATTTTGTTCTATCTAAACTGGCTAGTTTCCCAGAAATGACTTCCTATCTACCCTCTCGATACCTTTATGTAGTTTGCCCCTAACGTATGGAATAGAACATGCTCTCTCCTCACTACATATGTTACATTTAATTTTCTATGTATATGCTAGTTGCCCCCAATAGAATATAAGCTTCTTGAGGGCAAGGATGGTTTCTTTATTTCCCAGCATCTTGCACAGTGCCTAGCACATAGTAGGTACTCAATATTGTTTATTGAATGAAGGGATGAAGTCTATCGACTTGCGTTGGAGCCTATGTCACCTTTCAACATAAGATACAGCAACTAATCCTTGACCTAATGGATGAAAATCATTGTCAGTTTTTGGGAGAAAAACAAATGCATAAACCCTCCACATTTAATAATATTTGCAATTTTCCTCCAAATTTTTAAAACTACACACACACACACACACATGCATACACACATGTGTGCATGCATGTATACACATATATTCAATTCAATATTCAAACTTTATCTATATGAAAGCATACAAAATAAAATCATACAAAGTAAAACACATAAGTAAATCATAATATATAACATAATATAATGATATATATGATATATAATGATATGTATGATATAATATAACGATTGTAGCCAGGGAGGAGGTTACTCTATTACAAGAATAAAAGTAGCATCAAAGGAAAGAAATCCCATTTTTTTTTTATTTAGCAAATGTTATATAAAATTCTGACTATTTTCCTTAAATAGCAAAAAAAAAAAAAAAAAAAAAGAGTCCTATGAATCTTAAACCCAAAGCCATAAATTTAGAAATTTTGATGCCTGGGGCAAGTAGCACTAAATGCATACCCACAAATCAACTGTAATTCATGATATGAAAATAATACAAGAGGTAATTAAAACAAATTTAGTTGAGTGGGAGGGGAGTTAGTTACCATAAAGGCTCACAGATGAGTGTTAATAACAATGCTTGTTATCTGTTTGCTTCCTTTTTTTCTTGCTAGTTAAGTGTTAAACACTGTTGTCTCTATGCTGTTGAGGTCCTGCAGGTGGTGTTTACATGTAAATGTAATCAATTAAATTGCACATTCTTTTAATGTTGTTATTTGAGTTATTTGTGCCCTCTAAATTTTTGTGCCCTGGACCAATGCTTCAGTTGCTTTGTCCTAATTATGACTCTGGGAGACATCAGAAGGGGGACATAGCCCTTGTTCTTACACATGTTGATCATTGTCCTAGGGGTTCTTCATCTTGCTGTTTGGAACCATTCTGGATCAAAAGGTAAACTTTCTCTGCTTCATACAGTGGATTCGATTGCCTTAGTGGGGATTGCAGCAAATCTTACAGAGACCTATTTAAAGTTCAGGAATGAGCAAACAAAAGCCTGAGTATATAGTTGGGGCTGGGAATTGGGAGAGTGGGAGGCAATTGGGGGAGAGAAGAGAATTCTTTTTGATTTATACTCAACCACCAACTGTATATGAGTACTGGACAAGGTGAGAAACAACATGTAACCAGTGTATGCTGGTTACTCATGCTTTTAACAGGGTTACTAAATGATGAATTGAATTTGGGACAGATCATTGGGTTATAGATCTATAGTTCTTATACTCAAGGTGAAGCAGGGCAAATTTGAGTTTTCTGGGTTTTATTCTTCTCTAGGCTGTCCAGTAGCCTATCACTGACAGTAATTGATTTTCCTTTGGTTTTAGACAAGAGAAGCCTTAAAGGTGAGGATGTCTTCCTTGAGGGGGACATCAAGGATAGAAGAGGTAAGTAAGCTTCCTTTCTTTTCTTCATAACATCATGGAGTCTGCAGACCTGTGGGACAGAAGAACAGAGGGGAGCTTCTCTATTAAGTAGACTAGTTTAGTGCCCAGATTTTGCTGGAGAACAGAATTTTCAGAATTTGAAGACTTCTTTCATTTTTTATGATCCTGTCTCTCTCAGAATTATTCCTTCCAGCTCCACATTGATTGAATCTCAAATTGAATGCATTTAGCGCTCAGCAAACAGTATTTTTTTTAAAGTATTCATCCCTATGGTCATTTGACTCTCAGCCCTAGTCTCACTCCAATTGCACACTGCTCACTAGAGGTATCTATCTGGATGTCTTGTAGGTATCTCGAACTCAATATATCAGTAATAGAACTTATCTTTTTTCTGAAACTCAACCCTCTTTTGAACATTTTCTTTTTCTAGTCCCCCAGGTTCACATCCTCGGTTGTCCATCTCTCATCCTCTCATTTTTAATCCATAGCCAAATCTTGCTATTTCTACCTTTACAACGTCTCATGCACCCAAGTCCTCTTCACCCATATGGTTACCATACTAGTTAAGGGCCCTCATTACCTCTCACTTGTATTATTATAATGGCCTCCTAAATAGTTTTCTTGTCTCAAGTCTCTCGCTTTTGCACTCTACCCTAAACACAACTGCTAAAGTGGTTTTACTGAAACAATGTTCTGACCACGGTACTTAATGAACTCAAAAGTCTCATTGTTAACTCTAGGATCATATACAAATACTTCCACTGGGCATTCAGATCTCTTCAGAACCTGCCTCCAATCTGACTTTGCAGACTTATTATAATCACTCCTCTTTATTTACTCAATGGTCCAGGCGAATTGGCTTTCTTGCTGTTTCTTACGTATGCCTGTCTCCATGTCTTTGAACTGGAGTGCTTGGAATGCTCCTTCCTTGACTTTGACTTTCAGAATAACTGTCCTTTAAAACTCAACATAATTGCCACCATGGACATCAAATCTTTCCTAATTACTCTGGTTTCTAGATCCTTTTCTCTATGGGGGCAGTTAGGTGGCACAGTGGATAGAGTCCTGGATTTGGAGTTGGGAGAACCCGAGTTCAAATTCTGCCTCAGACACGGACTAACTGTGTGAGAAAATCACTTAATCCGGTTTCTCTCAGTTTCCTCATCTGCAAAATGAGCTGGAGAAGGAAATAGCAAACCACTCCAGTATCTTTGTCAAGAAAGCCCCCCCCCCAAAGGTCAGAAAGTATAGAGCTTGACAAAACAACAACAAAATTCCCTTAGTAGTTAATCTTATATTAATTTTATATATTTTGGAAGGGATATATGCTTTTTATACATATGTTGTCTCTTCTGATAGAATTAAATTACTCGAGGGCAGGTACTGTTTTGTTTTTATCTTGATGTCTCTAGTGGCTAGCACAGTGCCTGGCACATAGTGAGCACTTAATAAATATTAGCTTATTCATTGAGTAAACACTTATTGAATTAAACTGAATTGAAATAAATTAGACAGCTGAGGTGCTAGCTTAGAATAGCAGAACTCTCACTGACTAGACTCCACTGGAAGGGCATAGAGGAGTCTCCATGTAGAAAGTCAAGGAAATGATAATACTTGGTCACTCTGCATGTCTGCTTAATGGATATCAGGCATAAAAAGAATAATGGTAATTATTATAATAAACATATAATGACATAGACATATGGAGAGGCACTTTGGCATAGGGATGTCCATAATTCCTCCAAGGTAGAAAACTCCCAATGTGGAAACTAAGCTTTTAAAGCTTATAATGGCATTAAGAATTTGAGGACATCCTGTGTGTTTGTGTATACATGCATATAACAATATGTATGCGGTACATATGTATATATGTTCACATGCTCATGTGTATATGTACACATGAATACATATAAATATAATTATAATAGCTAGCATCTATATGGTACTATGTGCTAAATGCCGTGCTAAGCGTTTTACAAATATCTCATTTGATTCTCACAACAACCCTGACAGCTAGATACTATTACTATCATCATTTTACAGCACTGAGACAAAAACAGATGAAATGACTTTCCCAGGGGTCAGAAGACTTGAGATCCAGTCTCAGTTCAACTACTTATTTGCTGTGCATGTGATCTGGAATAAGTACCGCTTTATAAGCTTTATTTTCCACGTCTGCAAAATGAATTTAATAATGGTAATGGCTTTTTTTATCTAGACAGCTTTAAACAAAATCCTTTCATCACAACGTGAGGTTAATAACACCTAGTTTTGGGAGAAAACATAGCTAAGACTGAGGCTTGATGTGACTTGTCCATGATGATAGAGCTAGTAACCAGCCTCCAAGGGTTGCAGCGAGGGAAGGTTTTTGTAAACTCTAATGCATGATGAAAACTATTTTTGGGAAGGGGGGGGCGTTCATGACAGTGCTGTTTTTTTTCTCCTTATTTAGAATTCAACATATAATCCTAACAATGGATCTAGATTAGTGGCTCGTTCACGATGAGAAGTGAGTATTGAAACCTGAACTGAAAGTTTCCCTTTTCTGTAAGAAGAAATCATTTAGCAGCTTACTTGGTTAACACTTGGCCTATTACTTGGGGCTGGGGGACAAAGCCGATCTTTTTCTGGGAGTGTAAAGTTCTCCTGGTGTGATAAAATGGATAGAATGCTAAACTTGGAATGAGAGGTTTTGATTTGAACTCATTTTTTGCTTCCTAATGTGTCCATGTTGAATGAATGAATGAATGAACAAATTAATGCATGAATGAGTAATAGCCATCAATCTATCTACTAATACAATCATCTTGGATATTGTAGTAGGAAGGCCGAATTTATGATCTCAAAAAGGATGACATGTATATTTGAATGGTTTGAAATTGTTGGGTATACAGAATTCTCTAAGCAGAAGGCATCAAAAAATTTATTCAGGGCCCAGAGCAACAAATTAGCAAACCAAGCTCCCCATTCCGGTATTGTGAACACAAGCCTCCAGGCCCAGTAGGCCCACCTCACAAGAGTAGCCAGGAGGCCACAGAAAAATAAGATGGCATAAATCATATTCACCGGCCTCAAGTCCTCGCTCGAACTCCTGGGTCCACACAGGGGTCGGCTCTGCTTCGAATTTTTTCAGCTGTAGTTTCTCCCCTCTCCTCGCAGCCAAGCCTCTGGCATTCTCAAGCCTCACCTCAACGACCAGAGACCAGAGTCCAGAGACCAATTGGTTCTGGAGTTGGCCCCTCTTAAGTCATCAATCTATGCCCACTCAGTTTCACACCTGATAGGGCTTTGGGTCTGGGGCTTAGCATTTAGCAGGTGAAAGTACTTTCACGTAAACAAAAGCCAAACTCCTCAAGGGCACCGGTTAAACTAAGCCCATTTTGCCTTCCTGGCACAGATATCCTTTGAGCAATTAACATTTACTTTGAGACCTGAAAAATATCTAAATGACTGAGTGACCCATTTTACAATCCGAACACAATTAGAAGGATAGCTTAGGGTAGAGATAGGAACACTGACCATGGAAAAAGGAGACCTGAGTTTGAATCCTTCCTCTGACACCCAAGAGCTGAATGACCTCAGACTAGTCTTTGAATTCTTTCACTCAGTTTCCCCATCTGTCAAATGGGCATAATAATCATCATACCACCTAACTTATGGGGTTATTATGAGGAAAACATCTGATAAATACTCTATGCGAATGTGTTATTATTATTATGAAATAAATAAATTTGTTTGAAAAAAATTGTCATCCTAGTTCCAACCCACATGTTGAAGTAATTACAAATATTTGGCTGATTAAACCTTTACCGCTCTGTTGTCTCTTGGTCATAGTGAGAGGAAGAATGCAGTGAGGTTTCATTTGCTCTTAAATAGGCAATGTGATTTTCTGTTCACAGAGCTCTAAAGCCTCAACTTACTTTATTTTTAAAAATAAATCTTATTAGGGACATTTCAGTTTTACATCCCAGTAAATTCAAGACATACTCCCCCACCCATTTAATGAGCCCTTCTCTGTAAAAAAGAAAATAATTTGAGCAAAGCATAATGTATTTGTCTGATAGGGTGTCCAAAATTCCACATCCCTACATCCCTACTCCTCCTATGTCCCTTGCACTTTAGCTTTTATCTTCTCCCAAGGTGGTAAGATATGGAATACATCCTTCTGATACAGTTAGAAAAAAAATGACTAAGTTGAGACAAGTAGGTTTCTCTCTAGAAGGGGCATTGGGGTAAGATCTAAGGACATCCCTAGTGGGATGGAAGATGAGTATATTATTCTAAAGGGTGCTCTGGCTCTATGTAGTTTTACACAGGTAAAATTAGAACAAAATGACTTTAAAAATCAGATTTAAAGGGGAAAAAAGCCACAAAAGGGCAATTTGGAAGTTTAAATATGTAGGAAAGATGGGGAGAACCAGGGCTTTGGGATTTGTGTTAGGGGCTGATTTTATATATTTATATTTTATGTATAGAAGAATCCGGCCAAAATTGACTCCTTAACTGTGCTGTCTGCTTCCCTAGGTAAAGAGAAACTGGACTGGATTAAAGCTTGTAGGCTTTAACACTGGAAAGAGTCACCCAGTCTAACCGCCTTATTTTATAGATGAGGAAAACAAGGCTTAGATAGGGCAAGATGACTTAGCCAAGGTCATGTCAGTATTAAGTAGCAGGGGAGGGTTTGAACCCAGGTCCCTGGACATCAATTTTAGTACTCTACTCACTATATTGTGCTATCGTTTGGTGTTATCTCTCCTCCCTCTGTCTCCATTCCTCTCATGTTGCAATGTTGCTGCTTTTATTCCTCTACGTTCAAGTTAGGATTTTGCCACTTTGCATTCTTGGTGGATGTATTTTTGAGAATTCAGGTGCAGAGTAGTTTTGTGGCAATAAATGAATGTCATATTGAAAGCCAGCTCTCCTCTTTCCTGTTTTACCCCAATCCCTTCAATTTAATTTAATTCAACAACATTTCTTAAGCATATGCTACCCACTTTTGCACAATGGACAGCTAGGTGGCGCGGCGGATAGAGTGCCGGGCCTGGAGGCAGGAAGACTCATCTTCCTGAGTTCAAATCTGGCCTCACTTACTAGCTGTGTGACACTGGGCAAGTCACTTAACCTGGTTTGCCTCAGTTCCCTCATCTGTAAAATGATTTGGAGAAGGAAATGGTAAACCACTCCAGTATCTTTGCCAAGAAAACCCCAAATAGGCTCATGAAAACTCAAACATAACTGAAAAAAACTGAACAAAGACAAAAAATTAAAATGGTTTTTGTCCTCAATAATCCCAGTTTACATTCTACTAGGGGAAATGATGAGTACACAGATAAGTAAATACAAAATATATGCTAGGTAAATTCAAAGTTAGTATGGAGGAGGAGATCAGGAAAGGCCTTCTACAGGAGATGGTGCTCCAGCTAAGCCTTCAATGGAGTCAGTGATTGCAAAAGGTAGAAGTGAATCGGAGTAGAGAAAGTATTGCAGGAATGAGGAAGATCCTGCATAAAAGGTATAAGATAGAGTGTTGATCTGAGCAGTGGATGAGTGTTAGACCTGGAGTCAGGAAGATTCATCGATCTGAGTTCAAATCTGACTTTAGACATTTCCTAGTTATGTGACCCTGGGTAAGTCACTTACCCCTGTTTGCCTCAGTTCCTCACCTGTAAAATGAGCTGGAGAAGAAAATGGCAAACCGCTCCAGTATTTTTGCCAAGAAAACCCCGAATAGGGTCAGGAAGAGTCAAACACAACTGAAACAACTGAACAACAACAAAAGGAATATGGGTCAGGGCTGGCAGTTGCTGGTGGCAAAGTGGGGGAGTAGGAGATCCAGTGGGATCGGAATGCCAAGGTGTAGAGTGTTATTTTATCATTTGGTGTATTGGTAGCAGTCTGGAGTTAGGGGATGCAGAAGGGATGTAGAGCCCAGGAAAGGGCTTTCTATACACGTGACATTGACACATGTGCAGAGGGACCCAGAAATGATCATTTGGAGGGAAGAAAGAATAATGTCTGTTGCCTCCATCCAGGGTTATACTTGAGCTAGCTCAAATGGGGACAGCTGATGGGTAAACTGATGTGGGTGTTTATGCCTTAAAAATCAGCAAAATCTACAAAAGTGATTTATTATTTTGTTAATTATCTAGAAATCTAGAAAACCTTAGTATTGCAGATTAAACTGAAAAATATTTTATGCTTATCCCTGCCCCTCCCCCCCCAAAAAAAGCTGGTTTTTAAATACCATCATAACAATAACACTGTCTTTCAGAAATCACTCTCATTTCTGACTTTCGTGGCAAAACTTCAGAGGAGAATGAATCTCTTCCCTAATGAGATTCAGCAAGGCCCCTCTACTTTAAGCAATGTGGGTCATCCTATCCTCTCATTCTTCTACCTCTCAAATCTGACCCAGTAACATAACTCAGAAGTGATATTTGTTATTAGTCAACAATTGGGTGGAGCTAAGACACCAGTTTCGGAGTTGGAAAAGTTTATCTTAACCGGTTCCCTCCTCCACCCTTTCCGCCTTCTTCCTAGGTGGCCACCCAGGGTGTGCCTTCTGTTATCATACTTGACTTGGTACTCACATGCAAATCTTCTAGGCAGCCAGGTGGCATAGGAGATAAAGACTTTGGGGTCAGGAAGCTTATGTTAGCATTCTACATCAGAGGCTTCCTAGCTGGTCATTCTGGGCAAGACGGTGAACCTGTCTCGGACTGCTTTCTTATCTGTTAATTGAGCATAATGATGACCTCCATCTTAGCCAGTTATGCAGATCAAATGAGATAGCACATTGTAAAGAGGGCAGCTAGGTGGCTCACTGGTTAGAGCACTGGGCCTGGAGTCAGGAAGACTCATCTTCCTGAGTTCAAATCTAGCCTTTGACACTTACTAGCCATGTGCACCCTGTGCAAGTCACTTAAGTCTGTTTGCTGCCTCAGTTTCCTTTTCTGTAAAAAATGAGCTGGAGAAGGAAATGGCAAACTATTCTAATACCTTTGCCGAGAAAATTCTAAATGGAGACAACAAGAGTTGGACATGACTGAAAAGACTGAATAACAACCACATGCAAAGAGTTTTGCAAACATCAAAGTGCATATAAACAATAGATGCAATTATTATTATGAATGCTTTTGGGATTCTTTGGTCCTTCATCAGTTGAGGGCTTGTGTATTGTTGAGTCCTCAATTCTTCTGTATTTACCCCCTCTGTATCTCATCCTCTAATCTAAGCCCTTTCTCTGTCTTCTAAGAATTCAACTAACTTAATAAACCTGAGGTTCTTAACCTTTTTTTTTTTTGGTCATAGACTCCTTTGGCAGTCTGCTGATCTATTGTCTATAGGGTATCTATTATCCTCTTTCTCAGAATAATACTTGGCGCCTTCATCCAGTGATATGCTGGAGCCAGCTCAAATGGAAAGAGCTGGTTGTTAAACTTTTCAGTGTGAGCCGAAACACTCAACACATTGGAAACCAACAAAATTTACAAAAATGTCTTGTTGTTTTTTGATTGTCTAGACTTTAGCAAACAATGAAGAAAAAAGTAATGCGGATTAAAATGAAAAATGTGTTATGTTTACATTCCCCCCACTTCCCCTGGAGAGCTGGTTGTTACATACCACCACATTCTTGTGGCTGTATTCATAAATGAAGGACTCAATTTCACTTAGAGGTTAGTGAAAATAAAGATGTAATCCCCATCCACCCCCCAACAAGTTCGTGAACTCTCTAAAAGCTATCGATAAACCCCAGGTTAAGAAACCCTGGAACAAACTAAACTATATTCATAGGAGAGAGTCCTTCTGCTCCATCCTGTTTATATGCTGCTCATTTTAAGTGGCCTAGTTTAGGCTTTGTTATCTAACTCAAAGGAACCAACTAACTCAAAGGAAATTTCAGGTGGATTGGTAGGGAGACTAATACCATAATATCCAGGAGAAGTTGAGCAGGCAGAGTTTGGAGCAGCCCTGATGATCACACTGAAGATCTAACTTCCAAATTTGTCTCCTCATAGAATAGGCCCTGGACACTAAATAGTGAAAACAACTTTATTCAGAAGCATATTTCTTAATATAGAAAAGCTTACCATCCCCAGCGTTGTGTTTTACCCTCAAATATGAGACCTTCTTTAAAGGCAAGGCCCAGACCTGCTGTCCACTGGTGGGCCAACCCTCTAGTATATAGAGAAGTATAAGAATGTATTGTGTGGATCATAGATTTTAATCTGGAAAGGACTTTGGAGGAATAGAACTGCTTTATTTGAGACACGGGCAGTGGATGGAATGGTGGCCTGGAGTCAGGAAGACTCATCTTCCTGAGTTCAAATCTGGCCTCAGACACTTACTAGCTATGCGATCCTGGGCAAATAAAACTCTGTTTGCCTCAGTTTCCTCATCTGTAAAATGAGCTGGAGAAGGAAATGCAAACCGCTTCGGTATCTTTGCTAAGAAAACTCCAAACGGGGTCATAAAGAGTCAGATATGACTGAAAAACCATTGAACGACAAATGTACAATGCTAAGCTTTGAGAATATAGAAAAGAGACAAAAAATAGTCTCTGCCACCAAGGAGCTCATGATCTAATGTGAAATGACTTGACCAAGGTGACCAAGGTCACACAGTGACTGAGCCAGGACAGGACCTCTGGTTTTCTGATTGAATATCCAAGACTCTTTCAATGCCGTTTATCAGTGTCCTTCAGTGTGAGTGATGGCACATCCTGTCCCCAGAACAGGTTTTGGTAGGAATGAAGATAGAGCGGGCACTGGATATTCCAGACAGGGGGTGGGTGAGGGAAATGGGAGACTTACCATGTAGAGAAGGAAGGGATTATGAAAAAGAGAAACTGGGGTGGCGGGGGCATAAAAGAATAAATGCTTATGGCATCTTTTTGCCCCAGGCTGGCTCTTCTCTTGACTGTCAAGTGGCTTGTCTTACATATCAAATCTTGGTTTCTTATGACTTACAGGTATGCTTCCAGGGAAGAAGTATTTGGAAAGAAGGCTGAAGAGAAAGTGGGGCTTATGATTTTCTTGTCAATCCCGTTTCCCCCACTGAACTGAAACCAGGGCCAACAATGTGAGACGAGATCGGGAAGATTGCTGCCTAAAAGATTCTCAGCTGAGCCTGTGACCTGTCTTTGGCATGTTGGACTTTGTAGAGGTTATGAATCCTGCCTGGAAGTTGCTGTGATCTCCTTAGGAGAGGAAGAACCCTCTTGACTTGGCTTCTCTTGCCAAAGTTCAATATTTCTTTTACGGAAATAGGGCCTTCCTTCCTCTGTGTGGATCCTTAGCTTTCCTGGGGTGCATAAGATCAGTTGAGGGACACAGAACATACTTTGGGGAAGCAAGTCCGAGGTGGTTTCTGACAAGGAGAGTATATTTGAAAGGCCCTAGTTGTTTCATTCAATCTTGAACCTTTAAAGAAGGCACTCTTGGGACCATGGTTTCCTCACTTATGAAATGAGGAAGACGATATTAGAAGGTGCTCATGGGGCATATGTGTGTATGTATGTATGTATAAATCAGTGAATGCAGTGTGTATAAAAATGACATTGCTGTTTGCTCTGTATTGAGAATAAATGAGCCTCCTTTGCCTGTGTGTGTATTTTACTCTCATAAGATTTAATCCAGATAAATCTACAGAGTGTAAGCTCATGGAGGGCAGGGTTTTTGTCTTTGTATCTCAGCATCTAACAGAGTTCCTGGCAAGCAGAAGGTGCTTAACAAACGTTTGATGATTGATCGGTTCCAGTGGCAGGAGCAGACTGGCCAAAGTTTCCTAAGTTATTTTCTGTGAACGCTAGTTCACTCAATGAATCTTCAACAAGCTCTGTGGCTATGAAAACAAAGCAAAACACAATCTTTGTTGCAAGGGGCTTACCTTATACCGGGGATGCAACCTTTTCACAGATAAGTACAAAATAATTCGAGGAAGGAAGGAAACACTAACAACCAGGGTTTCTGGTTTCCTGGAAGATTTCCCATAAGAGGAAACACCTGAAAAGAAGCTAAAAGCCTTGAAAGAAGCTAAAGATTATAGGATGTAGAGGTGAGGAGGGTGGGGTATGCATTCCAGGCATGGGGATCAGCCTGTACAAAGCTATAGTGGCAGTCACTTTCAGTGAAAGATACTGTAGTTTTGATTTGAAACAGAAATTAAACTATCTGGGGGAGAGTGAAAGAAATGAAGGAGTGGGATTCTCTGTCTTAATAGTGCTTGAACACATACACACACACACACACACACACACACACAGAGAGAGAGAGAGAGAGAGAGAGAGAGAGAGAGAGAGAGAAGATGGACAGCTCTCTGCCTTCAAAAGTCGGGGGAAAACAACATGGGAATTCTCTACGGTGCAGTGAAAATAACACTGCACTTAGAGTCAGGGCAATCTATGTTCTAATCGTCCCTCCTCTATTTACAACCCATGTGACTTTGAACAAATCACTTACTCTCTCTGAGGCTGAGATCCCTGTCAGTCAAATGAGAAGGTTGGACTAGGTGGCCTCTGAGGTCCTTTCCAGCTCTAAATGTATGGTCTGATGCACATGATACATCCAAAGTATCAAATGAGATACTATTTGTAAAGAGCTTAGCCTAGTGCCTGACACATGGTAGGCACTATATAAATGGTAGGTATTATTATTATTCTGACTCTTCATGGGTCATGAGAGCAGCTAGGTGGCATAGTCGATAGCGTGCCAGTTCTGGAGTCAAGAAGACTCAACTTCCTGAGCTCAAATCTAGGCTCAGACACTTGATAACTGTGTGACCCTTAGCAAATCACTTAACCCTGTTTGCCTCAGTTTCCCCATATGTAAAATGAGCTGGAGAAGGAAATGGCAAATCACTCCAGTATCTTTGCCAAGAAAACCCCAAATGGGGTCACAAGGAGTTAGATATGACTGTTAACAACTTAACAAGATTATTATTATTAATTATTATTATATACTTGTATGCATGCGTAGCAAATATCTCAAACATAAAAAATAATTTTGCATGAGAAGGACTAATTATTGGAGTGAGGGACAAGGAGAATCAGTGTGTGGCACTGCAGCTGAGGGACCCAGGCCTTCCCAAAGTGGGAAGAATATTTTAATAGGAACAAGGAAAAAAATGCTTTGATCCTCATGCTATTTGGCTAAAGGGTTGACTTTCCTTTCAGAACCTGCTCCTTTATCAATCAATCAACAAGCATATATTATACACTTACTATGTTCCAAGCACTATGAACCATGCTTGTTGTCTTAGGGTCCAAATGTGCTCCCACTACAGGCATCCTAAGGTCAAAAAGTGTACTTTATTAGAGACTCATCCCTTTCCTGCAGATGGCAGTGAGGTAATGCTGGTCATTGTTTTCCCCACTCATTCCTTTGAGAGGTGTGGTGGAAATCTTGAATTACTCCAGTGAAGGAGTGGCTTTGTGGTAGTACCTGTTTTCCCAGCCCAGCTCCTCCATCTTCCCAGGGAGGGGAGAGCCAATTGCCAAGGAGTGAGGAAGTCCTTGGGAAAGTAGTCAATATAGAGGAATTGGTCAATGAATAAGCTTTTATTAAGTGCCTACCATATGTCAGACACTGGGATAGGCAAAGCACGGTGACAATACAAAGGGAAAGAAGTGAAACAATTCCTGCCTTCAAGGAGCCTGCTTTCTATCAGGAGATAATATGTGTATTGAAAAAACAACATACAAACACATATATACATACATACATACATACATACATACACATATACATACATATATATACGCATACACACACGTATATGATAGTTGTCAGGGGATTTGGGGGGTGGGGAGGAGGAATGCACTAGCTCCTGGGGAGGATCTGGAAAGGCTTCACACAGAGGTAGTACTTGAGCCAAGTTTTGAAGAAAGCTAGACATCTTAAATGTCAGAGGAGCCGTCAGAGGGCATTCCAGACATGGGGACTAGAAGATGCACGAATATGGACGTGGGAGATTGAGGGAAAAGCATCACTCAAGGAGAAAACCAGGCCCCTTCTAACCTAACTTTTAGAATAATTGCAACTGGCAGGAAAGAATTGTAAAGCTTTACCCTTAACCGGCCTTAGGCAAAGTTCTTCAATGATGATGATGATGATGATGATGATATTTTAATAGTATTTTTATAGTATTTATTATATGCCTGGCCCTACTCTAAGTGCCTTACAATTATTCACTCTTTTAATCTTTACAACAACCCTGGGAGGCAGATGCTATTATCATTTGGCTCTCCCAGGGTCACACAGTTGGTCGTGTCTGAGGCCAGATTTGAATTCAGATCTTCCTGACTCCAGGTCCAGCACTCTACCCACATAGCTGCCAAACTCAAATAAACCAAATGATATTGGTGGAGTCTATGAGTGTTATGACAGGAAGGGATGACATCCAAGGAAGAATGTTCTGCTGGGAAAAATTTTTCTTTGCCAGCATTTCTATTTCCAGGAGGACTGGAATAGAAATCCCCAGAGTAAGGTCCTCATCCCACCTCCCCCACTGGGTGATCCAGAGAACACTTCTTCACTACTCTGCATCCCTGTTTTTCTTTTTGTAACATGGATCCAATATCAGCCCTTGCTTTTCTCACAGGAACCATGAGGGCCAATGAGATGATTCCTGAGAAAGTGGTGCAATTTCTTTGAAAAAAATAAAACTCAGACATTGTATGGAAATATCATCATCGTCATCATAACCACCACCATCATCGTTATTTTATTAGTCTGTTAAAATCATGGGGGCAGCTGGGTGATGCAGTAAATAGCACACCAGCCTGGGAGTCAGGAAGATCTGAATTCAAATTCCACCGCAAACATTTGACACTAGCTGTATAACCTTGGGCAAGTCACTTACCTCTGATTTACTAAAAAAAAAAAAAAAATCTTAAAAAAAAAATCAGCAGCATGGCATAGTAGATAGAAGGCCATTCTCAGAGAGAGGAAGGCTATGGTTCAAATCCAACTTTTGGTACATATTGGCTGTGTGACCCTGGGCAATTTGCTTAACCTCTCAAATAAATATGTTGACTTGTTCAGTATAGCACACACTTTTAATAACCTTAAAATGTTTTTAACTTGAAATATGTCCTCATTTTACTGCAGTTACTTATCTTATATGATTTGGCACTGAGTTTAACAATTTTGGATATACATGCTTTAATTCATAATGAAACTACATTATTATCACATTTGATATTAAGCATAACTTTGATAAACAATCTGTTTTTCCGAATCTAGCCTGAATTATAGCTCAGAACTTTTCAATGGGGTTTAAATCAGGTAAGTTCTCAGGATATTGGAGCATGTTTAATCTCCATATCTTTGATAAATATCTTACCCGTTTCTGCTATGTGATATCATTCAATGCCATTTTGCAGTATTTCACGTCCTCTTGGAAATATTTATAATTCTGCTTCTTTATATAATAGTATATTTATCAAAGAGTTTTTCATTCTTTTAATGAACTTCTCACCTTCTGTGTGAACGTTTGACCTGTGTGAGTTCACCATAGAACAGTCTTTTTTGGCAAGTGTATGTTTTGCATTTGAATAACATGGCCAGCCCATCGGAGCTGCACTCTCTGAAGAAGAGTTGGAATGTTTGGCATTTTAGTTCAAGCAAGGACCTCAGTGTCTGGTACCTTATCCTGCCAGGTGATCTTTAGAATCTTCCTAAGACAATTCAAATGGAGGCAATTCTCCTGGCATGGCGCTTGGTAGATTGTCCAGGTTTCATAGGCATCCAGCAATGAGGTCAGCACCAACAGCTCTGTAGACATTCAGTTTGATAGTCAGTCTAACGCCTCTTCTCTTCCATACTTTCCTTCTGAGCCTCCCAAACACTGAGGTAGCTCTGGCAATGTGTGTGTCAACCTCATTATCAATGTGTGCATCCCTGGAATGTACACTACCAAAGTAAGTGAATTTATCCACAGCATTCAAAACTTCTCCATTTGCTGTAACTGATAGTTCCACATACAGATGGTGTGGTGGTGGCTGATGGAGCACCTGTGTTTTCTTGGTGTTAATTGTTGGGCCAAAATTAGCACAAGCAGCAGAGAATTGATCCTTGCTTGGTTTCATCTCAGCTTCAGAGGCTGCATTGAGTACACAATCATCTGCAAACAGAAAATCACGTACCAGCACTCCCTCCACTTTGGTCTTGGCTTGTAGCCTTCTCAAATTGAAGAATTTACCATCAGTGAGGTAGCTGACCTTGATGCCGTGCTCATCTTCATTGAAAGTATTTGACAACATTGCTGAAAACATCATGCTAAAAAGCATGGAAGCGAGCATATGGCCTTGTTTCACTCCATCGATGACTGGGAAAGCATGAGAGCATTGTCAGAATAAAAATGCCCAATTAAACACCTTAATAGAAATACTGAAAATCAAAGGAGAAATTGATAAAATTGAAAGTGAAAAAACCCATTGAACTAAGAGCTGGTTTTGTGAAAAACAATGTAACAAACATAAGATAAAAACAAACCATTGGCTAATTTAATTATAAAAAAGAAAGAAGAAAATAAAATTATCAGTATTGAAAACGAAGAGTGAATTTACAACCAGTAAAAATGAAATTAAAGCAATTATTAGAAGCCATTTTGCCCAACTATAGGCCAATAAAATTGACAATTTAAATTGATGAATAGTTCCAAAACTATAAATTGCCCAGATTAACAAAAGAGGAAATAGAATACTTAAATAACTCTATCTTAGGTAAAATAAATTGAACAAGTCATAAGTGAGCTCCCTAAGGTGGGGGGGGGAGTGGTTAGCCAGGACAAGATGGATTTATAGGTGAATTCTATCAAACATTTAAAGAACAATCAATTCCAATATTATATAAACTGTTTGAAAAAACAGATAAAGGACTTCTACCAAATTCCTTCTTTGACAAAATGTGGTTTGGATAAAACCAGGGAGATCAAAAACAGAGAAAGAAAATTAGAGCTCAATTTCCTTAATGAATATTGATGCAAAAATTTTAAATAAAATTCTAGCAAGGATATTATAGCAAAATATCTCCAAGATCACACTCTATGACCAGAGCGGATTTTTACTAGGAATGCAGGGCTAGTTTAATATTAGGAAAACTAACAGCATAGTTGACCGTATCAATAACAAAAACAACAAAATTATATGATTGTATCAATGGATTCAGGAATTTTTCTTTTATAAAATACAACACCCATTCCTATTAAAAACACTAAAAAGGATAAGGATCAGTAAAACTTTTTTTTTTTTAATGATTTACTGGCTTTAATGAGTCACTGCAAAATGAGCCCATTCCTGGGGTAAGTGGAATACAAAGTAGGGAGGATTTGAAATGGTAAGAGTTTGGGGAAGGGAGGTACCCACAAAGTGCCACCACCTTGACCTTCAGTCACAGGCTGTTTCAACAATCCGGCTAGCAGCTGTTGTGGGGGCGAAAGCCCAACAACAAGAATGCTACCAGCACACTGCAAAAGCACATGTTCTTTTGATCTGCTTAACTAAGGAAAGCTACGTTAAGGGGTTTGACAAGCGTACTTTAATTCAGCATACAAATATCATTTACTTAGTTCAGGGGGAAAAGGCAGAACCCTGAACTTCAGAACAAAATACAAACAAATTACAAACATCGACAGACAGACCTTGTCTGATTCAAATCCCAATACAAACCAGAGTTCAACAAAGTCTCAGCATCCAGGTTTACAAGCTGGAGGGCTTCTTAGCTACAGCTGCCCGGAGTCTCTGCATCAGCACCATCATGAGTGAGAGCGCTTAAACAAATTACAAACAGACAGACCCAGTACAATTCATAGTTACCAACATCTAGGTTCAGCCCAGGAGCTCAGAACAAGGGCTGGCCCAGAGTCACACGTACCACCACTGCTACAGCAAAGAGCTCCAGGGAAAAAGAGGCCAACCCCTGGTTTTATAACTTTTTCGGCGTCAGGAGTGAGTCACACATGCGACTCACCCATGTGACCTAAAATCGTCACAAAGAGGCAACTTAAACCCACGTGGTCTAAGAGCCTCTGATGTCCCAAACCCATCACTCAAACTCATTTGTAAACTAGGCCCTCCCCTGAGTTAGCCCCACCTTGGGCCCCACCTTAGTTACCAATCCACATCCACATAGGTTTTACACCTAATAGGGGTTTGGGCCTGGGGCTTAGCACCTAATAAGGCTCAATGAAATACACTGAATTACTCAAAGGAAGCAAACCAAACTTTTCAAGGGCACTTGTTGAACTAAGTGCTAAGAGCCCATTTTGCTTACCAACACAAAGGCCATGCTCTGGCAGTCATGTAGGTCCACTGACATCCTTAACCTGACCATCCCTACATAGCATAACTTCTGTGACTCCTGCCCAAGTTGTCAGGGCCAAGCCAAGCTTTTGAAGGGGCCTGCCCTCAGACCTCCCTGTGCCCATTCTGTGAAGGGGAAAATTAAGTGCTCCATTCAATGTCTGTGTGTTAGGCACACAACAAAGGGTATAGACTGGGGAGTAGAACAGTGTACCCCTCCCTCACTCAGTCCTACCTGATTCCTGATTCTTTTCAGCTGCTTGAAGCAGCGGATGACCAGATCCTAAGGACCCATTTCGTGGCCTTTGCCCTGAGTTAACTGCTAGGAGGTGAGAGGAAGGATGGAAAATTGTGACCTCAGCATCTGGGTCCAAGGAAAAACCCTAGCAGTTTTGTTCCCCAGCCACATTACTTCTTACTGTACCTGAGAAACAAAGCCAGAGGAGAGCCTGAGTGAAGAAGTTCCCAGCTCCTGGCTCAGGTAAGAGAGTAGTTGGGCAACCAGCACCATAGTCTGGCTTCCCCTGAAGCCCCTCAGACAGTCTTAATATCCAGAGTCTAAGGCTAGGACAGACTCTGGTGTTGGGCCTTAACCATACGGAGGCACCTCCCAAGCAAGGTGAACTGGGACCAAGTCATCAGCTATAGCTGTGCACACATGATGGGCACCAGCACCAGCAAGTAGAAGCATCCCTGATGTAACACTGGTGCCCGAGGTGGGGCAGGGGGATCCAACCAAGGCCTAGCACCGCCTACCGGGGTCTGCAAGAGCTGCTGGACAAGGTCATCCCAGTATAGAAGCAAAGCAGCCAAGTGCCCAGCAGTGGGACAAAGGTCTGGCCAGGCTTGGTTACCAAGGCCACCATACCGAAGAGGAGTGCTGAGGTGGCCTGCTTCCGGCAGTTCGGCACCAAGTCCTCATCTACCAGGTCTGTGACCACCAGGGTCAGCAGCTTACAGGTACCCTCCATGAACACATGGTTGCTGGCAATGAAGCAGGTGGAGGTGGTCTGGTCCAGCTAGCAACACGAGTAGACTGAGGCTTAAGAAGGAAGAGCCCTTGAACCACTGTACAAACACCCCACCTTTGGCACAGTTCCAGAAGTACAGGTCGTTGAGATGAGGAGTGATGTAGTACACCCCCAGCCGGAAAGAGCCCATGGAGAGAGAGAGCTGGTCTGAGAGCAGGTACTCCAAGAAGAGAAGGAAAAAGTTGCTATTGAAGTGGCAGTGGCAGACCTGTACCAAGTTCATGCCTTCAAACCAGAGGAAGTTTCAGTGGTGTTCCAGCTGGTGGAGGTACTTGCTCAGGGTGGCTCTCTTTTCCTCCTCATTTGCTGATGGTTTCTCCACATCCGGGCATTCTGAGGCTGAATGCGGGGAGGCAGGGGGACCCAGTGTCCTCTCTTCTGTCTCAAAAAGCTGCCTCAGTAGCCAGGTGGCTCCAGTAAAGCCAAGCCCAGAGCAGCAGCCAGAACCACACAGAAGACACAAAGGGAAGAGAAATCTTCCTCGTTCCACAAAGTGCGGGAGTGTGTTCCACAAAGCCAGCTGTGCTGAAGAGAGAGCAGTAGAAACTGAGGTGTGTTTGGCAGTGGGCAGACAAGACCACGTCAGCCAGCAAAACATGGTGATCGAAGTCCATCAGGGTCAGGAAGCCATCATATAGACACAAACAAAGCAAGAACTGCATCCCCGTGGGTGCCCATCATACCCAGAATGCCAGAAAAGCAAGAGCTAGCAGTGAGCCATGCCAGCTGAGAGTCTGGAGCCTCGTTAGAACCACATACTGGGATGGGATTGAAGCCCCTGTCCTGAGTGGGGAGCTGAGGAAGACACGGTCACTGAGCCAGCAGAAGAGTGGGTCACCAAGGCTGTTCCAGAGGAGAAACACTGTCTCTCTGAGCCAGAAGACCAGCTCGTCAGTCTTGCACACAGAGACAAACACGTCCATGTGGTAGAGCAGGAACACGTTGTGTAGAATGGAGACAGAGTGACAAGGAACCATAGACCTCTGTGGTGGGCAGGCTGGAGACCCAGGCCAGGGGATGACCTGCCATGGTCCTCAGCCTCAGGCCTCAATGCATCAGGGATTCCAATGCACCTGCCTCCTTCCTCCTTTTCCCAGGCCAGACCATCCTTGTCCCCAGTTATCTACTCTGACCCCTCATTTTACTGCTGAAGAAATTGAAGATCTAGGTGAAGCCAATCTCCTAAAGCTTTTCTTAAAATGATAAATAGTATCTGTCTAAAACCAATAGCAAGCATTCTATGTAATGGGGAAAAGATAGAAGCCTTTCCAAAAAGATCAGGGACAAAGCAAGATGCCCGTTATCACCATTATTATTCAATATTGTTTTGGAAATACTAGCTATAGCAATAACACAAGAGAAACAAAAGGAAAGAATAAGCATAGGCAATGAGGAAACAAAGCTATCACTTTTTACGGATGACATGATGGTATATATACTTAAAGAACCCCTGAGAACCAACTAAAAAACTAATTGAAACAATGAATAATTTTAGTCAAGGACATAAAATAAACCTGTACAAATCATCAGCATTTCTATAATTACCAACAAAAAGAAATCCTATTTAAAATAACTCCAGACAAACTGACATGAAATGAGTACACTTTGGGACAGATACCCCACAAGGTCTGTGTCCACCTATTTGTTCTATCATCTATACTTATGTCTCTCTATCTTTTCTGCAAGAGTGGGAGAGAATATCAAATGCTTTCCTCTTTTCTACTTTTTGGGATGGAGCCTTCCTATCTCTCCAGTACAGTGACTCATCACAGGCATGGCATCACTTCTGATCTGCACAGAACCTGCTCCATTTCTGATGTCAGTTTCCTCCTCTTTAGGCAGCAGCCTAGTGGCCCTCTGATCCAAGGGGTTCACCATATTGGTTCAGGACTTAGCGTATACCCATGTTACAGCTCAGAGCTCCTGAGTTCTGTGATCTGGAGGCCTCAGTCTCTAAGGCAGAAGATATTCAGTCATATACTACCACACCCAGCTCAAATGCTTTTCTAAAATCTAGGTAACCTGCATCGTCAGGAATATATTGGAGCCAGCTCTCAACAGGTTTGGGAATGATTTGTTAAGTTTCCATTGTGTGCATTTATATCTCAGAAACAGGCAGCACTATGAATAGGGCTTCATTTATTATGTCGTTGATTATCTCAATTTAAGAAAGAGTTAATAATCCAGATTAAGCATTAAATTAGGCGCATACTTCTCTTTTTTTGAGAGCCTAGTTACTAAACACCCCTATATTGCTCTGTAAACACTACTAGAGCTTAGCATAAGGGTAGTAGAAGGTTCAGGGAATTAAGTCATCACAAGCCTGGAGGCCTGGAGACTGTAGATTAATAATGATGATGCTGATGATTAATAATAATAATAATAATAATGGACACTTATATGGTACTTTAAGATTTGCAAAGTGCTTTATAGTCATCTCATTTGAGCCTTACAACACCCCTGGGCATCTTCTGTATTTCTTGTTCTACCAGTCTAGTAACTGTCCACAAAAAGTCTGTTATGACTCATTCTTTCTTTTATTCTTTATTTCTTTATGATTTGTTCTTAATGGAGACATGCAGACTTTGTAATTACTATCCTCTTGTCTAGATGCTGTCTGACAACTTCTTTATCAGAAACGGAGAATTTTGCCAGGAGCTGAATCAAGATCATAGGATGATTTTAGCTTTGGTCTAGCAATAGAAGGGAAGTCCGTGTGAGTTACATGTGAGGAAACTGAGGCTTGGAGAGGATAAGTAATAAGACAGTAACCATCATTCTGTATTTCATTCTAATTTTGGCACTCTTTCTACTTCATAGATTCTATTCTTTCCCATTTTTTTTGCTAAATAATTTTGAGAACTAACATCTGAGGTATGTGGGTTTTGAAATTAATCAGTAGAAAGGAGGGCCCATTGCAATGAAATACCAAATTTGTGGTATTTAAAACTAAGGGGTGTGTGTGTGTGTTCCCTCTGTAGGTTAAGTGTAAGTCCACATGAGTTTGTTTAAATATGGCTCAGAGGGAGGCATGAATCTGTAGTGTCTTGTCCACTCCTCTCCAAGAGAGACTTTGGGTAATGCCTGGAGGGGAGGAGGAGATTGAGGCCAGGAGACAAGGCTCTCCTCGGGGAAGAGACACTGGGGTAGAATTGTATCTATCTGCTCCCCTAAATGTTGCTAGTCCAGAGAAAGTTATTTTCAGGTTCAAGGCATTTTCCTGGTTGCTGTTCCTTAACCAAGAAAGGGTTCCCCAAGCCCTATCCAAAGGCTTAACTACCTTTCCACCAAATACTAGTTAAACAAAGATCCTCAGAAATAGTGAATAGCAAATAAACCCATTTTATCCAAGCTGTTAGCAAACAGATATCGGAGAAAGCTATGCACACTAGAATAGGCCGGACAACATGCAGAGTAAATGAAATCTCTCATCACAATCAAGATATCTCAACTCAGCCAAGAGAGACAGTTCCCAATCTCATCCAAAGGGAAATTCTCTAAAGTCTCTACCGTGGTAAACTGGAAATCTGGGACATGCCTGAGGCACTGGCACTTCTACATGTGAATTTTTTCCTAGTCTTTCTCTCCAGGAACCTGTCACTGAAGAGAATTTGGAAATGTGTATGTCCTCCCCTGAAAGGAAGGAGTCAGAAATCTCCTTTCTCAGGCTAGTGCCGACTCCACCCTCACACTGGCACAGAACATAGAGAAATTGTGTTTTTCACCAATGAGAAGTCTTTTTCTAGTGCTTAGACTTGAACCCCTAATTGTTTGTTGTTGTTCAGTCATTTCAGTTGTGTCCGACCCCGTTTGGGGTTTTCTTGGCAAAGATACTGGAGTGGTTTGCCATTTGCTTCTCCAGCTCATTTACAGATGAGGAACTCCCTGCTACATTCATAAATAAAAAGTGCAAGGGAGTATATCAAGTCATTGGAAACCAAAATTGTCAGAAAAGCTTTTAGGAGTGGAGTGAAGGAATTTTTAGCTGAGTCTTGTTGGATATGTAGAGGGGAATATAAATTCTAAGCTATAAAGGCAGCTTGAGCAAAGCCTCAAGGATAGAAATGAATAGGGTGGGCTTGACTAGAACAGAGGTGTTTATTAGGGAGTACTGGGAGATGAAGTTGGATGGACGGGATAGGATGATGTTGTGGAGACTAAGAAAAGCTTTTCATGTTGTATGTGTGTGTGGGGGGGCGGGCGGGAGGGGGAGGGTACTTTTCCAACGGCTGTTGCCATTTCCACTTCCTTCCTCAGGGACTTCTAGACTCTAGTGAGGCTCTTTGCCCACCTTCTCCTCAGAATGGAAACTCTTTGTGAGAAAAGATTGTTTCATTATATTTGTAACGCCAGTGCCTAGTGCAGTGCCTGGCACATAGTAGACATATAATAAATGCTTGTTGATTGATTGGTTGTGCTTATCTCCATAGTATGAGGGAGAGAGCATCGGATCAGGAGTTAAGAGACTGGAAGCTTCCTGGCTCTACCAATAACCAGACAGGTAATCTTGGGCAAGTTTTTTCCTTCTTTCTTTGGAGTCATATAGGTCCTAGGTTCCAATCTCATCTCTGACATACTCTCCGTGAGACCTTGGGCAAGTCATTGAACTTCCTAGCCTGAATTTACTTATCTATAAAATGAAAGGGTTGGATTAAATGGTATCTCCAACTCTAGATCTGTGATCCTATTAATTTAAGTTTCAAGGAGGGTGGTCGTCTCTGAAGTCCCTTCAGCTTCATGATTCTGTAAGTACTTTTATACAATGGCATCTGGTAAATGTGTGGATGGGAGGGGTTCTGGAAATCAAGAGGGAGAAGTAGATCTGCACAGACAGTCTAAGGCCTATGCACCTTGACTCATCAGTTCCATGGCTCACTGATTCCTTGTTAGCATTGGTTTGTTTTGATTCTGCATCATTAGGCACACTGACGGCACCACAAAAACATCTTATGAAACATCCAGAGAAGATGTACCTAGATTTTTACACACGTGTAAAGATTTTTTCCAATGATTTTTCTTTCTTTCTTTTTTCTTTTTGCAAATAACCACCACCACAACCACCACATCTCACTTGACATTTCCCTATGCATCAGTTGTCCTTATTACCAAATCCCTGGCTGTATTTCTTGAAATAATGTGACAGATCTATTGAAACCAACATAGCTTTAAAGCTGAAAGGTACTGCAGTGATTCATTAGTCCAGTCTTTTCATTTTACATATGAAGAAACTGAGGCATAACAAGCTTAAGTGACTTGTCCAGAGTCACATAGTAAGTCTCTAAATTTAATCGTTAACACAGATGAAATTAATATTCACTATTCACTATTCACTAAAGGAACTTGGTTTTATTCATGGTACTGATCCTTACTACCTGTGTGATCTTATATCAGTCACTTAGGCTGTCTAAGCCTCAGCTTTTTCATTTGTAAAATGAGGGAGGAGGTTTAGACTAAATGATCTTTAGAGTCTCTGTCTGCTATAAATCTATGATCTGAATTTGCATTCGAAATAAAGGCCACATCATCTATTTTAGAGTTGAGATATTTCTTTTTTTTATCAGAAAAAGCATTTATTATTTGTTCTCATGAGAAAGGACGCCACCCAAACAATAGAGGTTGGGGGTGCTTTAATTATATTTTACATTGATTTGGTCTGAATAAATGGGTACATTCCCTGAACAGAGCAAGAGAAGTACAAATGACTAAATATTAATTCCTTTCCCTATTTTTTTCATTGGGGGGGAGTGGGGTGGGAAGGCAGGGCAATTGGGGTTAAGTGACTTGCCCAAGGTCACGCAGCTAGTAAATGTATCAAGTGTCTGAGGCTATATTTGAACTCAGGTCCTCCTGACTCCAC
>CM053627.1:188179027-188194548 GCA_028646595.1 Phalanger gymnotis | reverse complement strand
GACGCGTAGTGAAAATTAGTAAACCCCTTTATCCAAGCAGATAGCAAATAGAAATCAGAGAAGTTATGTAGATGACAGCTATGTCCTGATTAGTATAAATAATGAATCCCTGGAAGTGATTTCATGTATTCAAATCTCTCCATCTGAAGTTATAATTATGTAAAGCATGGTAATTGCTTTCAGTCCAGGGAAATATACAATGCCAATCTGCATAATGTGACCAATTCAGGGGATTCATTGTGTGAACTAATCAGGAGCGGTAGGTAAATATATATCATACAATATACAGAGTGAACGAGTTCTCCCATTATAAATGAGATATCTCAGGTCAGCAAAAAAAAGAGTCCCCAATCTCATAAAAGGGCCCCCAAGTCTCCAGAGAGGCAAACTAGAAATTAGGGGTATGTTTGAGGGAACTGATTTTCTTCCCAAAGTCTACCTTGCAGAGTCTGTTTTCTTTCTCTATGGATCTCTCCCCAAGGAAAGACTGTAACCAGGTCTCCTTTCTTGAAGAAGCAAGGAAGAAAAACCATCTAGAAAGAAGGCATTCATGTACTAAGACTAGAGTTGGTGTCATACAAAACCTGGCAGTTCCTAAAACAAGAGGAATATGATATTCCCAAAGGCAAAAGATATAGGCTTACAACCAAGAATAACTTATCCAGTAAAACTGTATATTATCTTACAGGGAAGGGAAAAAAAAAAGATCTTTAACGGAATAGAGGACTTTCAAGTATTCCTGATGAAAAGACCAGAGCTGAGTAAGAACTTTGAAGTATAAATGCAGAATTACAGAGAAACTTGGAAAGTTAGGTTTATTTGATTATTTGGAAGGGGTTGTATGATGATCCAGGGCTTATATTTTAATAGTGGTAGAAGAAGTCTGTGCCCTCAGAACCTTCATGTTTTCAAAGGTATTAGAGGAGTTAAGGAAAATCCCAGAGGACCTAGGGGGGAGGAGGATTGGTTATGTTCTCAGGGTTGAAAGAGGGAAGAGAGAAGGAAGAGCAAAAGGAGGAACATGCCAGTTACAGTATTGAAGGGAGGAAGAAAAGGGTGGAGCTTGCTACTGTTCATACTAGGAACACATGAGAAGACTATGAAAGCAGAGAGGCAAGGGAATATGGGATAGGAAGCAGTTAATTGGAAGGAGCGTAATAACAGAGTGGAAATACTGCCAAGCAAAACACTTTCTGATCCTGAAGGGGAACCAAAAAGGAGGAAAAACAAAGAAGTAGAACTAAAGAGTTTGCCCTAGATTTCCCCTTAGACAATTGGGTGTCTGAACAACAAGTGACTGAACAAATTGTAAAAGGATGTAATGGAATATTCTTGTTAACTGACTGATTATTATCTTAGAACAAGGGGCGAAAAATTTCTTGTGTAGGTTCTTACCAATGTTACGAAGGGGGAAAATAAAAGCAAAAAAAAATACTTGGACTTTTAACAGAAAAGTTAAGAGATTGCTGGTGGCTTTGGTATACTTCTTAGAAAGCTATTTATCACAGAAGCTGAAAGAGCTAGGGTACACTACAATTAATACATGTGTACAAGTGTTTAATTTATCAAGGAAAATAATCTTCCTAAGCAGATGTTTTCCTAATAATTTCAGTTTGTAATGAATATGTCCAATCCCACACAAAGATTTATTCATCATCTTTTTTCTTTTATTTTTTAAATTAAAAGAATTAATTTGAACTTAAAAACCAAAGAAAGTGGCATTTTTACAAATATAATAGAAAACACAAGAGAATTCTTTGTGAAACTGAGTCTATTTCAAAATTTCAAAAAAATATGAACTTTGCATGTTGCTTTCAAAACTATATTGCTTGTTTTTCTTCCTTCTGCGTTCTTTTGTTGCAATTTCTAAAAAAAAAGTTGATATAATGACACCCCCCTTTTGGGGGGCATTACTGTTACTATCCCCATTCTCAACCTCCTAAGTAACCCAAAGTAAGAAACAAACAAGCCCCTGTACTAAATAAGCATAACCAAGCGAAATGAATCCATATAGTAGATATGTCCAAAAATATGTGTCTCTGTAGCTTGTGTCCATCACCTCTCTGTTAAGAGGTAGGTGACATGTTTCAGTGGAGGGCGTCTAGAGACATGGTTAGTCAGTGCTTTGATCAGAATTCAATGAGGTGGTCTCTAGGATAATTATTAGAATGTACAATAGGTAAGCTGCCCACTCTGAGTTAATAGTTGCTGTAAAATGTGCCTAGGTCTAGCCATACAAATGATGGAATATGAGTTCAGAAATATTATTCATGCAGCCATCCATTTGTACCTCATTAAACTTCTCTCCTTACCCCTCCCTCTCCCCCCACATTCAAGGCATTATCAAGAATGAGATTTTGTTGTTGGTCATTTTAGCATTGAGATCTTCTCTCAAGAATAATCCAGGCTCAAATTGTCATGTGGCTGATAAGAGACAGCTGCTGAAGATTCACCACTGCCTGCCCTCTACAGATGTGGGAGCTCACCATGACCACAGAAATACGACGACTGAGAACAGGTCCATTTCCTATATCTTTTTGCACTGTCTTGGGCTATAGCTGAGTGTGCTCTGTCCTTTAGTAAAAACCCTTGTATGCATAATTTATTTACTGGACCCTGCTTTCTTTCTTTCGTGGTTGTGTTGGGAATTTTAACCTAACACTGTCCATTTAGAAAGCATTTGCTGCTAAATGTTATGGGATGGGAAGGTAGAAAGTGATTGCCTCTCTAGCTTCTGAAATTAGCTCCTTGAACTTAGGACAGCATTTCCATCTTTGTATAAGTAAGACAACATCTTATTTGTTCTAATAAGTATTTCTTTTTTCTTCCACGTGTACTCATAAGCTACTTAGTCCACAATAGGGACAAATTGTGAATGTTGCATTGGCAATGCAAGAGGAGATATAAAAAGTGACTGAAAGTGGACTATATAGTGCTGGCTGTTAGAAAGCTAGTCATGAAATCCTACCACCTGTTGATCAGTAGAGTTTTCATTAAGTCACTTTGGATGATTGGAGAGCAGGATTAGAAAGGTTAACAATTATGGAGTTGGTCAGTCTACAAGCATTTATTAAGCCCTTACTATGTGCAAGTCTGGGGGTGTGGTGGGGCACGATGGAGAAAATCTAGAGTGCAGCCTGGAGAGGAATAAAGACATGGCTGATTTGGGTGCCCTCCTTAAATGAAGGTTTTGGGAGGAGTCATTCAATCAAAGAGATGGAAGCCCCAGGAAGGAGGGTATGGAGCCTGTGTGAATTCAGGTACTGGATTGAATTTCCAAAATGAAGAGATTTGAGGGTCATGGTAGACAAAGTCTGGAGCGGAGCCTGGATAGGGCCAGTCATTGTTCCAAGCTGAAGAAAAAGACAGGAAGTGTTGACTACCTACAAGAGGCAAGAGCTAATTTAAAAGCAAGGGGCCATGAAATGGCCAAAATAAGGCCAATCCAGTAAGATGTGTTAGGCACAAATTTAGTAAGCATGAAGAAATAAGGCAAAGACTGGGAGAATTAAATCCTATCATGGTTCTACTAGAGAATAATTCCATGAACCCTGCCTCTGTTCCCAGAAGACCTAGGTTTGAATTCTGGCTGTGCCACTTAGCTCTGTCACTACCTTTGTGACCTTTGACAAATCATCTAGACTGTTTGGTCCTCAGTTTTCACATATGTAAAAAGAAAGAAAGTTTGGGGGTATAATTGTGAGAGCACCAGACCTGGAGTCAGGAAAACCTGAGTTCAAATCTGGTTTCAGACCCTTACAAAGTAGACGACCCCAAGGAAGTCATAATTCCTTCTGCAATTGCCTCATCTGTATAATGATGAGGCACCTATCTCCCAGGGTTTCTGGAGGATCAAAAGAGACATTATCTGTAAAGTGATTTGTAAGCATTAAAATCAGGGGTGTGCAGGGAAATGTTTAACAACTGTCTCTCCATCCCTCCCCCAAATCCCTACACATCAAAGATTAATCTACATTACTAACATTTTCTCCCTCATTTTCTTAAGTTTAGGCAATCAACAAAGCAATAAATTAAGTCGTTATTTATAGCATTTGCTGATTTCTGAGGTATTAATGCTCTAACTGAAAATTTAACAATTGGCTCCAGCAAGCTGCAAACCAGTCTGAGCAGGTTCTAGCATGCCTCTGCTTAAGGAACTGCATAAATGCTAATGCTAATAATACTTGTGGTAATTAATAATAATAATAATAATAAACAAAGAGCTTGTTCTAGATGAACTTGGAGGTACCTCTTGTCAATATATATCATTTATGGCATTTTTTGTAGAGGGTGGAATGGGAATTTGAGTATGGGCAGAGGGTATAATCTATTGGGGTTTACTTGTAATTTATTTTTGCATCTGCACCAACTTGAGCGCATGCTACTGAAATGAACGTAGATTTCTCAAGCTACTTTTGCTATTAGCTTTTGTATTGAAGTTTTGTTGTTTGCTAGGAACTCTATTTCTTAAGCGAACTCTGTCCAATTAAAAGTTTAGGCTACATGTGACCTTGAAAAAAGGCAGCTTTTATAAATCAGTCAACTGGATAACCACATTCACACATTTTTGCTTTTTGCTAGACAGTTACTGAAAGAGTAAATATAATGGAAAATGTCATTTTCTGTAATGGCTTTTTTCCGATGAAACCTTTATGTATTGAACCTGAATGAACCTGTGAGCTGTTAATATATTTTTAAAAGTAGCTTCTATTTTATTTTTTCCACCAAATCTCTCTCCACAGGCACTACTTACTTACAGTGGTTAAAATAAATAAGAGAAATGATTTCCTGTCTGTTTATTGAGCAGTTATTTTTAGTCCGTAGCTTTCTTAAAGTATTTCTAAAGGATGGGATAAGAGCAAAGGTCTCTTTCCCTTCCTTATCTGTGGCATATAAAGAATGGAATATACTATTGATAAGATAATAGATTTAGAACTTGAAGATACCTCAGAGTTCATCTCATTCAAACTCCTCATTTTACAGATGAGGAAACTGAAGTCGAAAGAGGTAAAGTGACTTGCCCAAGGTCACACAGTTAGCAAGTGGCAATGAGGTCCTCTGTCCAAATCCAGTTCTCTTTCTATTGTGATACACTGTATCATGCTGATGTGGAGTCAAGTTACTTTTCTCTGACCCAGAGTTTCTACATCTGTAAGATGGAGTTACATACTCTCTCTCTCTCTCTCTCTCTCTTTCTCTGTGTCTGTCTCTCTCACACACATCTGTATCACTATCTATAGATACATCTCTAGGGGCAGCTAGGTGGCGCAGTGAGCAAAACACCAGCACTGGAGTCAGGAGGACCTGAGTTCAAATCTGCCCTCAGACACTTACTAACTGGGTGACCTGGGCAAGTCACTTAACCCTGCTTATCTCATTTTCCACATTTGTAAAATGAGCTGGAGAAGGAAATGGCAAACCACTTCAGTATCTTTGCCAAGAAAACTCCAGATGGGTTTAGCTGTCTCCTGAATCTTGAGGCTTCCACATTTTCTCTCCATACTTGAGTTCACAAAGCACTTTCCTCACAATGGGCTGTGGGAGATAGGGAAAATGTGTGTTTTACAGACGAAGAAAATGAGGCTTAGAGAGGTTAAAAAGACTCCTAAGGTCATGAATCTAGTAGTAGCAGAGGTGAGAGTTGCTTCTAGGCTCTTTGAATCGACATCTAGTGCTTACGGTATATGAACAAACACTGAGAATGATTTCATTGTTAGGTGACTAGTTTTTATATTAGAGACTTGAGGCCAATAGGTCAGTTTCTTTCTTTAGATCATTATACTTTTACTCTATAGTAAAATTCCAAGGAAATATCTAAAACGAAGCTTACATATGGCTCTTATCTAGGGCCTCCCCTCATCCTCCTCATTATCCTCCTTATGTCCAAATATTTATTGAATACCTACTATGTGCTATGTGACAAGTATTCTTTCCTTCTCAATCTCAGTTTTCTTGGTGTTCATTTGCTTTTGGTGACATATGTTTCTTTCATATTTATTTCTTATGGTTTATGTCCAACTGCTTGAAACTTAGCAGGATAATTTGCAGCTAAACTATAATTTTTTAAAATTTTTATTTAAAGAAAATTCTATTAGATTTCCTGCCTTTTCACTTTCTTTGGCGCTAAGTAAATAGGAAGGGTCAACTAGGTGGCAGAGGAGATAGAGTATGGGTCCTGGAGTCAGGAAGACTTAATAAGTTCAAATCTGGCCTCAGACACTTACTAGCTATATGACCCTGGGCAAGTCACTTAACCCTGTTTGCCTCAGTTTCCTCATCCGCAAAATGAGCTGGAGAATGAAATGGGAAACCACTCCAGCATCTTTGCCAAGAAAACACCAAATGGGGTCACAAAAAGTTGTAAACAACTGAAATGACCAGACAATGACAACAGCAACAAAATAAATAGGAAACTCTTACAAATAAATAAGGAAAGAATCTTGTTGAACTACTATTCAGGTGGACTCCAGCAATGGGCTTCTGGTTTCCCAGCAAAGTTTTACTTTTCCCTAGAGCCATAACCCAGAGGAAATTGTGCTTTGCCCCAGGGCATGAGCACCTTTGGGTCACACTTCCTTTCCTAGGAGAGAAGATGTTCTTGCTTCTTCCCTGTGGCACCTACCATCGCCACACCTCCCCTCCCAGGCTTCTGTGGGAGGTGGGCAAACCCCTCATGGCATAACTTCATTGACAGTGGGATTATCCTCTGTGCTGCTTCCCGTCCTTCTCTCCCAAATGAATTACCTCTGTGTGTAGTTTTGACTACTTACACTTAGCCTGCCTTCTTTTGAGGTATGTGGAACTTGGAAGCAGAAAGATGAGAGTTTGACTCCTATCTCAGACACTTACCATTTGTATGACCAACTTAAAATACTTAAATCTCTTTGAACTTCAGTTTCTTAAAATCTGTAAAATGGGGTAAAAATACCTGTGGTGCCTAGAGCATGAATGTTATTATGAAGAATAAATAAGATATTATATATACAGTAGCTTGCAAACTTCAAAATTACTGTGAAAATATCCCTTAGTATCATTATATTCTGATTGTACATTTCATTTTCAAAAATTTATTTTCAATTCTGAGCATCATAAGATTTACTAAAGGCAACTAAGTTGTGTAATGGATAGAGAGGCTAGACTTGGATTTGAAAGACCTGAGTTTGAATCCTATTTCAAAAACTAGTTGCTCTTTAGTTTTGACTCACTAATGCTGTGTAATCTTTGACCATTCCAACTCCTTACCTTTCAGCTTCTTTTTATATATTGTTTTCCCCATTAGACTGTAAGCTTTTTGAAGACTGTAATATTAAGTTGGGACTTTTTTACTGTTTTGGAATGCTAAATTAATTAAGTGTTCTTGATTGAGCCTTACTAAGTTTAAAGCCCCAGGCCCAAACCCCTAATTACTAGGTGGGTGTGAAGCCCTCAGGGCCCTAAGTGGAGTTGCTAAGACTAGAGCCAATAGTAGGTACCTAAGTTCTAGTCCCTCAGATGACTTTTGATGCATCCAAAAACTGTATAAAAAGAGAAAACAGACAGAGCTATTTGCTTGAGGCTCTCGCTCCTGGAGGAGCATTGGCATGGGACTCTGGGCAGCTGCTCTAAGAGCCTCCTGGCTCGTCAATGCAAATGTTGATGGTTTCTCGGTAACTATGAACTGTGATCTGGCCTGTTTATATTGTGTATGTTTGTAACTTGTTTGTATTTACTCTGAAGTTCAGGGTGCTGCCTTTTTCTCCTGAACTAAGTGAATGAAATCTGTATGTTGGATTGAAATAAGATTGTTAACCTCTTAGCATTACTTTCCTTAGTAAAGCAGATCGAAAAAATCTGTGCCGGCAGCATTCTTGTTGTTGGGCTTGTGTTGGTCTTTCACCCCCACAACAACTGCTAGCTGAATTGTTGGAACAAGGGCAAAGACAGAATTAATTTATTTCTTTTTCTTACTTTCTTTTTAAACTTTGTATTTGTAACACCAACCAAAACAGCGCACTTGAGGACTGCTGTGAATATATAAAGTCAAATCTCACAGTATAATGAGCACTCTATTAAAACTAAACCTTATTCAATAAACTATAGCATTCACAATTCATAACAACATAACAACTTATTACCAAGGAAGCCATCATTCAGTATATAACATACTGTCCCAAAATACTTGTTGGGATACTTGGGATCAGGGAATCCCAGGCCAGGGTCTTCCCTTAACACAGTATATCGGGGTAGCAGAAAACACAACACACTTCATCCCTAGATCACAGTAGGTTATAATCCCTTCAATCAAAAACCGAGTGTCCAAGTAAAGTCCTTCTGGGGTGTGTCCTTTCTTCCACACTGCCCTTGCATGCTCCCAACTGGCACTCACAGGTGCACGCATGCTTGAATGAGCCAGAGTCCAAGTCCCAACACTGCTCCAGCCCCTGCTTCCAAATCCCAAGGTGCAGCTGGGCAACAAAGTTTTCATTTTGACCCAAGGCTTAATTTCGAGCCCTGTGGCTGCAGGTCTGTGGACCCACTGCTCCTGGCTCCTGCCTGGATCCTGACTTAGGCAGCTCTCTGTTCCTGGTCCATATCTCACCTGGGGGTGAGGAGGGAAGGGTAGCTCCATTTAAGCTCTGCCTTTGGCCATAGCCTTGGCTCTGAGAAGTTCAAGAGAAACTTTTCCCCTGGCTCCTCTGCTATCTTTATAGGAGCTTTGGCTACCAAAAATAACACACCGACTGGGAAACACCAGACAACTATCCCAGTCTCACTAAAACCCATCTCCATGCTCATTTTTCTTCTTCATGCTTTTTTTCTTTACTTTCTTCTGCTTCTGCTCTTGTTTTCTCAATGTTTTCTATTTATACAGTTTAACTCAGCACCCGATTGGCTAGAGACCATGTGTACAAAGGCATCAGGGTGGGTAGCCCATATGTTAACTTATTGGCTTAGTGCAAAGACCCCACATGTACACAGAAAACTTGGCATCTGATTGGCTTAATGCCCAAAGGCATGAAAGTCCTTGTGCCTCAGCACCTAATGTGTTACAGTTGTGGATTACCAGGGTTCAAAGAAGATTAATCCTTCAGATGTTTACAATTCAGCACAAGCCTGGGAAACTTAACTCCAAAAGAAAAACAACAAAAGTCCCACCTTGCTTGTGCTCATTGTATCCTGTGTTAAAATTATATCTTGTTCTTGTACCCCTGACTCTCCCTCTTCCCCAACTTCTTAGCTACTATAGTAAATAAATGTATAAATAGCTAGTATAAGGTAACAATATAGGAAGAATGATTGCAAAGGGAAGCCTAGAAATCACTTACAGACTATCCAATAAAATAAGTGAGCATGACAGTTACTTGTAAACTGCCTTACAAATTAGGGGAGTATAGGAGCTACTGGAAACTGTCTCATAGATTAATTTAAGTCACATACAGAGACTATGTGCTAAATTAGAGGAAGCCAGCTAGGTCTTACTGGAAAGGCCCTTTGATTCTGCTAACTGCCCAAGGTCCACAAGTCTCATTGTCTGGAAGCTCCAGACATGAGCAGTAAGACCACCAGAACACCAGCCAATGTCATGTTGATGAATGAATCCTAAGCTGTTGCTGATAACTTTGAAATGATGGGGCTATGTTAATGAACTAATCCTAAGGTATTCCCCTTCTCCCAGCTCTATAAAAATGAGGGTCCAAACTCCTGCCCTCTTGTTTCCCTCCTTTCTCCTCCTCTGCCCAGTATTTTTTTTTTATCTATTAAGGGTCCATAATTCCTGAGTGCTTTCAACTCCAACCTGAGATTATGTCAGTGACTTTTTGTACCTCTCCCCTTTGCCATTCTCTTCTCCATGATGCCTGCCTTCCTCCACCATGCCATCTCCTGTTCCCATCTGCTTCTTTTATCTACCATGTACCATTTGCCTATGTACTTTCTGTGCAGTTTGCTTCTGTAATCTCTGTGCCTTATTAAATTGTGATTGAAGAATTACTCCCCATTTGCTGCCACTGTGGTCTTTCCCAGAAAGTATTCCACAAACCAGGCATATTCTCTCCCATGGGAACACCAGAACTGAAATTATAGTCTATTCACAGGTACCCAGTGAATTCATGGGTAGAAAGCAAGAGTGGATAGTTGAACCTCATGTCCCCTTCCAGGATATTTCTCCCTTTTCCCCTGGGTTTCAATAAGTCAAATAATAATTTCATTAATTAATTGACAATTCTTATCCTTAGGGCTTAGCATGGTGCTTGGCCACATGGTAGGGGCTTAATACATGTTTATTGACTGTTGACTGTGTGACTTTGGACAAATCACTTAATCTCTGTTTCAGTTTCCTTGTCTGTTAAATTGGGATAATAATAGCACCTACATTGAAGGGTTATTGTGATGATAAAATAAAATAATACACACAAACACACACAGAGCTGCTATTTTAATACTAGCTATTAAGTGTCATTTGCCATTCAGGTTGCTTGTTGTGTTACTGATTCTAATACTCTTCCTTGCAGTTCCTAGTAAAAGTCAAATAAGATGGTATTTGTAACATGCTTAGCACAGTGCCTGGCACACAGTAGATATTTAGTAAATGCTTATTCCTTTCTCTCCCTCTTTTCTACTCATTCCCTAGGGGTGGGGGGGATGAATTAAAAAAAACTTGGATTTTTTTTTTTTGTCACAGAAAATTAACCCAAGTAAAGGAACAAGTTCCTAGAGGCTCTTTCCATTTTCACCAATAACACCCATTTGCTTCCTCTTACCTTTCAGTAGTTTTTCATGATTGTACAAGGTTTGCCTAGAATGTCTTGCTTTGTCACTATCATGATCATCATTGCTTACATATATGGAGCACTTTAGAATTTACAGACTGCTTTCTTCGTAAGACCCCAAAATGATCCATTTTGCAGATAGAGAAATTGAGGCTCAGAGCAACTAAGTGACTTCCCCATAGGCATGCTGTGGGTAAACTGAAGAGTTAGAACCGAAACAAAAGGCCTTTGACTTTAAGTCCATTGCTCTACAAAACAGTCTCAATCTTCCCACAGCACCCTGTAGTTTCTAAGACATATATTTCTTCTTGTTTTTCCAAGTCACTTGGAGAAAATTGGAGAGGATTTGAGAGCCTGGCTTTAAACTTAGGCTAATGATCAAGTTTTTACATAAGCTTAGGTAGAAATATGAAATCTTCATATTTTACCACTTCGCATAAATATTCTCCAAAAGTACTGATTCATCATTGAACTTTAAGTGACCTTAGTTGCTTCTAGAATCTTGTGATAGCCTCCCCAGGGGTGGAGGGATTTTGATGTCATTAGCATTCTGAGGTGACACTCCTCTCAGGGTTATTGTCTCCCAGACTGAAAATGAGCTTGACATTGACCTTTCCATGTAGAGGGCTAATGAACATGAGTAATAGTAATTTCTAAGAATTTCAATTCCATTAGATTATGTTCTCAGGTCAGTGGCCTCTAGGAGTTTTTAGTGAATAAGGGTCCATTAATTGGAGGATGTTACTAAGTCTTGCACTGCAAATTTTATTGATTGGGAAAGCACAATGACAATAAAACCTCCATTAACTAGTGCCTCACTAACCAGAATTTGAATTAACCAGCATTTGTCACCACATTTCATCTGAATGAGATAAAAAGAATAAGTTTTTTAATGAGGTATTGAAGATCTCCTCTCTTAGAAATGCACAAACTTAATCAAATGATTTTTTTTTATGTGTGACAAAATTTGGTTTTTCTGAGGGCTCTTTTGGTTTCCTTCCTGGTTCTAGATAATTGAAATTATTGGAAAAATGACTCTCCAGATGAATGATTAATTATTGGAATAAAGTAAAATTAAATTATACTTTTTATTTTTAAAATAAATTTTGTTATGTTTTATTTTTTGCATTCCCTACATTTCCTCTCTATCCCTCCTCCTCCCCTCTTCAGAAAGCTATGCCACATAACAAAGAATTTTTAAAAAGAAAAACAAGAAAAAGAGGAAGAAGAAAAAAAAATCAGTAACACTGATCACTGTATTGAAGAAAAAATCTTAAAGTATATGAAACGTTCCATACCTGTGGACTATCCACCTCTGTAAAGGAGTTGAAGGAAATATCTTTTCATAGCTCTTCTTTGGGGTCATACTTGTTCTTTACAATTTTATAATATTCATTTTCATTTGTTTTGTGATGATCGTTTTTTCAATTTACATTGTTATAGTCATCGTGTATTTTTTTCTTGGCTTCGTTTACTTCATTTTGTATCAGTTCATAGAATTCTTTCTATGCTTCTTTGCATTCATCACATTGATTATTTGTTACAACACAATACTTTCAGCACATCCATTACATTCATGTAACACAATTTATTAAGCCATTTCCCAACCAGTGGGCATCTACTTTGTTTTTAGTTCTCTGCTGTCATAGAGAATATTGCTATATATATTTTGGCATATATGCGGACTTTTTTTTTTAAATCAATGACCTCCTTAGGGCACATGCCAAGTAGTGTAATCTCTGGGTCAAAGGGTATGGAAATTTTAGTCAGTATATTTGTATAATTCCAAATCAGTTTCTAGAATGGTTGTGCTAACTCACAGCTCTGACAACAGTGCATCAATGTACCTGTCTTTCCACAACCCCTCCAACATTTGTTATTCTTTTGTGATTTTTGCCAATTTGCTTCATATGAGGTGAAATTTTAGGGTCATGTTGATTTTTATTTCTTTCATTATTTTTTGTTTGGAAAATTAAAAAAAAACGTGGTTGTTAATACTTTTCAATTCTTCTTTTGAGAACTATTTATTCATATCCTTTGACTATCTTTTGGGGAATTGCTTTTGGTATTATACAGTTCTGTTAGTTGTCTATATATATTGGATACACAGTTCTTATCTGAAAATTTTGATACAAGGATTTTTTCTAGTTCAACTACTTCTCTTCTTATCCAAGATACATTAATTTTGTTTGTGTGGAAATTTTTCAGTTTCGCATAAACCCAAACCATCTATTTTATCTTTCGTAATTGCCTTTCTCCCTTGTTTGGTTAAGAATATATGCCCTATCTATAGCTCTAAAAAGATGTCCCAAAAGTATTAGTACTCTTTTAAGCTCAAAATGACACTTAGACTTTTGAAATTCCCTGTATAGTACTTCACAGTTTGAAAGACATTTTCCTTCAAGCAAGCTGCGATCAAGACATGTGATGTAAACATTATGACATTCCCCATTATACAGATATGGGAACTGAGGCCTAGAAAGGTCACAAAGCTAGTAACTGGTAGATCTGGGACTTAGAACTGTCTTCTAACTAAATCTGAGGCTGTTTGCACAAATTATTCTAAAGTATGAAATAGATTATAGAGAACTTAAACATATTCATGGTATATGCCAATAATAATTTTAATGAGAATTGAAAATAGCTCTGTTAGGGCTCAGATGCTTAGATTTCTTAAGACAGTTAGCTATTTTTTTTTAAACCAAGGTCTACAGGGGGTGAGGGAATTAAGGTTGCATGAGAGACAGTGTTGTATAGTGGGTAGAACATTGGATATGCAGTCAGGAATCTTAGATTTGAATTCTGGCTTTAACACAATATGAGAGCATGGGCAACTCACAACTTTTCTGAGCCTCAGTTTCCACATTTGTAAGCTGTTAATATCTTTGAAGGAGTGTGGCATGGTGGAAAGAGCATTGGCTTTCTAGTCAGAAGTTCTGGGCTTCTGGCCTGGGGTTCAATTTGTAGTTTTGCACTAACTATTTGCATCAATTTGGTTATTACTTGTTTTATCTGGTTGTCAGCTTCTTCATCTGTAAAATGAAAAAGTTTTTTCATCTGTAAAATATGAAATAAGATGAAATTTAAAAGGGATAAAGATAAAATACTCCAGATAGGTTAAAAAATTAACTAAGTACAAGATGATGAAAGTATGGTTAGATAGAAATTAGGCTTGAAAAGAACTAATGTTTTAGTGGACTACAGTTCCCAAGAGTCAAAAGTAGAATATGGAAGCCCTCCAAAGCTAATGCAATATCAGACTGTAATAAGAAAGGCAAAATGTCCAGAAAGGGGGTAATCATTAAGCTCTTTTCTACCTTGGTCAGATAACATTTGGATTATTGTATTGAGTTTAGACACCACATTTTAAGAAAAAAAATCATTGATAAAGCCAGAGGGTTTCCATATGAGTGTGATAAGGATGATGAAGGGCCTTGTGATAATGGCACATGAGGATCATCTGAAGGGGTTGGGAATGTCTAACTTGGAGAAGAGAAAGCTTAGTGCAGAATATTTTAACCATCTTTAACTATCTGAAGGCCTATGGTGTGGGTCAGAAGTTACAGAGGCATAGATTTGATCAATTCAATAATTCAATACCAGACACTGTGCTAAGCACTGGGTGTGCAAATAAGAAAAAGAAAGACAGTCTCTGCCCTCAAAGTTACAATCTAATGGGGGGTGGGGGTAATAACACACTTGCTTGTCCTTCATTTTCAAAGAGGACTATCACAGAGTGATGTCGTGACTTGTGCGAATTGGGGTGGGTTTGAGGTTAGGTGGCTGTCATGGAGGCACAGAAGAATGATGAAAAGTTCTAAGAAGTGCAGTCTGGTGGGAAATTTATGGGGCATGTGATCAAACCTTAGGGTTGTTTAGATTTGCATTTCTTGTTATTGGTGTTTTGGAGCATTTTTTCATGTGGTTGTGAATGCTTTGCAGTTCTATTGAGAATGGTTTGTTTATATCTTTTGACAATTTATCTGTTGGAGAATGGTTATTAGTTTTGTATGCACGCATATATTTTAATTATTTACATATCTGAGATAGTAGATTGCTTTATTATTTCTTGATGTCTTATGGAGTCGTTAGCGCCCATTTAGCCAATTCTGATTCTCAGGGAGTTATTTTCCTAGTAAAATTTTGTGCTTTTTTTTTTTCCAACCTGTTATTTTTTTTCATATCTTTCTTGCTAGCTCTTCCTTCTTTTTCCATTTTTCTTCTACTGTTCTTATTTGATTTTTAAAATTATTTTTTATCTTTGTCTTTAACTCTTAATTTTATCTCTTCTAAGAATTTTTGTTTGACTTGTGTCCAAACTGCACCTTTCTTTTGAGGCTTTGCTGATAGTTTTTTTTGGGTCAATCTCTTCTGTGTTTGTGTTTTGAGCTTTTTCTATAATAGTTCTTTTTTAAAAAAAATTTTGTTTTTAATTTATGGACTAAAACAATCATTTCCATAACACAGTACAATAAAAAAGGTGATTGTACATGAAACTGCAAATCTGCTATGCACAACTTGCTATTCCCTTCAAATGTACAAAAAAATTATCATGTATATTTCTTTTTTCCCTCTCCCCAAACTAGAGATGGCTACCATTAGACACAAATATATGTAGACATATACATGTACATATGTATGTGTGTGTGTGTGTTTAAAATTATTCTATACAATGTTCTATTTATCAGTTCTTTCTCTGGATGCAGATGCTACCTTTCTTCATATGTCTTCTATAGTTAATTTGGGTATTTATAATAGTCAAAATAACTTATT
>CM053627.1:188075439-188178527 GCA_028646595.1 Phalanger gymnotis | reverse complement strand
AGCCTCTATCAGACTGCCAAAGGGGTCTGTGATAAAGAAATTGTTAAGAATTTCTGTTCTAGTTTTTATTATAGTAATTTGAAAAAAGGTCTTAAACGTAATAACTCTCAGAAGGCAGAGAGCCTCTTGAATTTTCTCTTTCCCAGAATAGAAGCAGCATGGTATTGTGGACAGGTGGAACAGTGGATAGAGTGCCTGGCCTGAAGTCAGGAAGATTCATCTTTCTAAGTTCAAATCTGGCCTCAGATACTTCAGCTGTGTGATCCTCAGCAAATCACTTAGCCCTGTTTTCCTTAGTTTCCTCATCTGTAAAATGAGCTGGAGAAGGAAATGGCAAACCGCTCCAGGATCTTTGCCAAGAAAAGCACAAATGGGGTCATGAAGAGTCAGACACAACTGAACAACCAAACTTGTGGATAGAGATCCTGCCATAAAGTTAAGAAGATTTGGCTTATATATGTTATTCCCCTATTAATATGCAAGCTCCTCGAAAGTAGTGATTTGCTTGGTTTTCTATTTGTGTCTCACAGTGCTTTGCACATAATAACTTCTTAATACATGCCCATTCATTCATTCACTCATGTCCTACCTCTGGCTCTTACTGACTGTGAGACCTTAAGAAAATCCCTCTCAGAACCCTAGCCAACTGTCCAAAACTCCAAGTTGCATAGAAGGTATCAACCTGAATTGGTAAAGTGAGTTTCCTCACCTGGGAGTACCTTATACAAGTGAAATCACAAGTCCAGTCCCTAGAAAATCTCTAATTTAAGTAGTGTGAGAATTCTTTCCATGTCTGCTATCACCACTAATCCTCAGTTTACTGGGGATTTGCCTGAAATACAGAGAAGTTAAGTGAGTTTTCTAGGGTCACACAGCTAGTAAGCCTCAGAGGCAGGCTTTGAACCCAGGGGTCATCTTGCTTCCAAGTCCATCCCATTATCCACTATGTCCTACCACCTTTCAAAGACATACTTAGAGTATGGGCTAGTACATCATGCTCTAAAAGATGCTTATTCTGTCTTTATAGCCTTTTGTACCTAGTCAGCTTTCAGTGAATATTTGTTCAATTGAGTTCAATTTCTCCTCTGATTACCATAGATCATAGGATCATAGAGGCAGAGCTGGGAGTGACCTTAGGGGCTTTCTAATCCAACCCTTTACTTTAAAGATAAGGAGGCAACCTAGAGGGGTCAAATGATTTGTCTAGGTTTACTTTGCATCCCCAGCAATTAGCACAGTGCCTAGCAAATAGTAGGCACTTAATAAATGCTTATTGACTGACATATATAGTGACCAAGGTAGGATTTGAACCTGAGTCCTCTGTCTCTAGATCTAATACCTTTCCACTGTACCCCACCAACTCCTCACATTCTTATCTTGGCTGGATCAAGAGGTAAGTGAAGAAATTCCTCAAAACTCCCCCCAAAATTCTGTGGGTAGGTAGGTCGAAATATTCTCTTTTACCATATTGAAGCAGTGAATGAAGAGTCCTTGACCTTCACACATTATCAAAAAAAACTACCCTCTTTACCAAAGGAACCAAGTCCCAAACATCACTCCTGGCCCTTGCACTCATCTGTGCTTTTAAAGAAACCCGTTGTGCATGAAAGCATCCTCTCACTTCATTCCTTGTAAACCCTCAGGGAGCCAGCTTCTGTGAAAATCCTTCTGAAATTCTCTTCAAAGTGGATGCCAACATAGCTTTTTTTTCTTCCCAATTTCTCTGCTCCCACATGATTTGTTATTCAGTTAACCATGAAATGCAGAACTTCTAATTTTCCAGGGGATTGCTCTCCAACTAGTGTAAGGGTCTAGTAACACTTCAGCTGTTTTGGATTCTCCTCATCAGGCTGCCTTCCACACTGCCTCATTTGGGCATGAAGCTTCTCCAAGTGGAAGATTGGCTGCAAATGTACTGCCATGGACATTTTCTCCTTCGAGGAGCTTTGGGATGCTCCTGTTTATGTTGCTTGACTGAGTATCAAGAAGTCGCTTGACTGAGTAACAAGAAATATTAACCCACAGTAATCCATGAGCATATTTACAGGTGACAGAGAACATGTGTGTTGGCCTAGAAATGGGAACCCTTTAGAAACATAATCTTTTGGATCTAAGTGTTTCTGGGCAGAACCATAACTAGGGTTGGGCTACTGAGGTTTTACCTTGGGTGCTAATATTCAAGTGAATAATTTTACTTCTTCCACAAGGGGATGGGCTTCCTTCCCAGAGTTGTTGTGAGGATCAAATGAGATTAGATTTGTAAATAGTAGTCACATAATAAATTATTATTTCATTCCTTCCCTCCCTCCCTCCCTCCCCCCTTTCCTTCCTCCCTCCCTCCCTTCCTCCCTCCCTCCCTCCCTTCCTTCCTTCCTTCCTTCCTTCCTTCCTTCCTTCCTTCCTTCCTTCCTTCCTTCCTTCCTTCCTTCTCAAACTTAGAGTAGATGTATGGATGTTGGTTTCAATCTTGGGTCTGCCACTTACTACCTGTACGTCCTTGGGTAAATCATTTCATTTTCTGGACCTTTGAGGTTCCTTCTAGCTCTAAATCTGTACTTCTGTTATTCATACTCCAACTGGTTTAAGCCATACACTTTGCTCCTGCAGAAGTATGGCGTTTGGAGTTGGGGCCAGTTCAGTGACCAGAAGCCATTTCCTGCTGGGTCCTCTGTTCTGTAACATACAAGTAGCCTCTAGCTTCCAAGGTGGATAGTATTGCTGATGTATTCGTCTCTGATTATCAAGCTCCAAGGACCCTGAAGCTACTTCATCTGGCTGTGGATATGATTGGCTGCAGAGGTGGAAATACAATCTCAGTTGAGCTTAGATGATGGAACCAAACCATTCTTCTGTGGTTCATTAAGGACACTGTCTCAGAGTTGAAGCCATTGCAACTCAGGTTACAGCTGTCTCCTTATTCCCTATAAGCCAATACTACTCTCATTTAGTTGGCCTGACTGAATTTAGGATTCTGAGCCTTTAGAAATATCTTGAGGGGCAGCTAGGTTGCAGAGTGGATAAAGCCTGGCCAGTCAGGTCAGGAAGACTCTCTTTCCTAAGTTCAAATCTGGTTTCAGGCACTTGCTAGCTGTGTGACCCTGGGAAAGTCACTTAACCCTGTTTGCCTTGGTTCCTTGTCTGTAAAATGAGCTGGAGAAAGAAATGGCAAACCACTCTAGTATCTCTGCCAAGAAAACCCCAAAAGAGGTCACAAAGAGTCAGACATTACTGAAAAATGACCAAACGAGAAACATCTTGGTTTCTTCATTTCTCCTCTGTTCTGAGTTACCACATGTTCATCTCTACGTTCATTACTTTGTGATCCATTTGGAGAAATGAGAGAAGACCAAATTAAAACATATATTCCATTAAAGTCACAGATCTGATAGCCACAAGCATCCTTCTTTCTCTTCCACTTTTCTCCTGAGGGCTTTGTGTTTATTATTAATGCTTTTTAACCTAGGGCAATTAAAAAAACCTCATTGATTTGGGCTTTACCAATGATAATTTGTGTTAGATAATGAAGCCATAGAAAAGTAAGTAGTGAGCTAACAGGCTATGAGATAGTTGCTCAGTGCACAACAGATGTGTTTGGAGGGTACGTGGTCTGGGTTTGAAGATTATGATCTTTGGAGTGAGTTTGGAAAAAAATGGTAATCAAATTTGTGAATATATATGCCCCCATGAAGGAATCATGGTGTAGTAGATAGAAAGCCAGAAAGACATGAGTTTGAGTTCTGTCTCTGACATGTACTGTGTGACCCTGGGAAAGTCACAACCTTTCAGTGCTTCTGGCAATTCTACATTTCAGGGAAGCTACTGATCTACATTTTTTTTTTTTTTTGATGGAGAGGTCTCTATATCAATGAAATCAGTTCCAGGTACTATCCTTAGTCTGGTGTGTCTCTGCAAGAATTGTGAAAGTGAAAAACCATCTAAAGATAAGGAGTTGAAGTGTTTTACTGTGTCACTGTAAACTGCCAAAAGTGTCTTGATTGATAATTATAGTGGTTACTTACATCTCCAGTCCTGATTTCCTCCTGAAGCCTCCCCTGAATCCAGCCCTCACCCTTCTCCCTCTTTACTGACTACAGGACATAGTTTCAACTGACCATTTTATTATACCTTATCTTGTGTTCTCTAACTGATTTGCTTAGCTCAGGGCCTGCTCCCATCTTTCTTTGACTATTATATGAGTCTCCTCACTGGTCTCTTTGACTCTTGTCTCCCCTTCTCCAGGTCACCCTTCACAAAGATGCCAAAATAATTGTCGTAATGTACAAGTCTGGCTCTGCTATCACTTTGCTAAAAACAAAACATAACAAAGCCTTCCATATGAGGGTCAGAGATGGGATTTGAATTGAGATCTCCTGATTCCACATCCTCTCATGCTTCCCAAAGAGGTAAGAATTACAGAACCCTGGAATTCCCAAGCCCAAATGGGTTATCCCCAGAGTTGGGAGAGTGGATGGGGAGGAGGGCACAAAGTGGCATGAAGTAAGGTCCAAGTTAGTGTAGAGACAATACGTGCCAACTTCAAGGGAGGAGATGATAACTGATGCTTCTTTTGTATCTATCATATAGTTTATTTAGCATAGTGCTAAGCACATAGTAGGAGCTTGATTTGTGGGATTTGACATTTGGACCCATTATTTGCAGAGTAGTGCAATAGAAATTGTGTGGAATTTGAAGACAGAGGAGTACTGGAGTTCAAGTCTTGAGTCAGCCACTTAATACCTGTGCAACTTTTAGTGAGTCACTTAAACTCTTTGGGCTTCAACTTCCTCATCTGTAAAATGAGAGGTTGGATTAGATGATTTCTGAGGCCTCTGTCGGCTCTAAATCTATGAATTTATGATCCTAGCTCTATGATTCTTTGGGATGTGAAACGAAGGATAGTCGAAAAGCCTGCAGAATAGACTGTAAGCTTCACAGAGACAGGGAACCTCCCAGTTTGCTTAGGAGGTTCAAACAGAGTGCTTGGCCTAGAGTCAGAAGGACCTACATTCAAATTTGGCCTCATATTCTTACTAGCTATGTAATCCTGGGCAAGTCAGTTAACTGCTTGCTGCCTCAGTTTCTTTATCTGTTAAATGGGGACAACAATAAACCTACTTCCTAGGGTTGTGGTGAGGATCAAATGAGATAATGATAAATGGCATAATGACTTAGCACAGTGCCTGTGACATAGTAAGCACTATATAAAAGTTATTATCATTATTATTATTAGGTAAAGTGCTTTTCATACCTTAAAACATGAACTAAAATTTATTATTATTATTATTAAGTGAAATGCTTTTCATACCTTTAAAGCAACCAATTAAAAGTTATATTGTTATCATTATTATTATCAGATAAAGTGCTTTTCATACCTTAAAACATGAACTAAAATTTATTATTATTATTATTAAGTGAAATGCTTTTCATACCTTTAAAGCAACCAATTAAAAGTCATACTATTATCGTTATTATTATTAGGTAAATTGCCTTTCATACATTAAAACAGTCAACTAAAAGTTATGAATATTGTTAAATAAAATGCTATTCATACCATAAAACAATCAACTGAAAGAGCTTCTAGATGCTTAATGGGTACATACCCTTCCTCTGTACCTTCTGGATCTTAGATGCTAAGGAAAATTGAAAATGCAGAGTTGTAAAGGTTGGAAGGGAGTGCCACCCTAAATAGGGCAGCTGTTGGGGAAACTGGGAAGTCTAAAAAAATTATTGATGCCTCCTGTGTCTCATTTATTCCAGAATATTTCCTCCCTCTTCCCCTACTACAAAATCAGAAATAGTAGCTGACCTCTGTAACAAAGATTTAAAAAAATGAAAGAGAAAAAGTAGTTCAGCGACACCAACCAATACGTGAATGGTTACTGACAATACATGAAATACTCCACATTCATAATCTACTGCCTCTTCAATGAAGAGGAGATGCAGTTCCTTGGTTCTTCTCCTGGGCTGAGTCTGGCCATTTAAATTAAACAGCATCCCAATTTGGTTTATTGTTCTTTATATTGTTGTAGTCATGGTGTATATTGTCTTGGTTCTGCTTATTTTGTTGTTCAGTCGCTTCTGACTCTTTGTGACTCCAGATGAGGTTTTCCTGGCAAAGATACTGAAGTGGTTTGCACTTTCCTTCTTCAACTCATTTTACAGATGAGGAAACTCAGGCAAACAGGATTAAGTGACTTGCCCAGGGTCACACAGCTGGTAAATGTCTGAGGCTGGATTTGAATTCAGGAAGATGAGTCTTCCTGACTCCAGGCCCAGCATTCTTTCCACTGTACCCCCTAACTGCCATTCTGCTTACTTTACTCTGTATCATGGGATCGTAGATTTAGAGCTGGAAGAGACCTTAGGCCATGCCTGACCCCCACACTGAGGTAACTGAGGTCAAGGACAGATTGAATAACTCGCCTCAAATCAGGCAGATAGTTAATATCAGAGGCAAAATTTGAAGCCAAGTTCTCAGACTCCAGAGCCAGTTCTCTTTCTACTGTGTCATGACTTCTGTTGCTTTTCTGAATTTTCTCTTTGTCTTTTACCATTGCACAATAATATCCATTAACATCGATGGACTGCGGTTTGTTTAGACATTTCCCAGTAGATGGGCACCTGCTTTGTTTATTTATTTATTTATTTTGCTACCACAAAAATTGCTGCTATAAATATTTCGGTGTACGTGGGACTTTACCTTCTACCTTTGAACTTCTTGGGAGACATCCGGTGTAATTTTTTTTTTAAACTACAGATTCAGATCTTGGTTGTCTCTTACTCTTTCTCTTTTATTCTTGGTCTTGATTTCACTATTATCCAGGGTGCATCTATTTTTCATCAGGAGGTAATAATTTTTTAAAAAAGAGATTGACTTAGTAAGTTCTTCAGAAGGCTTTCCTGGGGCCAGCCTATTAATGTATCCATCAGCTATATTCAATTGGTAAGAGTGGGCTGCTGAGATATAAACTGATTTTGGCAAGTTGACATTTTTACTCCTCATCCCCTCCTTAGTTTCTGAGACCAAGAATGATGGTTAACCCTACTCTAGAAAGATATCTTTCTCTAGGGTATACCTTTCCTCATTGCAAGGGCAAAGAGTAAGACAAAAAAAAAGGGTAGATGAATTGGAAAATCAGACTCTATCAAAGTGACTACTTAAGCTGCTTTGGATGTTAATGTGATTATAATTTACTTTCAGATTTATTTCAGTAAATTCCTTGTTCTAAGTATTTAATGAGTGAATTCTTTGGGGCTATCATAGCATTACAGTCATAGAATTACAGAATTTAAAAGTTGGAAGTGACCTTAGTAGACATTTAGTTCAACCCATGAAAGCAATCCTTATTATAACATCCATCAGGGTGTTATGCTGAGAAGGAAACAAAATTGGGTAGGGGACAACGTGCAATAGATTTTTCTTAGGGAATTAATTCATAAACTTAGATTTAAATATTGAACCAGGAAGCATGAGGAGTGCAGGAGAGGCAGTGTATAATCAACTTTGAGTGAGCTGGTGTAGCTCAAGCTTCTAGTGCCACCTGGTGGCCTGCACAGACTACTCTTCATTCAGTAAGTGCTAAATGAATGGTGTTCTTGGGCACGTAGTGAGCTTAAGCTCTTGTTTTCTTTCTTTAGAAAAAAAAAAAGCTATGAAGATGTTCATAAATCCAATCACAGGCTGAGAGCTTAATGTTAACCAGAGGCTGTTGAACTTGATCTTTGGAGGGAGGATAGAGGACTGATTCGACAAGGCATTTTCAATGTGAGGACTTTTGGTGTCCTCAGAATGAATTTTTTTTTCAAAGTAATAGGCCCACAGAGGCAAGATAAAAACCAAAATACCCAGGATGTAGGATGGCTTGACTTAAGTTCTATTGAAACAGACGGAGACAAGGAGATGGGGGGGCAGAGGAGGGGTAAGGGAAGAGAAAGAGAGAGAGAGAGAGAGAGAGAGAGAGAGAGAGAGAGAGAGAGAGAGAGAGAGAGAGAGAGAGAAATTACCTATCCTATTAAGTCAAGCTATTTCTTGAGTTAGGCAGTCTTCAAGGTCTGTTCATTACACGTCAGCAGGTGATTTCTGTTCTCACTGGGTCTAGTCCTGTGGTGACTTTAAAACTATAAGTAGATCTCAGGATTAAGATTCAGAATTGTTGAAATGAGCTTGATTGGTTAAATAGGAACTTCATTTTTGTATAAGGCTTTCAAATGTATAAAGAACTTAGACCCATATTTGAGCCTTTTGACAATCCTGTGAAGTTTCTAGTATTTTAAATACACAAAAGACCTAGAATTTCAGTGGAGTTGTTAGAAATTCAGGATGTGGGAATTCTTTCCACCAAAGTAGATGCCAACTTATGAATTAGTGAAAAAGTCCTAAGGAGGCACTTGAAGCTCATGGACATCGAGCGACTTGCCCGGGTCAGATAGCTACTAGTTTGTCAATCATTAAGTTCATACTACATGCCAGGCAATGTGCCCTTGGTGCTATTTACAGAATAGTGAGATAGCTACCCTCAAGGAGTTTTCAATCTACAGAGAAAGGATATGAACTCAGCTCTTACTGAATTTAAACTTAACATTCTATCAACACCGTCTTCACTGCTGTCTCTTTTAGATGAGAACTCTGAGGCTCAGAGAGGTGGATTGACTTGCTGAGTTCACATGCCTAGTGAATGGTGGCAGCAAGACTGGAACCCAGAACTTATGTCTCCTAATCTTTCTACTATAGTAGGCTGTATGTGCGTTTGATGGAGAAGTGACAGAAGTCATATTTTCACCTCTAAGTGAGTTAAAGAAGTAGATTTCTACCATGTCATTTTCCTCATCGTCTCATCTCTTGCCTCTTTCCATAACTTTTAATAGACGTTGATAGAAAAAGATTTAACTTAAACACCAGGAAAAACACCTACTTTGAGACCTTTGAGAATTTAGGATAGTCCATGGATGGGGATTTGGGTCGAGTTTAGAAGACATATGCTATACCACCTCTTTTTAGGAAGGCCTGAAACAATCAAGTTAACTTTCGATCCATCTTCCTGAATTTATTATCCCAATTAAATAGAAAAAAATAACTTTTCTTAAGGAAATGTTACAAAACCCATTTCTCTCCCTTGGCTTTGCTAACTTTACCTCTGAAAACTATGCAATGATACTTGTGCTGAGGGGAGAAGTAGCAATTTATAATGGATTCTGAAAAATGATTAGGGCTGGATGCAAGACACAAAAGGACATTTGATTTGAAATTTTAAAAAAAATCTTCGTGGACTTGTCTTTTTCCATATTGAAAGTGAGTCTTCAAAAAGCCTTTGGGTTGACTAATTGAAGAGAGTATCTTGGAACTTTAGAAACCCCAAGGAATTAAAAAAAAAAACCCACAAGTACTCTTAGGCTTCAATTTTCAATTATTTGAAATTCATAGATTAAAAAAACCCTATGCTTCGAGTCATTAGAAGCATATTTAGTGGTTTTACTTTTTTGCCCAAATAGGCAGCATTACATATATTTTCTGATGTCTGAAGTGAACACGTGGGTGTCTGTGTGTGTGAGTGTGTGTTTATCATTGATTAGTTTGGCTTCCAAAAATTGCATCCTTTTCCATAATTCATTGAGATTAGATTTTTTTTTTCTGAAGATGTGATTGGTTGTTCATAAGTCTGCCGGAGGAAGGGAGGAGAGAGCAAAGATGAGAAAATGAAAATCTTTGGTGTGATAAAGTCTAAGACCAGCCGATGCTCAGACAACTTCTAACATTGATCTGTGAAATGAAGACCCAATAAAGCAAACCTGTACAAATGAAGTTAGAAACCTAGAGAAAGAAACTTCAGTTTCGAAAGTCATACTGGTAAGTTTAAATTGGGTGGGTGGGGGAGGGAAAGTAAGAGGAACAGAATGCTTGGATTTAACATTTTGGAAGGATTATTTTTGTACGGATGGCCAACATTGTGATATAGGCAGAAAGCATGTCTAAGGGACTGGAAATTATTTTTTATGTCATATTTAACTTTGTGTCTTTGTAAGAAGATTCAGGAGTAGGAAGAGCCATAACTTTAAAATCTAGGGATCTAGGTTCATATTCTATCTCTATCACTCACTATCTGTTTGACTCTTGGCATATTACTTGACTTCTCTGAGGGATTTGTATTTGATTCCCTGTGAAGTCCTTTCTAGCTCTAAATCTATGACCCTATATAGGTATACTTTTTGTGGATTGGCATTCAAAATATCAGTGTGTAACTGACCAAGGAATTAGATATTTTCCCTATCGCCTGAATGCCAGCTTTGGCTTCTAACACTCAACTCTGAGGCAATGATGACTTTTTTTTCCTTTCAAATTGAGAGTAAGGCAAATCACTTAACAATAGTAAAGTGCCAGGCTATAAAAATGTCAGAAGTGATCTTCCTGCAGGGTTTCCATTTTCTTGCTAAAGTATATTTGTCACCTTCTGCAAGCAGTTTGTTCCTGGTTTAGTGGTTTCTTTTCTCTTTGCAGAGAAAGGTTGTTATTATTCCTTATGAAAAGAAACAAGGAAACTCAGTGGCTCCAAATCCTTCAAAGTATTTCATGCTGACCATCCTTACCCAGGGTATCATCCTGATCACCCACGAAAACTGATACGGTAGAGGGTATAATTCAGAACCTGCTAATTCAAATTTGGAAGAGTGAAACAAGGGAACTTCTCTGATATTCGTAGAAATATCCAGTATTATTGGCTTGCATGCTTTTATCCATATCTATTGAGAAGGGCAGTGTGGGATAATAGAAAAAATACTTGGCTCTCAAGTCAGAGGAAGAAGGTTCAAATCCTGTCCAATATTTTTATCTGTGTGAACAGAGAGGGATAGGATGTATAATTTTAGTGGCATTGAATGCTTCCAGTAATTTCCTTTACTAATGTATGTTTGTTGGCACTTTTATCTGCCACTTATAAATGTAGTGAGTTGCCTAGAGCACTGAGAGGTGAAGTGATGCCCTGAGTCAGACAGCATGAGTCAAAGGTGAGATTTGCCACCAAGGTTAGATCGATAGACTATGCCATGCTGTCTCTCTATCTGTGTGCACTTAGCTGAATCACTTACCTTTCTGGATCTCAGTTTCCTTATCTGTAAAATGAAAGTGTTAGTCTAGATAGCCTTTAAGGACCCTTCCAGCTCTAAATCTATGATCCTGGATGGGAAATATATTCTGCAGAAGCCTACATAGGGTCAAAACAAGCCAAATTCTGAGTTTTCCAGGGACAACTCTGGTGAGGGCATGAGCCAAAAAGAAATATTGTAGAAGATCTCATAGCTTAGCCAGGCCCATATAAGGTCAAGTTTTGGACCCTATTTCGTGGGTCTCATTTTGTAACAGAAATATGAGAGGTGAAGAAGGAGGTATAATTACCATAGCACATGCCCAACCAAAGACTACTGCTATCTTAAGCAGAATCTGTAGATATAATTGCTCTTTTACAGAGCAATACAGAGTTCTGGAGTCTGGGTTTTGATTCTGGGGCTTACTGTCACATGTATTATATATATATATATATATATACACACACATATGTATATATATATAATTAGCTATTATTCATTATTGACAGTAATGACTATTATTATTATTAGTGGTGGTATCAGTCATAGTATTGGTAGAAGAAGAAGAAGAAGAAGAAGAAGAAGAAGAAGAAGAAGAAGAAGAAGAAGAAGAAGAAGAAGAAGTAATCATGGAAGAAGTAGTAGATGGAAGTCTTAGATAGATGGGCCTAAAGGAATAGCAAAGTTTTGGCCAAATCATTTCCCTTTCCTGACTTCAGTTTCCTCATCCATGAAATAAAGGGTTTGGGTTGGATGAACTCACAAATCCTTTTTAAATCTGTGATTCTATTCTCCAATTGTCACCTCATACTTATATACAATGTAAGGGATAAATATATCTCTTTCCTGAAGGCTGGCAGCTGAAATAGTGGGTTTTCCTTTTGTCTGGAGAAGTAAGCTAGAGAGAGAAGGGATTTAGTTTAAAAATCTTTCTTTGGAAGTTCCTGAGGGGTTAAACAAGGTTTGAAAGATTAGTGAGGTACATTACCCTTAACTTAAAAACAACAGCCTAAGGATACCAAAGCTCTGAGCAGAAGTTTGCCATGTTTTTCTCTCCCAGTTTTCTTCAAGCATTGGCATTAAATGAATGTTTTCCTCACTGATGGCTCTGCCCTCCTTACACATGATTTAGGAAAGCTTTGCAAATTTAATTAGTAGTTGTCTTTCCTGTTTGGTTCTTTTGGGGGAAAATGATGCTGCCCTTACTGTACCAAGCTGAGGACTGAATATACATTTCAATTTGTAGCTCAAGTCTTTTTCCTCTTGTTGTTAGCCTGTGGTATGGACGAGTATTCTTTATCTGTAGTGACATTTTTCTGTGAGAGGCAAAGGTTATCCAGCCTATCCAACAGTCCTGGCTCAGAGTACTTTATATCTAAAAATAATTTCTCTTACATTGTTCAGCCAACTTTAAAGAGAGTGTCATAATGAATTTATTTTCTGATTTTTGCTTGATTGGACTCCAGGGATGATAGAATCCATAAGGATTGAGAACTAGAAAGGACTTCAAAGGTAATTGCCCACAACACCCTTATTTTATAGATGAGGAAAGCAAGGCCAAAGAGAAGTGACTGGCCTAGGATCATAGAGGTAGTTAAGTAAGGAGGGACCTGAATCCAGATTATCTGACTTCAGATATAAGAACTTTCCCACTCCATTGGTTTATGTAACTCTTTTGGCAGAAGTGCCTTTGGCACAAAGGACCAGGATTAATGTTAGGAGGTAACACATTGCTTTACTCAGAAAACCTGGGGAAATGTTTTAATTGCATGGCCTAGTGTGATGGCACTAATTCCAAACTTGCAAGTATATCATTTACAATACACCAAAGAAAGCTTTGTTCGGAGAAAATAATGTGAGCTAATGTAGTGGTAACAAACTCAAATAGAAACAGGGGTCCCTAAACTGTGCATAAGGGTCCCTGTAGGCCCATATTGACTTACAATAGTATTGATGTTATCTATGTTTTATTGTATTTTTATTATTTTTGTTGTTTGTTAAATATTTCCCAATCATTTTTTAATCTAGTCTGGGCTTCACTCAGCAGTATTATGGGCTGAATGTGGCCCAGGGCCATGTATTTGTCACCTCTGGTCAAGTGAAAAGAATGCTGGAGTTGCAAGATGGATGACTAAAGAGTTTATTATATGCTTTTTGTGGTAGAGAAGAACTGGAAACAAAGTGGGTGCTCATTGATCGGGAAATGGCTGAATAGACTGAGGCACATGAATGCTAGGGAACATTATTGTGCTGTAATTCTGAGGAAATGTGAGGAATACCAAGAAACATGAGGAGATTTGTATAAAGTGATCAGGCCCAAAGTAACAACATATATTTATATGTGTATGTGTATATATGTATATTTATATGTGTATGTATAACTCACACACACATGTATGTGCATATACATATGTATATATATACATATATGAAATGATTAAAACCATGTAAATTTTTTTAAAAAAAATTGCTATAAGGAATCCAGAGGAAGGAATTATAAATCCAATGAAGATTAAGGATATATAAAGGATTACAAGGATTATAAAGGTTATAAAGAATATATAAGGATTATAAATCCAATGAAGGATTAAGAAACACACTATTTGTCTCAGACAGTTGGGGGCTACCAGGGCTGCATGATGTATAACTTATCAGATGTGGTTACTGTTTTGTATGTTTTTGCTTAATTTTTTTTCCTTTGCTCAAAGAGACAGTTTAATGGTAGTGGGGGTGGTAGGGGTGGTGGTAATAGGAGGGATTTTCTAGAAATGACTGTGAGATAAAGACAAAAATATCAATAAAGAGTATTTCTTTTAAAGATAAAAGGGGGCAGCTAGGGGCTGCAGTGGATAGAGTACCAGCCCTAGAGTCAGGAGACTCTGAGTTCAAATGAGTTCAGACCTTTACTAGCTGTGTGACCCTAAGCAAGTTACTTAATCCCTGTTGCTTCCAAATTAAAAAAAAAAAAAGATAGAGGGAAGGTCAAAAAAAATCATGCACAATAAATTAAATAATGCTAAATAGGAAATATTCCTACTTTATTAACTAATTCATCTTTACAAACACTTTCTTATCCAATAGTGCTAGAAAAAGGCTTAAAAGCTTCTAACCAAATGAAACTGCCACAGGCAAAACCAATTACACACACACACACACACACACACACACACACACACGATTGCCCATATATCGGCATTTTCTATGACATTCTGGCTCCATGATGCTCCATCCTTATATAGTTCCTATTCTAAACTCTAGTGTCTCTCTATTACTTTTAGAATCAAACAAATTCTTTTATTTAAAGATATTTAAAAGCTCTCTCCTTCCTACCTTCCCAGCTTTATTATAAATTACTGTCTCTAAGGTAAAGACACACCGGTCTGTTGTTCACACCTGACACTGTACCTCCTCTCTCCACATCTTTGCATTGTCTACTGCTTTACCTTTCCCCACCCCCTTCACCCTCACCACCAATCCCCATTCTTTGATCCAGTGACGCTGGCCTCGGTGCTGCTCCTCAAACTGGACACTCCACCAGATTATTTTCACTGGCTGTCTCTCGTGCCTGGAACTCTCTTCCTCCTCATCTCTTTCTCCTAGCTTTCCTGGATTCATTCACCTCTCAGGTAAAATCTCATCTTCTGCAAGAAGCCTTTATCCATTCTCCTTAATGCTGGTGTTTTCCCTCTATTGATATTGTCATTTTATCTTGTACATATCTTAATCATACATAGTTGTTTACATGTTTTCTCTGTTAGACTGCAAGCTTCTTGAGGGCAATGCTTACCTTGCCTTTCTTTGTATCCCCAGTACTTAGCACAGTGACTGGCAAGTAGGAGGCAAATTTAATAGTATTTATTTATTGACTATTATTAATATTAAATATTTATTGACTAAGTACTCATTGACCGACTGACTGTCTCCTATGTCTGGAATGGTCTTCCTCCTTATTTCTGTATCCCAGAATCCTTGATTTCGTTTAAGATTTGACTCAATATTTATCTTATTTTCAGACTCAACTCAAGAGCTACTCACTTTCCTGGTCTCTCCAGGTGCTCTCCAGTGTTTTCCCTTCGACGTTTCTTTTTATCTGTTTTCTGTATGTTTTGTATATACCTAGATATTGTTGTTTCTCACATTAGAATATTAGCTTCTTGAGGTAAGGGGATATTTTACTGTAGTTTTTTTGTATCCCCAACACCTACCATAATGCCTGGTACATAGCAGATTTTTAGTAAGTCTGTATTTGCTTTATGACTTCTATCTATATATACTATATTATATATTATTATCTATACTGAAACACTTGACTCTCCAGAGATAGCCTCATGAAAGTCCCCAAGATATCAATTAGGGTACCAGAGATCCTTATGTTCTTTCTCCCTTCAATTCCAGAGGTAGGTTTTCTCCAACCAAGGAAACATTCTCAAGTTGTCTAGGGATATAGCCATTTCCCATTTGCTTGGGATAGAGATCCAACAGATTGGGTGGATGACAGTTAGGATCCTGAAATTGGCGAGTGGCTAGAACATCGGGTCAAGTCTAATAAAGTCAAGGTGAATAGGGAGAAATCATAAGATCATAGATTATAGGGAGTTTATCAGTCATCTAATGAGGGAAACAAATTCCCTTATTTTACAAATGAAGGAACTAAGGCCTAGAGAGATGACATAGTATGTCTTAGGTCACATAGATAACAAAGGCAGAGGTGAGCTTTGAATCCAACGTGTCTGATAAAAAAAAAAAAGGGTAAATAGTTAGATAAAGCCTCAAGTAAGTCCTTACTATGTGCCAGGATACAAGTAGAAGTATGTAACATAGTCCCTGGCCTCAAAAAATCTTCTATTCTAATGGGAGAAGACAATACAGAAAAAGGCACCGGAAAGGGGGAGGAATATACCACCAAGCTTCAAGGAAGATAGGGAAGGAGATCCCTCATTATCTGCAGAAGTGCCAGTCCTGGGCATACATATACAATTTTTTTTATTGGGGGTGGGGGTGGCAATGAGTGTGAGGTAGAATATTTACCTACCTTGTGGGATCTTCTCTCCCCATTTTTTTCTGACATTGTCCGCAGTGACCTTCCGTTACTTCCAGGTTCCCAATGGTTCCCCAAAGCTGGTCTCGCTTTCTCTGGGTGCTCCACCTTGTTCCATACCTTTCCTGAACTCTGTCCCTCATCCAAACTAACTTTCCCATATCCCACTCTCCTTAGCAAATACCTCTTTGCTAGATAGTGAGTGGTAAATCTCATAGAATCATTGGCTGTCAGAGCTGAAAGAGACACCCAGTTCATCCTATCATTTTGTAAATGAGGAAGCTACATCCCAGCAATCATTTGAAAACTATATGTAAGACTGCATAAAAAGTGGGGCAGAATCTAGACTATTTCTCTTACTTTATCTTACCATTGTAATTCTCCTTGGGAATAGACTGGTTATTTGTCTCTTTTCTAATTTATTAAATATTTAATTCAAAGGAACATTCAATTCTGCTAAAGAAATTGGTTCAGGCCATGTATGAGATTTTGTTTATTTTATTCTTCAATCCTGGAAAATTATGTTTTTAGATTAATTCTCATAACTCAAAAGTGAGTTTTTGGTTAATTTTTTTTGTTGCCTTGATTTCAGAACCAAGAGAGATTCCAAACTAACACTTCTCATTAGACTTCAGTTTGCAGCTTACTCTGATGCAAAGGATGCTGAGATTTTTAGGAATTTTTTTCCAGGGATTTGATCAGAATACTGTATTTAGGGGCAGTGGAATTCATACTATCTCAGAATTAGAAAGGTTCTCAGAGACTATCTCCTCCAACTCATACAGGAATACCTTCTATAACATTCCCAATGAATGTCATTTAGACTTCACTTGAAGATCTCTAGTGAGGGGGAATATACCAACTTCTTAGGGTGTTCCTTCTTATCTTGGAGATTCCTAATTGCTAGGAAGTTGCTCCTTAAAGCAAGTAAGAGCCGAACTCTGCAACTTTTACCAATTCCTCTTAGTTCAGCAATCTGAGGCCAGGCAATCAATCAACCAGTAAGCATTGACTAAGCTCCAATAAAGCTTCATGCACTATGCTATGCTCTAGGAATATAACACAGAAATGAAAGCAAACCTGTTCTTGAGAACCTTACATTTTGTGTATATATCTACCTACCTGTCTACCTCTCTACCTCTCTCCCTCCTTCTCTCCCTCCCTTCCCCCACTCTCTCATATATATTATATTTACACATATGTGTAAATAAATACAAAGTAACATGAATAGGGACAGACACTCAAAGCTGGGGGTATCAGGAAAGGCTTAGAAGATGGTGTTTGAGCTGAGCTTGAAAGAAAACTCAGAGTCCCAAGAGGTGGAGGTGAGGCATTCTGGTATGGGGGACCATTAGTCAGTGCAAAGAAACAGAGGTGGGAGATAGTGTTAGTGTCACGTGTGGGGAATAGCAAGAATAAGCAGAAGAGATCTTATTCCCCATTCACCTGATAGCCTTTCAAATGCTTGAAGAGATTATCATATACCTTTCTACCTTCCTCTGAGTTTTCTCTTCTCTAGGCTATGTATCCTTAGTTTCTTCAACCAATGCTAATATGGCATATCTTACAGACCCTTTACCATGCTGGTTGCCATCAATCTTGTCAATTTCCTTCCTAAAATGTGGCTTCCAGATGTGGCTTGATTAAGGCAGAATACACAAGGATTATTGTATCCCTCATTCTGGACACTAGACAGATATTAGGGAATCCTGGGGCTTACTCAGTGCTGTTCCCATGGAAATTACTCTTGAGACACACTGTAGCACAAATTATAAACTCATAGGATATCTTGAAAACTCATCTAATGCAGCAAGAGTAGTGTAGTCAATATAGCGATGGACCTAGTTAGGAAGACCCAGATTCAAATTCTGCCTCAGGCATTTATTTACTGTATGACCCTGTGAAAGTCACTTCTCTTTTCTGGGAAAAGAAAATGTTTTCTCACCTGAAAATGGGGTCATTGTAGTTAATGACCTTTAACTTCCAATCCAGCTTCCAATACCTGATTTAACTGCATCTGAGAAACAAATCTCATACCTCTCCTAATTGTTTAAAACGTAAGTGTATACGCTTCTGCTGCCCCTTTTGATTTCATTCAGTGTGAACAGTATCCATCTTCACTCAGTTGCTGAGTTTGACACCTTGCTGTTCTGTTTCTTCCTTCTCCCTCACTTCTTTTTATTTTTTGATCAACTTTATTTTCAGTTCCCAATTATTTCCCTCCATTTCTCCTTTCCCCATTCATTGAGAAGCTAAGAAAAACAGTCTATCCAAATATGTATAGTCATGTAAAACAAATTCTCACATTAAACAAATAGCACCCCCCAAAAAAGGGAAAAAAGGAAAACAAAATGTGCTTTGATTTGTATTCTATTCTATCACTCCTTTATCTAGAGGTGGACAGCATATTTTAATCATGTTTCCTTTGGAACTGTGGTTGGTCATTGTATTAATCAGAGTTCCCAAGTCTTTTAGACTTGATTGCCCTTTTCTTTCATTTCTCATATCTGGTCACTTGCCATGTCCTGTTTACACCCCTACAGTCTCTCCCTCATCTATCTTCTATTCCCAATGTCAGCAATGCAGGACAAGCCTTCATAGCTTCCACATGTGCTATTGCAATAACCTCTTAATCTTTCTTTTTTGAGGGGGGCAAGGCAGGGCAATTGGGCTTAAGTGACTAGCCCAAGGCCACACAGCTAGTAAGTTTGTCAAGCGTCCGAGGCCAGATTTGAATTCAGGTCCTCCTGACTCCAGGGCTGGTGCTTTACTCACTGTGCCTACTAGCTACCCCAATAACCTCGTAAGCTATCTGGGAGCCTTTGTGTCTCTAACACAATCCAGCCTTGTTGTCAGATTAATCTTGGCCACGAGCCTAGTCATGCCACTCTGCTTAAAACTTGTAGGTTCCCTATTGCGATGGAATATAAGGTTCAAAGTTCTCAGTCCTGTGTTCAATATCTCTGTAATATGACATCACTCTATCTTTCCAGTCTTTACTCATACTACTCCTCTATACACTCTGTACATTCCCACGAAATTATAATTCTCCCTGTCTTTCATACATGGCCTATTCTTTTCCACATGTACTTTTGCTTAGAATATTTCTTGTGTATGGAATGCCTCCTTGCCTCAGCCTAAATGGTTGAAATCCTGCCTGTCAATTCAAAGAATCTCTCTTCTGTGAAAATTTACCTAATCCTACTAATCCATAGTGATTTTCCAATTAGGTGGCATAGTGGATAGATCACTTAGAATCCAGAAGGCTCATTTTCATGAGTTCAAAACTGGCCTCAGACATTTCCCAGCTACATGTCACTTAACCCTCTTTGCCTCAGTTTCCTTATCTGTAAAATGATTTGGAGAAGGAAATGGTAAACCACTCCAGTATCTTTGCCAAGAAAACCCCAAAAGGCGTCAGGAAGAGTTAGACACTATTGAAATGGCTGAACAACTGCTACAACTCTCCCCAGACCTCACCTCTCTTATGGCTTGACGTTTTGTCATTGATTACAATTACTCTGTAAGATGTGGTATGATCTAATGAGGACAGGGGCCATGTCTTATTTCAACTTGGTATCTCTCACCTAGGAGATCACTGTGTCTCTATCAGGATACTTCATAAATATTTATTTAAGGGAAGTAAAGGCAGAGGAAAGGAAGGAGAGAGGGAAGCAGAGAAGGAAGGCACCAAAGGGATTATTTTAACTTAAAGTCAAATATCCTCAGTTACAATATAAAGCAAGAATTCCCAAATGACATAGAGTGCCATATTAATTCCAGATCTTTTAAATTTCTCCTGCCTTCTGCATCCGATGCTTTATTCATGAGCAATAACGTTCTTATAAATAGCAAGAAAAGATAGCGAGATTAAATACAAATCCTGTTACATGGGAATTGGCTCATGTTTTAGCTAGGGCTGGAGCATTGAATGTATAAGTGCAGCTTGTGATTGGTGTCCCCACAAGTTGTTTTTCCTCCAGGTTTATGTTGACATAAAGAATTTATCCTTTCCATTGGTGAAAAGAAAAACAGTCTTCAATACAACACTATAATTCAAAAGAAGCTTTTTGAAAACAACTCTATCTGTAGCGACATTATTTTCCCCTAGAGCGTTTGGCTGTATGATTTTAATCAGTATTTGTAAGGCCCTTTGGAAAAGAAATGGGAGCATTTGGTGATTTTCTAAAAGGGCTTATAAAAGACTTGTAGCACCAGGGCCCTGGATTTATGGCTTGGTTCTGAGCCATAATGTTTGAAAGGGCTCAGTATATGGGAAGCAAGTCAGGGGCAGCCTTAGCCATAGATAGTATAAATAGTATATCTTGGCAGCAAAATCGTTAAGAGAGGGGTTGCTTTGATTTTTGTTTTTCTGCCCCCAATACCTAGAAATGTGCTTGCACATAGTAGGTGTTTAGTAGATGCTTAACAAATTAGATTGGTATACTAAGAAGGCTTTCCTCTTCCCCCCTCTCCTCTGAAAAACAACAATAAACCTCTGCTACCTTCTTGAAATTTCTTTACAGGTGATAAACTTTCTTTTATAGAGACTGGCCTGCATCTACTGACTTTCAGGAATCTGAGATTTCCTGCTTGGGAATTAATTGGGAAAAAACAAGAGAGCTCAGAAGGTGTTGTCAAGAGCCCAGCCAGCTTTGACTGATATCATGACATACATCTTTGTTCCAGCTCTTTGGCGTATACTTCTACTATTAACAGCTAGATTTTCTAAGTATTGCAAAGCACTTAGCATATGTTGTCTCATCTGATCCCCATAACAACCCTGGGAGGTGTTATTATTATCCCATTTTACATATGGGGAAACTGAGCCCCAGAGAGGCTAAGTGATTTGTCCAAGGTCACACAGCTAATAAATGTTCATTTAGATGGGACTTGAACTCAGATCTTCTGTACATGACTATATCCACTATGCTATCCACTACACCTTAACATATATGCAACACAGCACAAAACAGTAAGGTAAAGTAGAGGAAAAAATCCTGAATCTTGATCTTATTTAGTACTGCCTTTCCCCCGGAGTTTGTATATGCTTTATATTTAATTATCTGTGGACATGTTGTTAGGCCCCAGTAGAATGTAAGCTCTTTGAGGGCCCATGAGATTTTGTTTTCCTCTGTATGTCCTTTGTGAGGTAGCTAGGTGGTGCAATGGTTAGAGTTGGATTGATCTTCCTGAGTTCAAATTTGACCTCAGACATTTCTTAGCTGTGTGACCCTGGGCAAGTCACTTAATCCTGTTGGCTCAGTCTCCTCATCTGTAAAACAAGTTGGAGAAGGAAATGGCAAACCACTCTAGTATTTTTGTCAAGAAAATCCCAAATGGGGTTATGAAGAATCTTAAATGATTGAGCAACTTCTTCTTCTTCGTCTTCTTCTTCGTCGTCTTCTTCTTCTTCTTCTTCTTCTTCTTCTTCTTTTTCTCCTCCTCCTCCTCCTCCTTCTCTTTCTTCATCTTCTTCTCCTTCTCCTTCTTCATCATCTTCTTCTTCTTCTTCTCCTTCTCCTTCTTCTTCTTCTTCTTCTTCTTCTTCTTCTTCTTCTTCTTCTTCTTCTTCTTCTTCTCCTCCTCCTCCTCCTCCTCCTCCTCCTCCTCCTCCTCCTCCTCCTTCTTCTTCTTCTTCTTCTTCTTCTTCTTCTTCTTCTTCTTCTTCTCCTCCTTTTTCTTCTTCTTTTGTTCTTCCTCCTTTTCATTCTCTTCTGCCTCTTCCTTCCTTCTTTCTTTTTCGTCTTCTTCTTCCTCCTTTTGCCCCTCTTCCTCTTCTTCCTTCCTTCCTTCCTTCTTTTTCTTCTTCCTTTCCTTCCTTCCTTCCTCCCTCCTCCTCCTCCTCCTCCTCCTCCTCCTTCTTCCTCCTATACCTAGCACAGTGATTGTAATATAGTAGGTACTTAATCAGTGGTTATTGCTTCTGTTATCAGAGAAGTTTGGTTAAGATCCTTGCTTTGGACAAGCCATTTACTTTCTCTGGATCTCAGTTTACTCAGCTGTAAAATGATGAGATTAGATTATATGTCCTCTGACATCCTTTCTAGCTCAGAGTTGTATGACACATACTTTCTTATGGCACAATGATCAAGACTCTGCCTAGGGATGCAACAGAGAGGACTATAGACATATGAGGAAAGACATCCCCCTCCCTAGCCAGGCTACATTGCTCTGCCATGAAGAGTTCCATCTAGCCCCCTTGCTTTTCTGCCTTTCCAAACCTAACATAGCTATCATATCATGACTGACTGGCCTAATAATCAATTTAAACTCTCAGACTCTCCCTACTTTTATATGCTGCCTTTAGGCAGCCTCAGAGTGGGGCAGAGGCTCATGTGTCCTCCTTAGGGTTTTTGGAAACCTTGTTGACTTCCCATTCCTTCAGCTCATCTGCCCTGCTTTTAAGATTAAGCTATCACTAGGAAAGGTGCTACAAAAACCTAAGCAGTCAATTTATGGTGTCAGATCCTTTCTTGAGAGTTGGTTTAGATAGGAGTTTTTATCTAAATATTTTTATCTAACTATTATATCCTTTCTAGCACTCAGAATAGTTCTATGTATACAATAAGTAATCAATAAATGTTTTATACTAGTCCCTTTTGTGGCTGAAATTAGAATTAAGCTACTGAAAGGAATTCATTTGTCTAAACATCACCAGCTCTTGGCAAAATTGGGGGAGACTGTGAATATAGCACCCCACCCAGTTTCCCTTTTTGTACCCTTTGTCTTGTGCTGTCTCTTCTTACTCTCTTACTGTCCTAGACTCTCCTAACTATTTATATTGTACAGGAATTGAATAAACTGGAGAGAGGAGAAAAGAAGGCTTTCCAGGGTGAACAAAAACATGGAGGTGAGAAAGTACAGGGTATGTTTAGGGGTAGGGGAGAGATGATGAGTCGGGTTTGTTTAGAACATGTTGTTTAGTTGTTTTCAGTCATGCCCGACTCTTTGTGACCCTGTTTGGGGTTTTCTTGGCAGACATACTGGAGTAAGTTGCCATTTCCTTTTCCAGCTCATTTTACAGATGAGGAAACTGAGGTAAACAGGATTAAGTGACTTGCCCAGGGTCACACAGCTAGAAAGTATCTGAGGCTGGATTTGAACTCAAGATTAGTGTTCCTGACTTCAGGTCCCGCACTTTGAGCGCTTGGTGCCACCTAGCTGCTCATGAAACACAGACTATATGGAATAGAGAAATGTTAGAGTAGAATAGGGACTAGATCTGTTATTTCATTGCTTTTGGCAAGTCTAAGGAGAGAAAACTTCCTCTGCCAATGCTGGTCAACATCTTTGCAACTTAGCGTCTTTTACAACTGCCTAGATAAGTAAAATGACTTGCCCTAGGTCACAAAACCAGTATGTTTCAGAGGTCTGATTTGAACCCAAGTCTCTCTGGCTTTGAGACTGGCTCTCTAGCCATTATGCCACATTGAGGATTGGGTAGCCTAGAAAAAATACAAAAAAAGCAAATAAATGCAAAATGCAAAAATCAAAATAAAACCAAACTCAAAACAACCTCTGGTTTTCTGGGACTGGACTTCCTTGCAATAGGCTATATCTGTTCTATAGACACTCCTTTTCCCCTGCCTATTAATCTCAGCTTCCAGATTCCTCTCCTTCCAGATTTCCTATTCCCCCACCATATATGGAATGAATCCTCCTTGCTGGAAACATGTGATATCCTTACAAATTGGCAATTACTTTGTCTGTGACATCAGATGGGAAATTAATCATATGTTCCTAAGTGAGGCATTGCTGTTCACAGAACACTTGGCCTTCTTAGCATTGGAAAGCTGCCTTGTCACGTGCAAGATACCAGGGCTGCCTTTACTGACCAAGAGAAAGTAGAAAGAGCCCGGGATCATTTGGTTGTGGGGTCTTCTGGGAGCCTCTTGCATGGTCATTGCTCCCCACCTTTCTCTTGAGGTGGCCTCAAGGTTGTCTCACCCAAATCCCAGACTGAATGGACCACGCCTCCTTCCCGTCTGAAGATCCTAATGTGTAATAGGAAGGCAGAATTTATGATCTCAAATATATATATGGTTCGAAATCTCAAGGTATAAGGGATTCTCTAAGTAGAAAGCATCAAAACATTTATTTAGGCCCCAGAGTAACAAATTAGCGAACCAGCCTCCCCATTTGGATATCTTGACCAAAAAACCCCAGGCCCAATAGGCCTGCCTCACAAGAGTAACCAGGAGGCTACAGAGAAACAAGATAGTATTTAGCCAAATCATATTTACTGGCCTCAAGTCCTTGCTCGAACTCCTGGGTTCCCACAGGTCTCCTGCTTCAGCTTTTTTCAGCTTCAGCTGTAGTTGGTCTCTTAGCTTGCCTCTCCTTGCAGCCAAGCCTCTGGTGTTCTCAAGCCCCGCCTCAACGACCAGAGACCATTGGTTCCCGAGTTGGCCCCTCTTAAGTCATTAATCTACCCCCACACAGGTTTCACACCTGATAGGGCTTTGGGCCTGGGGCTTAGCACTTAACAGCTGAAAGTACTTTCACTCAGAGTAAACAAAGCAAACAAAAGCCAAACTCCTCAAGTGCTAAGGAGCCCATTTTGTCTTTTTGACACAAAATGTTACCTTGCCTTGAAGGGGTCTGTGATGCTGACATATTCTTATCCTTTTCTTTCATCTCTTCTTCCTTCCTTCCAGGGGTGTTTCAAGTACCTTCTCTTGTGTAAGGTAAAATGCTCCCATCATAAATGCCTATTGCTTTTGTTGTTATTGGCTGGTTTGCTTCTTCTTTACAAATCAGACCATCCATTAATCAACACAAACTTAGTATATGCCAGGCACTGTGGATACGGAGAAGGGCAAAAATAGTCTCTGCTCTCAAAGAGCTTACATTTTAACTTTCAAACAACAGTGGCAATGGAAGAGGTGTTGAACCTGGTATCACCAGGTAGGCCCTAGGGAGGCAGTGTGGTCCAGTAGAAAGAATGCTAGCTGTGGAATCAGAGAACCTGGGTTCAAGTTCTGTCTCCGCTACTTCCTACCTGGATAGCCTTAGGCAGGTCATTCGCCCTCTTAGGGTCTCAGTTTCCTCATCTATAAAACGAAGGGGTTGGACATGATGACCTTTGAACTCTTAAAGGATGGCCTTTTATACAGAGCACTGCCCTGTAGGTAGACTATAAGTTCCTTGAGACCAGAGACTGTCTTTTGCCTTTCTTTGTATCCGTAGGGTTTAGCACACAGTAGATGCTTAATAAAGACTCGTTGAATGACTACAAGCAGAGTGCTTCCCTTCAAAAGTCAATGCAATCTAGTTGTTCTTTGTAAAGGTATCCTAGTACAGATCCATATTTCCCTTTTCTTCATTCCCACTGTGTTTGCTGTCTTTACTGTGTAATTCACCATTCCATTATATAATATTCTATTTCATTTCAGAATGGTCTAGTGGAAAAAGCCTGTGCCTTTGGAACTAGAGTACCGGGTTCTAATCTGGCCTCTTATTCCATGTGTTGACCTTCCCGGACCTTCTTTTTCTCATCTGTAAAAATACTAGGTGATATTACCTAAGGTCTCATCTACCTCTCAATTTTATAATCTTATAAGTTTGACCTTCATGAAAACTTTGCTAATATCCTTTTGGATATGGACCATGTCTTATATTTTTAATAGGTATCCAAGAACTTATTATTTATTAAAGAGAAAGATTTAAAACTTCCTTGAACTGGGCTTTTCTACTGGCAACCCAAGCTGCTATACTTCTATCTTACCCAGTCTAAATATGTCTTACCTACATGGAGAGACCATTTTTCTTGATGTGACTGAGCAAAGCATGATTTTGACATTTACATATATATATATATATATACACGTATACACACATATATCTATATATATATATATGTATCAACACACACACACACACACGTACTGACAGTAAAACTTCTAGTTCTAACATTTTCTGACACAGTGGTTCTATTTTGGCAAGTTCAAATAGTCTCTTTCAGATGAAATAAACATTTAGGTGCCTATCCACTACCAGTTGCTAAATGATTTTCTACAAAACTCAATGGTTCCATCTGCTGCCAGAATCATAGATCACATCTTATTTATCTCAGAGAAGCTTGGACAGCTCCATCTAGCGATGTCTTTTAAATCAAGAAAATTCAATAGTGTCAAATGTTTCTCCAGCACTGCTTCTCCTCTCCTCTCCCTGTCTAAGAATTCTCTCAAAGCGTACTGTGATACCAGCGGAGTTCTTTGTCATCATCCTAACATGATGCATCAAACTTTGCATCCAGAAACATTTTGTGGCTTTTATTTTCCACAATGTTTCACTTTACAATAAAAACCTCAAAAGAAATGTGGAAGGCAAACTGCTGACTCAAGATTCAATGTGGGACTTCACATTGCTTACCTGGGATCTTGCCTCTCTTTTCCAATTAGGACACATATCCCTAGCACATCTGTGCAGTATTTATACTCATAGAATCATATAATGTTGGAGTTGGAAGAAATTTTACAGATGACCTAGACATTTGGAGGTTTCCAATTCTGACTCTCCTTGGAAGATGAGGAAACTCAGGCCCAAAGGGCCTATAGGTCACACAGGTAGTCAGTGGCAGAGCTGGTCCTTTGACTTATAACTAATGCTTTCCCCCACTACATCACACTTCTCCTTTAAGCAACCACTTCAATTTATAGAGGGAGAACTGAGGTTTAGAAGGTTGAAGTGATGTGTTCAAGGATATATGGAATAGTTAGTGGTGAAGAAAGCCAGGTCCCCTGACTTTAAACTCACTTTTTTTCTTGCTACAATATCCTAGTTCTCTATCATATTGGTTTCTTTGAAAATGTTCTAATGTAGCATTGTAGTTTTTTCTTATGTGCATTTTTACTTTCCTCGTCTAGATAGTTAGCCCCTTGTGGCTGGGGTTATGCAATTCTCTTCTATCTTACTAATCAATTTAGTACAATTAGCACTTAGTCAAAGCTTCTTGACTGGACTTGTAAGACATTTGGAGAAAAAAAATCCTGTGAGGCAGAGACTTTCATTTTGTCTTCATATTTCTAGTACCTAGCTAGCAGAGTGTCTAGCACAGAGTAGGTGTTTTTATTCAAGTTTATTAATTGAAGGATTGATTGATTCAATTAAACACCACAGGATCATAGGCTCACAGATCCTATGGTCTAGAGGTGGAAGGAGCCTGGGCATTGTTTAGTCCAACCCCTTTCATTTTTACAAATAAGGAGATACCTCTAGAAAGCCCTCTAATAGTATACATTGAAGAGAAGGTGCTGACTTGAATTGGTGGAGAAAGTTCCCTCATCCAGCTGTTTCCTAGGCCAATTACATCACAGCTCTAGTCTGCATCTGGATAATGTCTTTTAGGGAAGACATGGGTATACTAGAGGAGATACGAAAGAGAACGGAGAAGCTAATGGAAGCAGTGAAAAAAACACAACACGATTATTGGTTGAAGGAAGAGGGGAGTGTTTAGGCTGGAGAAGAGAAAACTTGGGATTGGGGAAAAATGAGTAGGGGCTGAGGCAGGGAAGATCTTTTAACTTATCTTCACGTATTTGAAAAGTTGTCAGGAAGAAGAGAGATTAAATTTGTTTTATTTGGACCTAGAACTAAGAAAAATGTATAGATGTTTCTGAGAGGTCAATTTTTGACCTGATATAAGGGAAAACTCCCTAACCAATAGAGCCATTCAAATATAGAATGGCCAGGTCTGGAAATAGTTCCCCATCACTGGAGGTCTTCAAGTGTAGTTGGTAGGTCACATTTATTTAATGCTTTATGCTTTATCATTTGTTGGGGATGTTGAAGAGGGGATTTCTGTTCAGGAATAAGTTGCACTAGATCAACTCTAAGGTCCCTTCCAATTCTGATATTCTATGACCTTGCTCTGTAGGGAACCTTCCTTCCATCCTTCTTTCCTTCCTTCTTTCCCTCCTTCCTTCCCTCCCTTCTTTCCCTCCTTCCTTCCCTCCCTTCTTCCTTCCTTCCTTCTTTCCTTCCTTCCTTCTTTCCTTCCCTCCCTCCCTCCCTCCTTCCTTCCTTCCTTTCTTCCTTCCTTCCTTCCTTCCTTCCTTCCTTCCTTCCTTCCTTCCTTCCTTCCTTCTTTCCTTCTTCCTTCCTTCCTTCGAAAAATTATTCCTTTCAATTAATAAGCAAGCCCGAAGGTAAATCCTGAGCCTCTTTTTAAAAATCTGGTTCTATCTTGGAAAAAACTCCTACCACCTCAATTTTCCTTTTCCCATCTTGGTCAATAGAGTTGGCCCTTGACAAAACTGAAACACTAGCTCATTTTTGGTGTTCTTTTCTATTTCCATTTCTGAACCTTTTTTTGAGGCTCTCTCCCCCTCCCCCTTCCATCTTCCTTTATGTGCCTCCTTTCTTTCCTCAGCCTCCTTGTTGCTTTGCCTGTCCTTCCTGTACTGAACCCCAGATACTATTTCTAGACTACTTATGGCTAAAGGACCCTACTGGGGCATCCTACCCATTCCCAACATTGATTCTGTTCACTCTCTTAGTTCCACCTCACATTTTCTGCCTTATATCTTATACCCTCCACACTGGACTCCCTGTGCCTCCCAAGGCAGCAAGGGTGAATGTGACAAATGAAATATGGGCTAACAAAAGAGGGCTATAGGGAGGATAGATGTATTTTAACAGGGACCTTCTACAAATAACGCCCTTATCTTTGTCACCTAATCTTCAGCAATGTGAATATTGGGAATTTCAGGCCAGGTAGGAATGGAGAAAAGCTCTATGGTAGGCTGGTAAGGGAGATATTTTTGAACAATCCCCTCAACTCATACTGGTAGGAGGTTACGTCCTTATCCTGTTTCTTCCCCTGATGCAAACATGGAATTCCCCTCCCTTTGTGCACTGTGCCTTCATGGAATCACATGCCGCTTGTGTTCAAAGTCTCAGTCCACCTCCCTCTTTCTCCTCCCAGGAAGCATTCCTTGGGCTTATTTAGAACCAGGATCATTTAGGGAAAGTTGACTGAACCTGCAATTAAAGGGATTCAGAATGTAGCCATCACATTAATTTTGCAGCAACCAAAGTTGGCTTTGGTTAAGAACAGCAGTAGCATAATTGTCTTACCTGACTTACTGCACTGCAGAGACTGCAGCCTCTGTCAAAAAGATGATTAAAGTTAGGTATGATTTGTGATTTGACCTTCCTAAGCAGCCCTGGAAGTAGGGGTCAGCCTAACAAAGGATAGGCCCTTTTCTGGGGCAAAACTTTTTGTTTTTGGAAGAAAGAGTACAGGAATCCCAAGATTTAAACATATATTGTTTGTTTTTCAGTCAGCCACAAACCTATGAGTCCTAGCAGAGAGACCACCTGCTCGCTCACCGTTCAGCCTCCTTCTTGTCCTCATTCCTTCTTTCCTCTTCTCTTTTCCCTCGTTATTTTATTCTTTCTAATCCTCTTTCTCCTGCTATTATTCTTTCTCTCATTTCATACCTCTTTTCCGCCTCTTCCTCAATCTATCGAACCTCAATCATTCAACAGGCATTTGTTTTATCTACCGCAGACACAAAGACAAAAATAGGTTCTTCCTTCAAAGAGCTTCCATTCTGTTAGAGGGAACATCATGTTCACATATAGCATGAGATAATAGACATTAATATAATAAATATTAAATATACTAACTTAGATCCTAAATATATCCAAATTATATGCAAGGTAATTTCTGTGTCCTCACTAGTAGTTGGGGGGAAGATCAAGAAAGGGCTTATGTGATAATCCTTGAGCTGAGCTTTGAAAAAGCCTAGAGGGATTCAAAGAGGAAGAAGTGAATTGGGAGTGCATTATAGTCATGGAGGAAGGAAAACCTGGGCAAATTAGCTAGTTTTGTTGGACCGAAGAGTCTGTGCAGGGGAATAATGTGTAATAATTCTAGAAAGGTATACTGGCCCTAGATGGGGAATGAATTTAAATGCCAAACAGAGGAGTTTGTGTTTGGTCCTAGGGGAAATAGGAGCTTTCCAGAACTTCTTTAAGCAAGAGAGTTTTGTGGTTAGTGCTGTGTTTTAGGAATGTCACTTAAGCAGTTAGGTGGAATATGAATTGGAATGGAGAGAGACTGAAGGCAAGGAAATCACTCTCCCATTCCTTCTCATTCCTACTACTCTTTCTCCTCTTCCTTTCATCTTTCCTCATGCTCTTTTTCCCCCTCCTCCCTCCTCCCTTCTCTTCCCTTCCCTTCCCCTTTCTTCCATTTCCCCTCCCCTCCCCTCTCCTCCCCTGTCCTATCACCTGGGTCTAAATTCCATTTTAGACCCTTACCAGATATATGATCCTGGTCAAGGCACGCACGCGCACACACACACACACACACACACACACACACACACACACACACACTCACCCACCATTTTTTTAAAGCTCCCTTTCTCACCCTTTAATCTCTAATCTCACCCTTCTAATCACTACCTTTATCTTCATTCCTACCCTACTCCTTCATACTTTTCTAAGACTTGTAAACAAAAGGAGAAAAGATTAGTTTAGATTTCACTGTCTCTTTCCCTGACTACCTTCTGGTGGTGAAGTACCCTAAAGTGGGCAATCTGAGGCAGGTGTAAGAAGGTTGTAAGGGGCCCTGGATAATGTGCAAACTGGAAAGCTGAGAATTGATCGAATTTGGGTAATTGAATAAAAGGGTTATTTTGCTCATGAGCTGGTACTAAATCATTTCCCAATGTAACCAAAGAACATGGGCTTTTTTTTCTTCTTCAACTTTTCAAAGGGTAAGAAAAATTCAACCTTTACTGACTGATCCACTGTATTTTATACCTTTTAATCTTACTGCCATTGTCACCACTTCAAATTGAAATTATTATTATTATTATTATAGCAATAATTATAAAACAATAACTTAAATTTCCCTTCCTTTTCCTCCTCCTCCTCCTCCTCCTCCTCTTCTTCTTCTTCTTCTTCTTCTTCTTCTTCTTCTTCTTCTTCTTCTTCCTGTTAAATAAGGTGTTTGGACCAGAATTCCTTGAAGGTTTCCTTCTATCCCTGCACCTATGATACTACGACATGTATCTTGATTCCTAGGTCATTATTCCTTCTATTACATTATGCCTCCTTTTTTATAGTTACAATTATTGTTATGTGGATTGGAATTATGAAATGGTCACTTATTAATTTGATGGTCCATTTAAAAAAAGTTACCAGATCTCAGTGTGCCCTGTGAGTTCTCCATTAGTTTTTTAACCAATGAAAATGTCTGGAACCTTTTTTCTTATAATGAATATTTCCAGGTCCTTAGGAAACATTGGATTGTTTCTCATTTCAAGTTGGTTTATACGAATCTGCTGAGAACAGTCTTGATTTGCTTTTCAGATAGCTACTGTTGGTACAAGAACAGCATGGCATTAAACCACAGTGTCCCTCCTCAAGATGATTACATTCCACACTACCTTCGGGATGGAGACCCTTTTGCATCCAAACTCTCCTGGGAAGCTGACTTAGTAGCTGGTTTCTACTTAACCATAATTGGTAAGTCTTCTGGATTCTTTTGTGAAAGGGAGGCAGAGAAGGCAAGTAGACCATAAGAAGTCTCAGGGGACAAATCAAAAGACGTTACAGAGACTCCATTATGACTTATTATGGGAATTTGGGGGGAAAGGACGTGTGTGTGTGTGAGATAATTTAGAAAGAGGAGAAGAAAAAGAAAATTAACATATATTAACATATTAGTCTAAGGTGAGAGGATTAGACTAGAGAGGCATTACGGTAATAGTGGAAAATTGTTGTTGAAGCATTTCATCTGTACCACCTAGCTGCCCCATTATGGAGCCAGATAACCTGGGTTCAAATTTCAACTTTGCTTAATAGATGCTTATGGATTGATTGAATAATAACTGTCAAGAACAGTAACATGTTAATTTTGTATAGTACTAGTAACTTTATTCAAGCATTTTCACATGGTTGGTTGCAGAGAATTGTAGAACATTAATGTTTAAAAAGGAACTTAGAGATCATCTAATCTGACTTTCTTATTTTAGAAGGCTAAAAACTAAGGCGGCAGCTAGGTGGTACAGTAGATAGAATGTTGGGCCCGGAGTCAAGAAGACTCACCTTCCGTAGTTCAAATCTGGCCTCGGACACTCAGTAGCTTACTAGCTGTGTGACCCTGGACAAGTCAGTGAACCCTGTTTGCCTCAGTTTCCTCATCTGTAAAATGAGCTGGAGAAGGAAATGGCAAGCCACTCCGGTATCTTTGCTAAGAAAATCCCAAACTGGCATCATGAAGAGTAAGACATGACTGAACAGCAACAAAAAACCAAGGGGAAGTGTTTTGCTGAAGGTCACACAGATAGCTTGTTGTAGAATGCACATTGCTTTTGCTTCAAGACTAATGATAGGCTTGCATTTCTAGTGTGCACTAAATGATAGTTGAACTAGAAGCATGGTAGGAAGTGAGGTGAAGGTCCTCAGGGGTTAAAGACTTGCCATGCTCTAATCTGCAAAGCGGACATCCCACATCTAGATCACGTATAGCTGACCATACAGATCTCTCAGAATTACTATCATTATTTGTAAGTTTAGGGAACAATGAAAGGGTACACAGTACCTGTTAGGTTTATACTCCCCTGAGATTGTCAAAGGTGCCGAGAGGTATATTTAGTTTTGGAGTGGGGCAGACATGAAACTTTTCCAGGTCCATGAATCAATAAAAAAAATATCACAAAAAGGCTTTCGGGTCTGCTTCAAGGATGAAGCAGAAAGAGTTCCTTGAATTTTAATGAAACAAAACAAAACAAAACTCTTCTACCAAAGTGATTTTATAGAATCAATTGTATAGATTTGGAAGCCACTTTAGAGTTACCAAGTCATTAGTTATTAACTAAGCATTCACTATGTGCCATATACTGTGCTAAGCAATGAGAATACAAATAAAAAAAAAAGCAGGAAGAAAGATACTGTCTGCCTTCAAGGAGCTTATATTCTAATAGGGGAAGATAGCACATAAACAGAAGCTCAAAATGTACCGGGTGGCCCTGGTGAGGTACCTGCCTGAGGGCTGAGTGAAGCAAGTGTGGAGATTCAAGAGTGAGGCCTGGAGAAGAATGGGAACATGGCTGGCTGGGAAAGATGCTTTACCATTAATTCTCTGGAGTCAGGCTTGGTCAATGAGTTGGTCAGAGTTCTTAAGTCCTTCAAAGAGAGATTTTTTTATAAAGTTATTGTTATATGAAGTTGTATGAATTAATCTAGTTCTGCTTACTTCTCTCTATAATCAATTCATACAGGTACTCCTAAGGTTCTCTTTGAAAAAGTCCCTTTCATAGTTTCTTTTGGTACCATAGTATTCTATTACATTCATATCCAATAATTTATTCAGACATCCCCCAATTGATGGGCACACCCTTAGTTTCTAGTGCTTTGCTACCACAAAAAAGCTTCTATAGTTATTTTTGTATCTATGTGTTCTTTTCTTTTTCTTTTGATCTCTTTAAATGATAGGCCTTGTAGTGGTATCGCTGGATCTAATAGTAATGGTGGTAGTGGTGAGGGGCACTTTGCAAGAATCTTCAGAGATGTGGACTCTGCAAAAAAGATTTGTTAACTGGGTGATTATAACCACATAGTTAAGCAATGCATCAAGTCAAATGCAAGTGGGAATATGGAGGGCTTGAGCATATAGCAACATATCATGTCCAAGGAATTATGGCAATGAATAGGCATAAAAGTTGCAATTAAAGAGATTTTATGGTAGAAAAAAAAGACTTCTTGAGATATCCAGGGATAATGAGCTCTATTGTTATTCTTGTTTGTGTGTGTGTGTTAAACTGGACATGTGATTCAATTTCTATAGGGAATGATGAGAAAACTAACTCAGTATAGATTAGAATTTGCTCTGCAACTTGATCAACCTAGGAATAAGCCTTTCTTAGACTATGTGCCAGACACACTGTCTTATCAAATACCGTCCTGTCCAGAGAGGTTAAGTAGTTTACTCAGTGAAGTCACACAATTAATAGGTATCACAGGTAAGACTTGAGTCCAGGTTTAAGGTCAACTTTGAGTCTAGCTTTCTATCTCCTGCTCTACTCTGCTTCTCATTCTCTGAATGCCAAGACAATAAGATTCCATCTGGCTCAGAGACTGGAAAGGAAATGTGGCAAAATAGAGAGAACATTAGATTTGGAACTAGAGGACTCTGCCACTTATTCCCTGTATGACCTTAATCTCTCCAGGACTCAGTTTACTCATCTATAAAACAAGGAGGTTGAACTAGATGACTTCTCAGGTGCCTCCCAGCTAGAAATACATGACGATGTGTCTCCATCAATACAAAGGGAGTATTCATTGTCAAGGCTTACTCGTGGGAAATTAATTCAACAAATATTTACTAAGCACATTCTACATGCACATCATGAAGTCTTCTAGCTCTATATCTGTGATCCTTAAGCTTCTAGTTGTGAATTTATGGGAGGTTGTGGATGAGAGTCATAAAGGGAAGGCAGGTATGGATGGGTTGGAATCTGTGTTTTTTGGCAAGAATATTACCATCAGTAAGATACTAGATTCAAGATAGTGGAGTGTAAGCTAATTTGCATTGGCAGATGCCCAGTAAACTTCCATATCTATGATGAAAATTTGCTCTTGTGGCCCATCATATTGAAAGGCATGAATTAAATGCTGGTTTCTATTTGGCTCAGAGGACATAAGTCAGGTGGGGAAGTCTATGGTGAAATATAAATAGCAGGAGGTCTAGAAACTACTGATTGTTGAAACTAGAGAGACTTTGGCCCTTGGATTCCATCATCCCTACAGCATTTATGACTAGGGGTCATCTGGCTAGATACCCAATCCAAAGAATTCCCTGGGTCTTTGAGATGCCTAAGAATGTCCAATACTTGAAAAGGCTGACAATCATCAAACTCCTCTGAGACTAAGCTTCACCTATAATTTCTGCCCTTTTTATCTCAAGCTGTTATGATAGTCAAGTGAGATAATGCATTTAAATTACTTTGAAATATGTAAAGTGATATATAGATGTCAAAGTCATATCAGACTGCAAGCTAAAATGCATCTTAGAGATGTTCTAATCATGGGATTCTAGCGCTAGAGTTGGAAAGGATCTCAGAGGTCATCTAGTATAATCCTCTCATTTTATTGATGAAAAAAACTTAGAGATCATCTAGACCCTCCCTTTATAGATGAAGAAACTGAGTCTTAAACGACCTGACCACCATCATACACATAGTGAAATTGAGACCTACCCAAGATTAAATGACCTTAGTCATTTATTATTATCATTATTGGGATGGGATCTTATTATCTTGGCATTCAGAGAATAAGAAACAGACTAGAGCAGTAGATAAAAAGCCAGACTCAAAGCTGACCTTAAACCTGGGTTCGAGTCTTACCTGTGATACCTGAGTAAACTACTTAACCTCTCTGGACAGTAGGGAATTTGATAAGACAGTATGTCTGGCACATAGTCTAATAAAGGCTGATTCCTAGGTTATTATTATTATTAATAAGGAGTTAAATAACCCAAGGTTGTAAGGGTAAAGTTGGGGAATTCTGTTACCCCATACTCCCAGGCCTTTGTCCAGCAAAAGCCTGATCTCGTGGGCAATGATGAGGCTGGAAGCCAAGATGGTGAAATAGCTCCGTTTAATTAAGACAGTGACCAGATTTTATAGCCTTCATTACGTAGTACTAGGACTGCCTTGATCCGCCTATTCCCCGCCTACTCTCTGCCTATTCTTCTCCTGTTCTCCTCCTATTCTCCTCCCCTCTCTTTCCTGTGCTCTCCCCATGATTCACCTGCGCTCAGGTGAACCCGGAAAAGAACCCTGCACCACGTTGCCAACAAGGACGAGACCCTTCCTCCAAACTCCATTGTTCCTCCCATACCTCAGAACCCTGAGATTTTCTCAGCAGATTCAGGGTGCGGAGGTCCAACGATGATTTAGGGTCGGCTGTAACTCATCCCATTACACAAGGTTACAAGATAAGAAGTGAAATGACTTCCCCAAATTCAGGCAAGTAGAAGATGACAGAGTCGAAATTCAAACCTGGACCCTCTGAATACAAAGAATCTGAAATTATTATTGTTATAATTTTTATAGCATTATGATAATCAGTTCATCACCGAAGTAATTCTGAAACAGAGATTGAAACCTAGTGGACCAGGCCAAGTTACGGCATACCATAATTCAATTCTTTCTTGGCAGGTGTCCACCTTTCTTTCTTTTCCATTTCTGATACAGAGACTAAGGCTGTGGTCAAAAAAGGGCTCACAAGACTAAAAATAAGTCTCTACATTTTTAGATACCTATTTGGAATGGAAGAGTAGTCAGTAGGGGTGGTTAGATTAAGTAGTAGTAGAAAGAAGATGATTCTAAAGGCATCTAAGGAATCAATCATTTATTACAAAATAAACAAAGGAGAGAAAATAAGGTAAAAAGTCATTGTCTCTCTCTCCCTAATGACCCCTAGTTTTGTTACTGATAAATATAACTGATTTTCAATAATCCATGTTCATGAAAGGAACAGGGCTGGTGATAAATAAGTAATTTATATTAATCTTTGAAAAGCCTCCTTTCTTTTTTTTCCCTTAGTCAAGTTACTTTCCTGGTCTCATTTTCTTTAGGCTAATATGAAAGATGACTTTGCATTCCTATGACTCACCCCAGCTGATACTAGTGTAGATGACCCAGAGCAAGAGAGGAAAGTAGTCTGATGGTTCACAAAATCTTTATTGTCAATACTCAGGAAACTGATAATTGATGATTTTCATAAAAGGAAAATGGGCTAGAATGATAATTCCTTAGTCATCATTACAATTCCAGTCTCAGAATCTCCTAAGAAGCGAAAAGGGTAAGAAGATCAGAGATTTAGATCTGAAGGGACATTAGAGGCTATCAAATCCAGTCCTCCTCATTTTTCAGATGAGGAAACTGAGGCAGCGAAGGGCAAAGTGATTTTCCTAGGCTGACACAACTAGTAAGTGTCTGAGTTAGAATTTGAACCCAGTGTCTCTCGACTTCCACCTCTTTACTGGTACTCTGCTGTTTTTCAAAAAGGGCTTTTTCAGGAAGCCTTTCCTAACTTCTCTTAATTTTTAAATTTTAATTATTTCCCATTTATCCTGTATGTAGTGTTTATTTTTTTTTACATATTTATTTGCTTGTTGTCTCTCCCCATTAGATTGTGAGCTTCTTGACTTAAGAGCTATTGCCCCTTTTGGTATCCCCAGTGCTTAGCACAGTGCCTGGCATATATTGTAGATGCTTAATAAATGTTTAGGGGGCAGTTAAGTAGTTCAGTGACCTGAAGTCAGGAAGACTTGAGTTCAAATCTGGCCTCAGATACTTACTAGCTGTGTGATCCTGGGCAAGTCACTTAACTTCCTTAATCCACTTTTCCTTAATCCACTGCTGAAGGAAATGACAAACCATTCTAGTATCTTTGCCAAAAAAAACCCCATGGACAGTATGGTCCAAGAAGTTTTGAAGAGTCAGACATGACTGAATCACTGAAAAATAGCTACGATAAATGATTATTGACTGACTGAAAATATTTAATATGTCAGTAGGTTTTGATTTGGTACCATAGGCCACTTGTCCATCCTGATTTGGGGGGAGTAGTAATGGATGGTAGAAATAGATCAATTAGGGGTTATGATTTCTTTTCACCTCAAGGTAGATTAGCTTGTCACAGAACAAAAGGAAACGTCCAATTTGGAGTCATTGGTACAAGCAAAAAATGGTGCAGTCTGGACTAGCATGTTGGCCACGCGAGTGCAGGGAAGAGGATGAGTGTGAACAATGTGGTGGAAGTAGAATTGATAAAACTTGACAACTGAGGAGGAAAGTAGAGAACTGATTGGCAGAGTGAGTTTTGCCTTCCTGAACATAAAAGGGCTTTTCCTTTTTTTCAATTAGAAAAGTTATTTGTATCTTTTTCTTGTTTTTATATCATCTTCATTTCCCAACATGCCCCTCTTGAGTCCCATCCACAGAATCATTTCTTATAACAAAAAAATGAAGAGAGAGAAAAAATTGCAGCGAAGCCAAATTAATCACTATATCAACCAAGGCCAGTGTTACAGGCAGCTTTTTGTCCATATAGCCCCCCAGCTCTTCAAAGAAAGGAGGGAGACAGAAGCTTGTAAGTTTTCTTGAGGGTCAAGCTTAGCCCTTAAAATTTCATGTCATATATGTCCAATTATTTTGGGTTATTCTTTCTGCTTACATTGTTGTGGTCATTGTGTATATTGCTTTCCTAGTTCTGCTTATTTTCCTTGGGATCAGTTGAAATGTCTTTCCATGCTTTTTTGTATTCTTCATATTCATTGTGTTTTTTAACAGAGGTTTTTAAACTATTACTGAAAACATTTTGGGGGGTCTATAGAGGACTTTTCTGCCTTTGACCTCCTTGGAGTATATGAAAGAGTTTTGTTTTTAACAAGTCTTTTTGCACCATGCTCCCAGGGCTTTGAGCACAGAAGGAGCTTTCCTTAGAGAAAGAAAAACAGAAAAGTACATTTTGTCGATCATTAAAAAAAATAAATCTGCCTCTGAAACTTTGCTTTCTCACTTTTGATTTTCTTCCTGGTTTTCTTTAATGAGGTCTGGGTTTCATTTGAGTTGCATGACTTTAGGGTCTATAATCATCTCTGTTTTTCTCTTCTTCCAACATAAAGAGTTGTTAGTTTTAATGAACCATCCAGGCATCTTTGACTCCAGGGATCTGAAATTTTCTAACAGCACACTGATGTTCCTGGGATTTTCACAACTATTGAAACTTGTTTCCCCTTTCACAGTTTTTATTGTGGGGAAGATATGTTAAGGTGAAACAGAAAATTCTGTTTCTCCCATAACAAAATCAGCACATTTTTCCTTGGGACTAGGTATATCTTGGAATTATCAGCATAGAGAAGATAATTAAACTTAAGCTAAAGAGGTCCCCAAGAGAATACACAGAGAGAGAAGAGGAGAGGGCCCAGGACAGAGCCTTGTGGCATGCCCACAGGAAGGGGGCAGGATATAGATGATGATCTAGCAAAAAGGGACTGAGGAATATCTATCTATCTATCTATCTATCTATCTATCTATCTATCTATCTATCTATCTATCTATCGTTTTATATATATAGACATAGATAATATAAAGTATAAATTTTATTTATATAAATAAAATAATATATGTAATATAAAATATAAAACAAAAAATATAAAATATAACATTTTTAAAAATAGGAGACCCAAGAGAAAGCCATATCATGAAAATCCAGAAAGGATAGTAAGTATCCAGGAACAAAGGGTGGTATGGAGTGATAAATGCTTCAGAGCTGTCAAGATGCATGAAATTTGAGTAAAGAATTTCAGATGTGGCAATTAAGCAATCACAGGTAACTTTGGGAGAGGGCAGTTTCAGTTGAGTGATTATGTCAGAAGCCAGATCGCAAATGGTTAGGAAATGTGTGAGAGCAAAGGGGCAGCGGGTAGCTTTTTAGGGTGGCTATGTCAGAATTCCATGGACACATGGCTGCAGAATCAAGTAAGACATCCTGAGGCAGGGAGGAAACCCCTACCATATGTTCAGAAATAGAAACTCAGCATTTCTTTTCCATTAAAAAAGAAGTAAATAGAGCTCAGGGCCTTTAAGACTGAGACTTCAATTGGTTATAATAAGGCTTGTAGATAGCTGTGTATAGATAGTGCCAACTAATTGTAAAATATTCTCAGGTGGATGCCACCAGTTTAGTGCTTATTTATGTTATTTATAAGTAATGGCTGGAACTGAAATGAAGAATGTTTTCATGGCTTGGTTTGACTTTTCAGTGGCTTGTCATTCATCTTGTCATTCGTTCGGTTGTCTTGGTCATTCAATGCTTTGACTTTGTATTTTTCCTCTAGGTGTGTTGTCCACCTTGGGAAATGGCTATGTGATTTATATGTCTTCGAAACGGAAAAAGAAGCTGAGACCTGCTGAAATAATGACGGTTAATTTAGCAGTTTGTGACCTGGGGATTTCAGGTAAAACAGCGATGATATCATTTCTTCTTGGCGCTTTTTAACTTTTCCATTCCAGGTTGGCCAATGATCTCATTCCCTCACTCTAGTTCTGTCCACACAAAGAATTCCTCCCTTGAAGTTAATGGGAACTCCTGGTTAGAAGAGACAGGAAGGTAGGCCTGGGCCTACGGGACTGTCTCTGGTGGGGTTTGGGGACAGGAAAAAATGACGCTATGTGACACCTTTTTTTTTTCCTCTTGCCCCCCCCAGTCATTTTATATTGGTTAAGTTTAGAAACAAGTTTAAAATGAACATCCAGGACATCCTTGAAGGAGAGAAGAAATCACGAACTGGTAACATGCAGCATAAGAGATGTGTGCAGCAGAGTAAGAACCATCCTAATATTATTGATTTAGATACCTTAGAGGTCACCTAATACAACCCCTTCAATTTATAGATGAGAGAATTGAAGCCTTGGTAGATTAAGTCAATAGTCAATAAGCATTTCTTAAGCACCTACTATGTGCCAGACACTGCCGATTGTTGGAGATACAAATATAAAAAAGTTAAAGTTCCTACCCTTGAAGAACTCACAATCTAATGGGGGTAGACAACACAAAAAAGGCTTCAAAGGGATGATGGGAAGTTACCTAACACTGTGGAATGGTAGAGATCAGATAAATCCCAGAGTAATGTAACCAGTTAAGAAAGAAGGGGATATATAAGCTGAGCTTCATCCTCATAAAGAGGTTTTAGAATAAGTAACTTGTCCAAGCTCATACAATTAGTAAGAGAATTGGCATTTGAATCCTAATTCTATGAATTCAAATTAATCACACTTTTCTACTAAATCACTCAAAGAATAGTGGGTTCAGATGTCAAATCCCATAAATTAAGCTCCTGTTGCATGCTCAGCACTATGCTAGAGCATTGTGGGCCATACAAAACAAGCATAAATAATTGCCCTGATTACCCCTTCCACTGAACTCAGAGCACTTACTGTCTCTACCTTTCATTTGGCATTAATCACATGCCAACGCATGTCCTGCTTCCCCCATCCCCCATCCTACTCTTAGCTAAGTAGAATGGCAGACTTTATAGATTCCAGGGACCCATGGTACTGGCCACTTTGGAAAGCTGGAGAAGGATTCAGAATTGAGAGACCTATGTACCAAACTCAACTCAGTCTTAACAATGAATGCTTTTGAGCAGAGGAGTAACTTGGTTGGATGTGCATTAGGCAGACTACTTTGGCTGCTGTGGACTGATGGAGAGACTTCAGGAAAGGAGGGTGGTCAGAGGTTGTTTGAATAGTCTAGTGTAGGGGTGGGGAACCTGTGGCCTTGAGGCCACATGTGGCCCTCTAGGTCCTCAAGTATGACCTTTTGATTGAATCTAAACTTCACAGAACCAATTCCCTTCATAAAAGAATTTGTTCTGTAAGACTTGGACTTAGTCAAAAGGCCTCACCCAAGGACCTAGAGGGCCACATGTGGCCTTGAGTTTCCCACCCTAATCTAGTCTTTGAATAAAGCAGAACAGTTGGAGAACAAACAAGACAAAATAAAAGTGAGGATTTTAACCCAGGTCCTAAGACAATGGTGCTTAACCTTTTATGGGTCATCAACCCTTTTTCAGAATAATGATTCAAATGAATAAAATTATCTATGTAGGATTACAAAGGAAACCAAAAGTTAGTAAAGATGTAAAAATTTTCCCCTCTGAGTTCACTGACCACCCTGAGATCTAGGTTAAGAATGCTTGCCCAAAGATGCCTTCTTTGTCTTGCTGTTGATGCAAATTGTAGGGATTTGGAGTGAATTATTTACTGATTTTGTCTGTATGAGTTTGCATTGCAAATATATGTGTAATATTTATATATGTACATAGTGTGTATATATACATACAATGTATGTATACATATGTGTACACATTTGCATATGTATATGGAATATGTAGGAGTTTGTCGTTCAGAATTACTTGTTACAGTTTCCTGTCCTTGTTATCTCTCTGTGTAATACATTTGGTATGAGAATTTTGCCTCATTATAATAATTCAATGACCCTGAGTCACTTTTCTGGGTCTGATTTTCCTTCTGTAGAAAATAAAAGAGTTGTATTTAATGATATCTAAGGGTCAGTTCATTTAGTTCTGACATTCTGTGATTAACATTCTGGACTTGGACTTAAAAAGATTTGGGTTTGAATCCTGCTTCATACACTGGCCTATTTGTCTCTGGGCAAGTTTCATTTACCATCAAATTGTTCTAGTTATGGAAATCATGTTCATTTCTGTCTGCTGTTTGAAGAGGAGACGTGAACAACCAAAGTTGTCTGAAAAATTTTAATCACTGTTGCCCTGCCTAAAGTCACCCTTTAATGATGCTTTGTGGTATCAGCTTTTCTTCCTTCTAAGTGTGCTTTTCTGACTCTGCCAATCTCTTGAGAACAGGATCAAAAAAGTTCCCAGTGAGTCTATTCATTGCTAAGCAGTAGATTAGTTGAACTCTTACCGAGAGTTTGGCTGCCCAGAATTCTTTGTGTAGGCCTCACTCAGTGGGTGGATTTCAATCACATTAGTCCTTCTGGGAATTACATAGGCACAGGAGAAGAATGAAAAGCTGCATCCACCGTGAAAACATTCCCGGGCAGAGCAAAGGGAGTCATTTGGTTGCGGGCTTGCAATCACTCGTGATGACCACGGGATGGTGGTATTGTAGCATGAATGGCTGCTTTCAATTTCAACCTTAATTAAGGGATAATGGGGTTTAGAACAAGTATTGGATTTGGAGTTATAGTACTTGGGTTCAAATCCCACCTCCACTACTTACTACAGGAGTGACCTTGACAGGCTATTTAATCTCTCTGGGCCTCAGTTTCCTTATCTGAAAAATAAGAGCTTTGGACTAACTCATCTCTGAGATCCTCTTCAGTTCTAGGTCCATGATCCTATAATTCCCCTAAATGTTACTTAACACACATTTTAAAATTCCTTACTATGTGCCAGGCACTGTGATAAGCCGTAAGGATGAGAAGGAAAGCAGAAACCATCCCTATTCTCAATCAGCTCACAATCTAATGGGAATAAACAACACGTTAATAAATAGCTCCATACACAATATACATAGATCAAATAGAAAGTGATCTAAGAGGGGAAGCAAACGTTTTCTTCCTCATTCAGTGTGGAAATTACAGTCTGTGACCAAAATCTGTCTTATCATCCATCCTTCACTGGCGAATAATGATGGGTTCAGAGGAATTAGATGAGGCCTAACTAAAAAAATGGTCCCCTGGTTGATCTGATTCATGAGAAAATGACTTCGCCTAGGAGAACTTGCTCTAGCTTTGGACAAGCAGCCTAAATGAGGCATCATTAGCCTGGTAATGACTCACAAAAAACCTTTCCCTTCCCAGTGACAGTCATCAGGCTCACCTAGCCCATTCTCAAGCCCACCACGTGCATTTTTTTTCCTCGGCACGCTTTTATAAATTGTCAGCTATGCTTTGTCTTTTTCCTCAACTTTGTTAGACTGTCAACCCCCAAGGGTATGTGTTCCCGTTACCAGGTACACTAGGACATACCTGTGAAGAGAGGTGACAGACTCACCCCTTATTGATATCCCATGAGTTCCTTTGATGAAATCTCACTTTGGTGCCTCGTCATCATATGCAGGTGGTCCTGGGATTTTAAGCTGCGCCAGAGAGGGCAAAGCTTGGGAAAATTTGAGCAATCTGGTTCAATGATAGGCCTGGTAATGGATTGAGTGTTTGTGACTTTTGACAGTTCGCTGACTTTAATTACCAGATTGTTCTCAGGATAAGGAAGTTCGTGGCTACAGCAATTCTCAAAGACTACCTACTGATAATTTATACACATACAAACACATGCATATACATGCACACATATGTATGTATACACACATATTTACATGCATATGGTCAGCAAGATAGCACAGTGGATAGAGTACCAGGCCTAGAGTCAGGAAGACTCATCATTCTGAGTTCAAATCTGGCCTCAGACACTTATTAGCTGTGTGACCCTGGGCGAGTCACTTAGCCCTGTTTGCCTTAGTTTCCTCATTTGTAAAATGAGCTGAGAAGGAAAAGGCATACCACTCCAGTATCTTTGCCAAGAAAACCCCAAATGGGGATGTGAAGAGTTAGACATGACTGAAAAAAACCTGAACAACAATAAATATTTACATTACTTTCTTTTCCAAATGTATCGCTCTCCCCTCTCAGTGATCCATCCCTTGTGATGAAGAATTAAAAAGAAGAAAAATAATTCAACAAAACTAACCAATGCATCAATATAGTCTGGCAGTATACGCAATGTTCCATACTTGCCGTCCCCAGTGTCTACAATGAAAGAAGGGAGAAGGGTTTTATCATCTCGTCTTTGGGCCAAAATTGGTCATTTTAATTAAAGAGTGTTCAGTTTCATGTTTTTGTTCCTTCCATTTTCATTGCTGTAGTCATTGGTATAGTGTTTTCCTGGTTCTGCTCATTTCACTGTGTATCAGTTTGCAATGCATGCTCCTCAAAATTCATCAGTTAATCATTTTTTATAGTACAGTAATAGCCCATTACATTCAGCCACTACAATTTGTTTAGGCATTCCTCAATCGGTGGGCATTTTCTTTGTTTTCAGTTCTTTGTTACCACAAACAAAAAAAAAAGCGCTAATCTTGTGAATGTTATAGTATGTATAGGACCTTACTATTTTTGAACTCTTGATGTGTGTGCGTTTGCGCGTGCACATGGGTGTGTGTTTGTGTGAGAGATTATATACATTATATATATTCACCTATGTAATATATACATATATACATCTCTCTATCCATTTATCTATCTATCTATCTATCTATCTATCTATCTATCTATCTATCTATCTATCTACCTATCTATCTGTAGGACCTCTGAGTCAAAGGAAATGAACCTTTTAGTCACTTTTTAGCATATATTCAAAAGGACTTCCAGAATGATTGAATTAATTTTGCAGTTCCTCTAACATGGACATCTATTGTCATTTTTTTCCAACCTGCTGAGTATGAGGTGAAATTTCAGAGGTCTTGTCTTTTTCTTCTTATTATAGTGATTTGGAGCAATCTTTCATGTGTCTGTAATAGTTTTCAGTTCTTTTTTGACTCTTGGTCTTAAATATTTGTGTTTATTCTCTCTATATTTTAACCATTAGATTTTTATCGGCAACATATGATCAAATATTTTTCTCCCCATTCAACAACTTATCCTAGTTGCATGGATTTTGTTTGTATATTAGCTTTTCAATTTCATGTAATCAAAATTATCATTTTTTTTTAAAAAAAAACCATTTATGATCACTTCTAGCCCTTGTTTTTTTATGTACTTGTAAGTAACAACAATGTTGCTAGCAGCTGCTGTGGTAGTGTAAGACCAACAACAAGAGCCCACAGAAGGGCTGCCAGCACAGATTCTATGATCCGCTTTTCTAAGGAAATCAACTTTAAGGGGTTAACAATATCAATTTAATTAAACATACTTATATCATTCCTTTAGTTCAGGGGGAAAAACCAGCATCCTGAACTTCAGAGCAAATACAAACAGAAATTACAAACGGAGACAATATAAATAGAGCAAACACACAGAGTTATCAATAAACAGGCCTCCAGCTGTCTGAGCAAAGAATTACATAGTTACTAGAGAGAGGCACCAGCATCTGGGTTTTCAAAGCTGGGGGGCTCTAGCAGCTACACAGAGTCTCATCTGGTCAAATCACAGGACACTCTGGCATCACAACCATGTGACTCAAACCTATGTGAACTAGGCTTTCTCTTGACATAAGCAGGTCATCAAAGACTCCGGATTTAATCAAAGAAACAAAGGCCAGCCTCATCAAAGACATTTGATTACCTAAGTGCTACAAAAGAGAAAACAGTAAAAAAAGTCTCACCCTAATTACCAACACAATGTTTTGCTTCTAGCCATAGTTGTGAATAGTACCTAATTTTATTCTCTTCTAATTTTTTAATAATGTGAGATTTATTATTCAATTTGCATATCCATTTTTAATTTATGGTGAAATATATTGAAACATGTTTGTCTAATCTTAATTTCTGCCCCAACTCCTTTCCAGTTCCCCATCAGTTGTTGTCAAATTAGGAATTCTTTCCCAAATAATTTATATACTTGTATACTTGAACACTGAGTTATTTAGCTGTCACTGTATTCTTCCATACTTTGTTTGTTCCACTAATCTATTCCTCTATTTTTTAAGCAGTATCGAAATTTAAAAATTATTATTTCTGCTTTATAATGCAATTCAAGGTCTGGAAGTGCTATTTTTCTGTTGACTCCTGCTTTTTTCTATATTTCTCCTTGAGATTTTAGACCTTTTGTTCTTCCAATAAATTATAATTATTTTGTCTCAATCCATCCATTTACTGATACTTAAAGAGAATATAGTCTTCATTGCTAAGGGGAGCACCCACAATGGTGAAATGACAGGTCCTTGATATATTGCACAATTCTGTGAGTTCTCTTAACAAGTCCCAGTTTGGGAGAACTGAGAAGAGGTAACCATCCTTTCAGATTGCCTCCCAACCTTCCATGAGGTCAGTTACTATGTGGTCCAATGGGAAACTCATTTATTTCTTTAATCCAATGAGCAACTCACTAGTCACTATTTAGTTCCATAGTTGTTTAGTTGACTCTGTCTCAATTCAATTCATTTCAGCAAACATTTATTAACCAGCTAATATGCACTACTAGATGCCAGAACATCTAAATTTCCACCCTGTCCTCATGGAGATTAGTATTGGTGCTAATAAAGAATGTGCTTCCTGACCTTCCCTGCCAATGTACTCCCTCCTTACCATAGAATTCCTAGCTTTTTCAAAACTCAGTTTCTGTGGGAGACCTTTCCTGACTCCAGCTGCTTTCCCCTTGAAATTACCTGGTGTTTACTTTGCATTTATAAATTTTGTATTTAGTTACTTGTATGTGTATTATTTTCCAATAAATGGCAAGCTCCTTGAGGGCAGGAACTGTTTTCCTTTTGTTTTTGCATCTCCTGAGCTTGACACATCCCTGGCATCTAATAAGTGTTTATTGGTTGATTAATAACACTTCTATTAACTTGTTGGGCTAGAATGCAGTCCTGATGAAGCCACAGGCTGCTTCGGTAATCCCAGGCTAAGCCTCCTGCAAGCCTATGGTATTGAGCATATGGGAAGTGAATGAGGAAGAGTTCAGATGAATTGGTAGGAATTCCTATCCAAGACTGGAAACAAACAAACTTGCAAGTCTATGTCTGCCCTATTAATGGTGAATCAGTAGCAGTGACCCTAGCACTCAGAGAACAACATAATTGGTTTGGGGAAGGAGCTATTAAGTAATAATTACTCTGTCACCTCTCCAAGCCTCAGTTTCTTCATCTGCAAAATGAGGTAGTTTCCCAGTCTAATGGACATTTCTAGTACAACAATAACTCATACTTATACAGGCCTTTCCTCTATAACTACCTCATGAAGCAGGTAGCTCAAATGTTAGCATGCCCATTTTACAAATGAGATGGCTGAGGCCCAGTGAAGATAAGTCACTTGCCTGAGTTGAACAACTAGTAAATAACAGACTCAGGATTTGAACCCAGGCACTATGTTATTCTATCTGTCTAATCAGCTTCTTTAGACAAAGACATTATGTAAAATCCTTTTCCTGTTCTCATTTCTGCATTCCCTTCAGAGAAGGAGAAGGCCACTAAATTTAATACAGTAATGGAACAGGAAAGCCTGGATGAATCTGAGCAGAAGAATGCTTTCTAAAGAGTCAGAGAAAATGAAGAAGCTCTGATAAATAAATAACCAGAGCCTCTAAGGTCCAGGAATGGATGCAAAGAGCTTGAGTCCAGCACTTATTGAAATTGCTTTCCTTTATTTCATAGAAACACAAATGTGGCACAGTAAAATCTTTGGGTACCAGGTGGAAAAGCCATTTTTTAAACCCAGCCCCCTCCCCCACATGCTGGCCCCCTCCTCAAGTCTTCCTCATGGCAGGCCCAGTGCCCCAAGGTAGCAACTGGTTGCCTCCATCTAGTCCAATACCCTTATTTTGAAGATAAGGAAACTTTCCTTCCCCCCCCCACTTTTTCGTATTTCCAGGGCTTAGCACAGTTTCTGGCATACAGTACATGCTTAATAAATGTTTATCCACTGATTGCCTGATTGATGGAAATCTTTAGAGGGTGATTTTCCCAGGACATCACAGGCAGTAAACATCAGAGACATAATTTCAAACCAGGTTGTCTGAGTACAGAATGGGTCATTAATCAACTTGGCCAGAATAGCTGGGTCAAATTCTCTTGTGAGAAGGGAGTTTTCATGGGTCAGAGGATAGATATTGGTGCATCCCTCCAGGTAGATGTAAGGCACTGGTCATTCTAGTCTGCTAGAGGAGCCTTGTTTAGTCCAGTGGCACAATTTGGATTGAAATCATTGGCTGGGGCTGGGAACAATTCCAAGGACAGGTCAAGGTAGGACCAGGTATGTGGTAGGTTTGGAGATCACCAAATGCAACTTTATATTGCTCACAGCAGAACAGGAGTGTACTCTTCAGATATTACACAGATAGTCTTTGGGCATGGAACATCTGAGAAGGAGGAAGAAGACTATAGCCCTAAAGAATAACATTCTTCTTCAATATTTTGCCTCAGCAGTGAGTGGTTCCCATTGTTTTTTTGTTTTTTTTTGTTGGGTAAACCCATTTCAACAAGATGTATCATGAACTTCCAGAGTAATTTTATGTATTATATGGATATAGATACATGGATATAGATATAGATACACACACACATACACACACACATATTTAACATTCTGAAACTATTTATTGCTTAAAGTTGTCATTAAAGAATTTTTAGCATGAATCTCTTGGACTATTGATGTAAACTACTGGCCTAGGCCACCACTGCAGCTCCATAGCCTGGCTCTCTGGACTTTCACATGAGATTAATTTTGAATAACAGAAGTAATAGAAAAAGTACTGTAGCAGAAGCCAGAAGCCCTGGGTTCCAGTCCTTCTTCTGTCTTCCTCTGACTTTGTAATTTAATCTCTCTTCCCTTAAATTGCTTCATTTGCAAGGTGGGGATGAAAATATCCTAATTGTCTGAAGGCAGGGGACTAGAACAGTTTATCTTTTAGCTCTAAGAATTATAGGGCTAGGGGCTAGACCTGTGATTTCATGGGCATGGGGAATTTCTGATGAGGAAGCTGCCTCTCCTAATGCAGACGGGCATCTGTTTTGCAACTTATGCTCTTAGGAAGCTGCCTTGAGAGAGTTAATGACTTTTCCAGGGTCAGCAATCTAGTATATGCCAGTTGTGGGATTTGAATCGAGGTCTTCCTCACCCCAAGGCTGGCTTTCTATCCACTGTGCCAAAGTCACATGGGTAGTAAATAAGAGTTGGAATTTGAATTCAGGTCCATAGCTCTGTCCATTGTACCACTTAGAGTTTTTGTTCCAGAAGTCGTCTCTCATATAAACAATCTAACAAAGGGGAGGAATGGGGTAGCATCAAGGGAAGGAGTGAACTGCTTGTTTTGACAACACCAATGTTTCCCATGGTAAACTGCTTTTTCTTTTCTAGTTGTAGGCAAGCCTTTCACGATCATTTCTTGCTTCTGCCATCGCTGGGTGTTTGGCTGGGTTGGCTGCCGCTGGTATGGATGGGCCGGTTTTTTCTTTGGCTGTGGAAGCCTTATCACTATGACTGCCGTCAGCCTAGACAGATATTTGAAAATCTGCCACCTGTCTTACGGTAAGTTGGCAGGTTCCTGCAGAAGTATTCTTCTCCTTTCTTGGGAGTTAGGACTGGAAATTGGATTGGGAGGACTGAGTCAGATCCATAGCCCCCAGAATGGCATCTGTGTAATTCCATGTAGACTCCCATGGCCCAACATATCCAAGCTGTTTTTTTTAACATTAGCTCAAAATGCTTTCTGGTACTAGGCCACCATCCTGCAGAAAGTAGATAATTTTTCCTCATAGAGCTTGTATCTTAGCTTTTTCCTTATGTGAAGGGAAGAAATGCAATTAACTGATGGAATCCCTGGGTAATAGATCCTCAGTCCATCTGCTTCAAAGAAAAATCTAATTATAATTGAAGATGGCCTTGATTCACCCCTCAGGCTCAGGCCCACTCAGTTGTTGAGTCAAAGGGGATTGCAAAATGGAAAATCTTGTCCAGGGAAACACCTTGTCTACAAATCTTTGAACATCTCTGTATATCCAGGCTGGGTTGAGGTAAAGTCATGAATGAAAATGTTTTGGTCCAAACATTTTCCCCCTCCTGAATGTGGAATGGGATGAGAGTTATGGACGTTGACTCAGCAGGGAAAAATAATGATAAAATTGATAAAAGATTTCAGGGACCGATAAATGTTTTCTTCAAAGAGACCCTTCACTACGCTGAAAATGTTTGAGTCAGTGGTTTTTCCTTTTTGGACACTGAGGACTTGTGGGATCAGAGGAGCATCCTCTGGAGGTTTAAGTTTAACCAATTAGGCTTAAGTTTAATTAACCCTCTAGGCTGAAGTTTAGTCACTTGTGGAATGCTCAGGGTAAGTACAATGTTTAGCATGGTCTTTAGCAAGATTAGTCATCTTTGATTCACTTGTCAATTAATTTTGGCTTTTAATCATCAACTAAAGCTTTGAGACCCTAGACAAGGGAGAAAAAATGGGTCAAGCTAGTTTTGTCTACCTTAATGTAATAGAATCTTAACTTTATAAGTTAATTTGTGAGGGGTGGAATTTGGACCTGTGATTTCATCACAGTATTTTTAATGAGTACTGGATTACTTGTTTGATCATTCCTGAAACCCTAGCCTAATAATCATTTTGGAGTTGTTAGTAGATTCAATATGAGCCAAAATGCCAAATACAACCCAGTCAATATCCATTTGCTGATTTGTGATCAGTATTTTGGATTATTTTATCTTGAATGAAGGGACACTGCTTTCAAATTTTCTAGCTGGTGTCAAAATTTGGGTAACCAATTGTCCTATGGATGTAAACAGGATCTTGTTTACTCTAGAAGAGAAGAAAGGCTTTTAGGCCAAAACAATATCTTCTATTTTCCAGGGAAGGTGTGACCAAACAAGTTCAGAGGGACTCTAAATGTTAGCTTCTATCTTCTATAAAGATTCTGCTTTAGCCTGTGGCTTTGCCTCAGTCTAAGGGATGATGCTATCGATTCCTAGAAAATAGTTGGGAACAGGGGAGGCATTGAGCAGAGGAATGGTATGGACGCTGGCTAGCTTTTCAGAGTCTTCTTTATTGCCTGGTTTCACTGTTTTGTTTGAAGTTGTTTGGACATCCCAGAACATCTGAAACACCCATAGCATCACAGAATCATAGAATTTTAAGATTGGAAGGAATCATAGCGGTTAATTGGTCCAACTGCCTACCCAAGACAGGAATCCTTTTTACAGCAACCCTGATCGCAGGACATCCAGCAATCTTCTTTGAATGCCTCCCGTGATGGGAAACTTACTACCTCATGAGGCAGTCTGGTTCCATTGTTGTTAAATGGTAATTTCTATTGTTGAACCAAAATCTGCCTCCCTGTAACTTCCACCCATTGGTCCTAGTTCCCTCTGGAGCATCACAGAACAAATCTACTCCCTCCTGTATATGACAACTTTACACGATATCCAAATGTAAGTACAAAACACCTCACAAAATCACTTATATATGTTTTTATTTAATATGTTTTGGATGATCTGTGCCAATGCTCCCTTCCACTCGGGTGGATAATCGAGAGTGGACTGCACAAGAATTACTTACTTAGCCACTCTGTTCCTGGATTGTGAATTTTAAATCTTTTGATCCAACTCACCGTGTGATTCAGCTTGATAAATGATTTTAATATGGCAACAATTGTGTACATACAATATAGACTCTAGTCACTAGACAAGGTGCCAGAGTGGAGCTAAATATACAAGTTCTTTTCCTATTCTTTTGGAATTCGAATCAATTCAACAAACACTCATTATGTGCGAAACACGAGGCCCCAAGCTAGGTGCTGGGGTTACACAGAGAAATAAGACCTAGGCCCACTCGGCTTTAAAGGCTCTTACAGTCAATTAGGGAACATAAGTCATGGACATTAACTATAATGTAAATTAGACTCAAGGTACAAAAAAGAAGGCCTATAGAGTGCCGTGAGTAATTTCAGGAGGGAGGTTGCTTCCAGTTAGAGTTGGGGGAGAAATGAAGGATCAGCGTTAGTTTTGTGGAATAAATGACATATGAGGTAAGGTTCTTAAAGAGTCACAGGATTGTGGGTCTAGAACTCAAAAGAGTCTTAGAGGCCGTTGAGCTCAATCCCCTCATTTTACAGATGAAGAAACTGAGACATAGAGAAGTTAAGTGACTTGTCCAGGATCATACAGCTAGTGAGTATTTGAGACTGGATTTGAACTCAGATCTTCCTGACTCCAAATCCAGTTCTCTCTCCATATGAAACCTAATTTCCAGGAAGAGATTTGTGGTATGGAGATGGAGTCCCTTGGGGGAGGGCACCAAGTATGGCAGTTTGGCTGAATCATAGAGTATGTGAAGGAGATCATGAAAGAAGATTGCAAGGGTAGGTTGTAGCCAGAATATGAAAATGGCTGAATGGCAGCTTATGGAGTTTAGCCATCATTTGGAGAGGTTTCAGAGCAGGGGAGGGATGTGATCAGAGTCCTCCATTTGACAGTCTTGTGCCAGATAGAGCAGAGAGAGAGGAGAGAATGGTAGTAGGGACAACAGCTAAGAGGCTTTTAGGGTAATCCAGGCAAGAAATAACGGAGACCTCAACTAGGTTTGGCTGTGGGAATAGAAAAGAGGGGTAGATTGAGAAAATCAGTTTATTTCAATTAAAAAAAGTTATCAAGTGTCTACCCTGTAGATCACTCTGCTAGGTCCTAAGGGAGACATACAGTTTAGATGAAATGTGGCATGCAGCTTCCAGTCTAGAATTTTCACAGCCATACAATGGCTGTCAAGCCAACTGATTGGATATGAGGAGTGAAGGACAGGGACGACCAAGAGGATCAAACAAGCAGAATCTCTGAATCCGAGGGTGAATAGATTAAGCTTCTCTGAAATTTATCTTCATGTTTAGTTTCTTATACTTTAGACCCAGACAGATAAACATCCACAATTCTACTTCCTTGGATCTAACAACCAAGGTGTGTGTGTATGCATGAGAGGGCAGCCCTCTTTTCAGGTTAAAGGCATAGTTTTAGTCAACCCTTGTTCTGTGGTAGTGAACTTGAACTCCTAAAACATATTCCTTGGTGTAAAGTTATTGCTTTTTCAAGATGGCGGGACTTCTCTCTTTGGGGGATTCTGTTTTGATTAATGGAAGCTAGCACTGGAGAACAGAGGGATGTTCTCAGAGAATCCCATCTGCAGTGCTTTCTGAGCTTCTCTTTAAGGCGTTCTGGCTCTCTCATGACTGCTAAGTGAGAGAGATGGTTATTCTAATACAAACAGGGAGGCTGCGCTACCAGTTGCCACGGAGAGACAATTGTCTTAGTTTTGTAACACATAGTAATGATCAACATCTTTGCACATACATACACATTTCCTGACAAGGACATTAAGAGGTCAAATGAGATAAGAAGGTGCAAAAGCTTTTTGGAAGAAAGGTGTTCAATAAATGCAAGGTATGATTTATTCTTTTTTCCTCACCTGATATGAATTTGTCTTTGAGTGTATTTGGGTACCTGGTGGAGTAGGGAATTTGAGGGGTCCTGCTAAGGTTCCCTCACTTGAAATAACTTAGATCTATAGGTTGCCAAAGTTGGACACTAGTTTGATCCCCTCATTTTATAGATGAGGAAATTGAAGCCTAGAGAGGCTACTTACTGAAGGTCAGTCAATAGATGATCAATCAATGGCAGAGTTGGGATTTGAACTCATGTCTCTTGACTCCTAATTTAGTGTGCTTTCCATGGCACCATGGTGAGTCTCCTGAGTACATGAAATTCCATCGTTAGGAAGTCATTCTTTTTGTGTTGTGTCTCTAAGAGATCCTTATTAAACTATGATATCTCTGGAGAAAGTAATGCATGGACTCTCATCAGTCCTTAATATCTTATTTAGTGCTAATGCTGTTGAATTTGTGTATGAGATTACTTTCTATGGGGAGCTAGCTGAGAGGGGCCCCTGGCTAACCTATGTTTGAGAGAGGGTTGGGAAATCTACAGAGAGTAGGATACCTCCTGGGGCGGATGCCCCAGCAGGGGTGCTCTGAAATCCTTTGCACGGAGTCTCCCGTGCTCTGGACATAGGTGACTCCCTATGCACAAAGCTGACTCTCAGAGCTTCTAGGTAATGCTTTTTTCCCCTCCCACCCAGGGACTTGGCTGAAGAGACACCATGCCTACATCTGCCTGGTAATCATCTGGGCCTATGCTACCTTCTGGGCAACCATGCCCTTGGCAGGTCTGGGGAACTATGCCCCTGAGCCCTTTGGAACATCCTGCACCCTTGACTGGTGGCTGGCTCAAGCCTCTGTGACCGGACAGACGTTCATCCTGAACATGCTCTTCTTCTGTCTCTTGCTCCCAACTGCCATGATTGTCTTCTCCTACGTGAAGATAATTGCTAAGGTCAAGTCCTCCACCAAAGAAGTGGCCCATTTTGACAGCCGGATCCAGAGTAGTCATGTGCTGGAAATGAAACTGACCAAGGTACCGGAGTGATATTTTGAAGGAAATACATTTTACTGGGGCATAAAGGAGAAAGGGGGTCAGGAAGAGGAATGGATAGAGAAGCAGCAGAAACTAATGGTGAAAGTGTTAGATTCTTTTTCTCCTCTGTCCTATGGAATAGCACTATTCTAGATCTTTAATTTATATTCCTACACATATTTCTGTTGTACTCACTTAATTTGGACACAGAGTCATTGAATTGGAAGGGAAGGGAATAAGTATTTCTTTAGTGCCTACGTTGTATCAAGCATTGTACTAAGTACTTTTTACAGATATCACTCATTTGATCCTCATAACAGCCCTGAGAGATAGGTGTTATTATCATCCCATTTTATAGTTGAGGAAGCTGAGGTTAAATGACTTGCCCAGGGTCACACAGCTAATAAATGTCTGTGACCAGTTTGAACTCAGGTCTTCCTGACTTTAGGCCCAATGCTTTATTCACTATAGTACCAGGACTGAACCTTCAACATGATCTAATTTAACCCCTTAAATTGGATCAGAAGCTTAGAGCTGGAAGGGGCCCTAGACACCATCTAGTCCAACCCATTCATTTTACAGATGGAAAAAAGTGAATCCTACAGTGATTACATGATTTGCATAAGGTTGTACCGGGAGCAACTAGCAGATATAGGATGTGACTCAGGTCAGCTGACTCCAAATCTAGCCATCTTTCTGTTATACCACACTGCATGAATCCCTGCTAAAATTTTCCAGACAACTGGTCTTACTTCTTATATTTTTTGTTGTTCGGTCATGTCCAACCTTCGTGACACCATGTGGGGTTTTCTTGGCAAAGATACTGGAGCGATTTGCTTTTTCTTTCTCCGGTTCCTTTTACAGATGAGGAAACTGAGGCAAACAGGGTTAAGTGACTTGCCCGGGGTCACACATAGAAGAAGTGTCTGAGGCTAGATCTAAACTCAGTTCTTCCTATCTGTCTAGGCCTAGCAGTCTGTCCACTGTGTCACCTACCTCAATTTTAAGCCCTCCCTCACTGAGAAACTTACCTGTTGTGGATCCCAACCTGGCTTTGGACAGCTCTGATTGTTAGGATTTATATTGAGCAAAATCTGCATGCTTGTAATTTCTCCTTATTGGTCAAGGTTCTGCTTCCTGGAACCAAGAACAAGATCATCCTTTGTCACCATAATGGTTCCTTGAACATTTGAAGACAGATATCTCTCCCCCGTCACTTCCCATCCTCTCTCTTTTCATATGGCTAAATGTCCCCAGTTCTTTTAACTGGTTGATCGTCACTCTCTGGGTATGATGTATGAGGCCAGTTGGTATAAAACGATGGGGCTAGATTCAACGATCCCTGAAATCTCTTCCAACTCTGCCATCCTATGGTGCTATGATCCTGCGATTCTTCTGAGGATGATTATTTTCTTTTGAGCACCGTACCTTTAAGTGGCTGTCTCTAGATGCTTGGGTTTGGGTGTGCTGATTGCTAGGAGACATTACAAATAATAGTAACAATATTTGGCAATAAGATAGCTCTTACGCTTTGCCGTGTAATTTAAATTGTCTCATTTTGATCATCAGAATAATGCTGTGAGGGAGGTGCTACAGTTATTATCTTCAATTTACAGATGAAAAAATTGAGTCTCAGAAAGGTTAAGTGATTTCTAAAGGGGTCATGGAGCAAATAAGTATTTGAGCTAGGATTTGAATACAAGGCTTCCTGACATGTACAGAACTTTTACACTATGCTACATTGACTAGATCTCTCTCTCTCTCTCTCTCTCTCTCTCTCTGGTATTGCTCCTTTAAAAGGTAATAGCACAAACAGAAATTGATTTCTAATTACTAACATTTGCATAATAAGGTGAAGTAAACAAGAATTTAATTTTTAAATGAGTTTGTAAAGTTTTCTTATTTAAGACAGTTATCCTTTTCACATTGTTGGTGTTAGGGATGATCCCCCCCCCCGACCCCTCTCACCCCTTCACCCCCTGCCACAATATGGAAAATCTACATAAAATTTTTTTGGCTCTCCCTCCATACCAGAGAAGTCTGTTTTTTTCTTTTTCTTTTATGGGGTATTTCAGTACCTTATTGTAAAATTTGGGTTAAGTATTTAGTTATATCCTCGGTGTCATCTGCTGGCCTTCACCTGTCATCTGCTGACCCTCAATATATTGAAATGTCATGATCTGGAAGGGATAACTATATTTGTTAAATCTAACCCAAAAGATTGGTTTTAATATAGTAATGACCACTGTTTTTGTTTTCATCATCCTTTTTGATCTTTTTTTTAAAAAAACTATGAATCTATCATCTATTTATCATATCTATCTATCTAGTCTGTTTATCATCTATCTCTCTAGGCATTTATTATCTCTCCCTCCCAACTGAATAATAATAATGATAATAATAACAATAAAGCCAATCCTCATGAAAAATATTTATAGTTCAGAAAAAGAAATTCCCAAATAGCCATGTCCAAAAATGTTTGTCCTATTGTATATTTTAAGTCTACCACCTCTCTGACAAGGGGTGGGTAGCATGTTTCATCTTAGTCCTCCAGATTCATGGTTTATCATTACATTCATTACAATTCTTAAGTCTTTCAAAGTTGACAAGCAACAATTTTAGAGAAATATCGGCATCTTAGTACACCTAGTGGGTGGCAGTGTGGCATTGTGGATAGAGAGCTGCTTTCAAAGCCAGGAAGTCCTGTCTCTGATGCATATTTGCTGCGTGGCTCTGGGCAAGGCCCTGAACTTCTCAGTGCTCAAGCCAACTCTCTAAGACTACACGTTGCTAATAGATCCAGGGGACATAATTTAAAAATTATTGGACTACCTGAAAGCCATGATTAAAAGATTACATATCGCAGAAAAGATGCCAGCATGCGTTGGGAGAGGGAATTTCCTTACCTTGGCATTCTCTGATCCTAACTACAACTAAGTCTCTTACTTCAATGATTCAACTGCTACTTTTTTTAGTCATTATTTAACCTCATTTTACCCAACTAAGGCTAAGGTGAAGGCAAAATTATGCTAGGTCTTTCCTTTCCTTAAAGCCAGAAGGCTTCAAGTTATTAATTCCAAATTAAGCTAAGCTCCTTCACATTGGGTCAGTTCACTTTGGTGTTCCCATGCTTTGTTGTGGCTTGGCCCCGTGCTTTGGCCAGTTTGCTCTGATTCATGTGTCTGAAGCATTTGTGCTTACTACAGCCACTGCTAAGATCTTATCTGCACCTGCATATTGCTAATCTTGTGTTTTTTTCTTCCAAGGGGAAACTCAGCCTCCAAATTGCATATAAAGTCCTCAGGTTGGAGTTTAACCCCATTCATCTCTTCTGGATTACTCTTCCCCTCATGGTAAAGCAGAGAGAAAGAGCATTATAATGCTCCAGAAGGACTCTCTGAGGTGGAGTAAACCTGCAGAGAAGCTCTTCCCAATAAAGAAAAAAATTCTTGGCAACTATGATTCTATATCATTGATTCCAAATAATGTTGCCTTTAGCACTCCCAGTTTTATGCTGAATTTTTCAGCTTCTGCAGGTGTCTATTTGGACTTGTTTTTCTGACATTGAATTCTTAACTTTTTCCCTTTTTATATTTTAAATCCATTTTTGACAAAGAATACTTTTTAAACAGTCAATGTTGTTGATTTGGCCTTAATAGTCATCAGGAAAGGGTCATTAGGCAACAGGGTTATACGGTGGCAAGTTTTGTTTGGGGATCAAAAGACCTCGACTTGGGTTCTGGCCCTATAGCTCATTGGCTATGTACCCTTTGATAAGTCATCTAATAGCTCTAGGCTTCATTTTCCTTCTCCTGAAAGGAACGGGGTAAATTTCACTTGATGATCCTGAAAGTCCTTCCCAGCTACAAATCCTATACTCTTACAGCCAGGTTCCCCCACCATTGTTTCCTTGATGGATCATTGTTGATAGGGGTTGATAGGGATCATAGGGTTGATGAAGGCAAAGAGCATACCATCCAAACCAGCTTTTGTATGGTTGGTTACCTTAAACAACAGCTATTTTCTGGGCATCTGTCCAGGATAGTACAGTTAAACCTCATTAATTCAGATGCCACTAATTAGAAAGCTGAGATAATTTAGTGTGGAACTAGGCTGAATTTGATCTTTGGACTACATAGAGAAAAAGAGAGTTTGCTAAACGTATTAATAGGGTATACAAGATAGACTAGGAAAATGTTAAAAACTGCTTAAGAGGACAAATGATTTTGTAACACTTTAAAGGTCTTTAAAGGCTTCCTCTTACACATACAATAGATTTGTAACTATATCTGTGAAGAATTTCTTATACTAATAAAATCAAGTATGATTAGTATGGGCAAGTAGGTGGTGCAGTGGAGAAGTGCCAGGCCTGGGGTCAGGAAGACACATCTTCCTGAGTTCAAATCTAGCCTCAGACACTTACTAGCTGTGTGACCCTGGGCAGTGTCACTTAGTCCTGTCTGTCTCAGTTTCCTTATCTGTAAAGTGAGCTGGAGAAGGAAATGGCAAAGGACTCTAGTATTTTTGCCAAGAAAATCTCAAATGGGGTCATGAAGAGTAGAACAAGACCGAAACAACTGAACAGCAGGCCAGTGCGTGTGTGTGTGTGTGTGTGTGTGTGAGCTTGGGAGCATGTGTGTGTACACACATACATATATACAGATACATATGCCCACGTTAGTGCAGTTTTAAATATATATGTATAATATATGTGTATGTGCTAATTCCACATATATTCTTATATATACTTAGGATACATTATATATATATGTGTGTATATATATATCCATATATATATATACATATATATGTATCCCTACATACATACATACACACTTAGTGTTTTCAATCATTTTTAGCTATGTCCAACTTTTCATGACCCCATTTGGGATTTTCTCAGCCATTTCCTTCTCCAGCTCATTTTAGATGAGGAGCTGAGGCATTATATAAGTTCGTGAAGGCATTCCCCCAAAGGAATATTAGGAAATATTTGTTTTGCTTTGTTCTCGTTACTTTCTGAACTCAAATATTAAAACTCTTTTTCTTCCCCCAACTCAGATGGGACTTCCTTTGTGTTTGTGAGGATTTTCCTAAATATATAGCTACTCTAAGGGGCATCTAGGTGGCACAGTGGATAGAGCGACTTGTCCTGGAGTCAGGAGTACCTGAGTTCAAATCTGGCCTCAGACTTACTAGCTGTGTGACCCTGGGCAAGTCACTTAACCTTGATTGCTTCCAAAAAAAAAAGATAAATATATAGATACTCTGAATCATATGCATAGATGCCTTGAGTCATCAACTCTTAGTGTTGGCCAGGTTCTTAGAGGTCATCTAGTCTCTTTAATCTGATCACAGATGAGGAAATAGGCCCAGATAGAAGAGTGACTTAGGAACACTGGTGCAGGGATGGAAGTGACCTCAAAGGCTATTTTGTTCAATGTAATGAGGAAACTGAGGCCAGGGATCATAAATTACATGCCAAAATTATACAAATCAATAAACATTTATTAAACACATACTATGTACCTAACACCATGCTAGGCACAAAGACCTAAATGAAACGACCCCTAGCTTCAAGGACTTTGTGTTGTATGTGGAAGACAACGTTGGAACCCAGGCTCTTTGACTACCAAACCAGTGATCTTGTCACAGCCGCATAGCTCCTGTAGCAAGCTGTCTTTCTTTCTAATAACACTAAGGAATTCTGGATTTTGGATACTTTGTGACCCCTTGATTCCTGGCTTCAGCCCAGAATGAAAATCCTGTTCCACCTTAGATACTCAGCATACATTACAGAGGGTTTTATTTTGTTTTGTTTGTTTTGTTTCTCCCCTTTGTGATTCTTCAAGGTTTGAATATGCAATCATGTTTTCCCTTCTAATAAGTCCCCTCTCCTCCACCCCTTTTCTTCTGCATCAGATGCTATTTATAGCCAGTAACTGGAACAGAGCCATATGTGAATATGGATGCTTTGGGTTGGCTCTGTGAAAAATCACCTGGCACTATGCCTTGCTTTCACCTCTAGTATTCCCTATTACCTGGTCTATCCTCAGAGCAGCACTAGTCATTACCTGTGGGCCCTGGCTGGACTGCAATGGATGGCCAAAGCTTCCCAGTAAAATGGTGGGGAGCACTGTCTTAAATACTTAAAATCTAGCTTCTGTGTCTTAAGCCAGTCCCTGCCCAATGAGGGAGTATTGTGCTCAATTCTTGACCCAAACTGAAAAACACAAATGCATGGAAAGGTCTGACCTAATCTGCATCCTGTCTTTGGCTATTCACCTATAGCTTTTACTTGTTTTCAAAATTTGGTTGTGAAGAAAATTGCAACTAGAAATTAACTGCAGGAGAGATTTAAATTTTTTAAGGTAAAAATCAATATTCTCTACTTGGATCATTTCCAAGATTAACAAACACATGGCAAGACAGTGGGAGTCAGAGGGCTGGGGTTCAGATCTTCAATTTGCTGTTTACTCTTTGGTATATTGTTTTTTTTTTCCTTTGGTATATTGTTGGACAAGTCAATTGATTTCTTTGGGCCTCAGTTTCCTCATCTGTAGAATGATGTGGTTGGATGAGATGGATTGTAAAGGCCATTCCAGCTCTACATCTATGCTCTTACCTGGGGTGACATTTGGCAGGTCACTTCCTCTCGCTATGCCTCAGTTTACATATCCGTAAAATGAAGGATTAGAGTGATGATTACTGAAATTCCTTTTAGTTCTGAATTGTAGATCCTTTGATCCAGGATACTTTTGGTTCCCAACCTACATTTCCCAGATGACAACAGTATCTAAAATTTGCATCCTTAGCATCATTCCTTTGGATTAAGGCAATAAGCATTTAGTTAATATGCACATATATTACTTCATAAGTAATATTTTTGCTTGACATTCAAGAATAGATAACATCCAAGATACCATTCAGTTCTAAATCTATGACTCTATGTCTCAGTATCTCAGAAGCTATTTTTTTTTCCTTTTGTAAAAAGAATAGAAAAGAAGGTCTAGGGCAATTAATCACCTTTCACTGACATACATCTATCCATCTCTCTCTCTCTCTCTCTCTCTCTCTCTCTCTCTCCATCCATTGATCCATCGATCTATCTACTTACCTATCTGCCCCCCATCTACCTATCCATCCATCTATCTATCTATCTATCTATCTATCTATCTATCTATCTATCTATCTATCTATCTATCTATCTATCTGCCTATCTATCTATCTATCTATCTATCTATCTATCTATCTATCTATCTATCTATCCATCCATCCACCCACTCATCTATCTATCTGTCTGTATATATGTATGTGCACATATTTATATGTATATATTTCTATATAACATAATATATGCATAAACATATATAAACACATGTATTTTATATATGCACATATACATACAAATTACATAATACATATATTAAAGATTCAAAACCTTTAATCACCATCTCCCATCCCTCTTCTCTTTCTCTTAGAGTCATGTTGTAGTCAATCAAATATATATGATGTCATTTGTCTTTTACCTGTTTCTGGGAGAGGGTCGGGCTTTGTTGCAGAATTACCTCATTTGCTCTGTCTGGGAACCACAGTATATCTAATTCTTCAATGTGTCTTTTCCGAAGGAGGAAAAACAGTACAAATGTTTTAAGTACTTCCTGAACTCCATTGTGAACTCCCATAAAAGCAAAAAAATACATAAAATGTAGGAAATATTATTTGCTAAGTGTTAATTTATTTTCTGTCAATGACTTTGGCAGGAATGTACAAGTACATGGCATAGAAAATGGCTTTTGAGATATTGTGAAATCAGCATATGAGTCACCGAAGGAGGATGGATGAGAGTAATGTTAAACCCCCAGACATCTGCTAAAGCAATGTTTATTTATATATTTATTATTTATTTGGGAATTTCAAAAAAAGGCATTCACTGCAGAGCCTCTAGGCAGCCATTCTATATGAAACAAAAAAAAATTATAACAGAGCAAACAGAGTAAAACTTCAACCCCACAGGTCTCTGGAGAAAGATGGCAAGCAAAACCCAGCAGGAAATTTGTGTGTGATTATTAGGCTTGTTCTGATTCTTGGTAAAACACAGGTGAGCATTGTAGGCAGCTGTGACTGGGCCTACATGGCTCACTCTGAGACCTGGGCTACACTTCTTAAGTTTCCAGTTCTTAATTTAAAGGTACTTTGGGAAGGTAGGAGCTAGGGTGGTTTTAGAAAGCCTAAATCTGATTCTCATATCTATAACCCCACTACTTGCACGACCTGACACAAATTACTTTCATATCCTCATTGGTGAAATAAAGTAGCTGGTGAGGCATCTGTAACAACAATGTTGCTAGCAGATGCTGTGAGAGTGTAGGACCAATAACACCAGCACACAGGAGGGCTGCTAGCGCATGTTCTTTGAACTGCTTTTCTAAGGAAAGCAACTTTAAGGGGTTAACAATCTCACTTTAATCAAACATAATATTATCACTCCCTTAGGTCAGTGGGAAAAGCCAAGAGCAAATGCAAACAGAAATTGCAAACAGAGACAATATAAACAGAGCACACACACACACAGTTATCAACAGACAGGCCTCCAGTTGTCTGAACAAAGAATTACATAGTTACCGAGGGAGAGGCACCAACATCTGGGTTCTCAAAGCCAGGGAACTCCAGGGGCTACCCAGAGTCTTGTCTGGTCAAATTACAGGACACTCTTCCAGTGAGTGAGAACCCCCAGCAAAACACTAATCTCTGAGTTTATATACCCTGTTCAGGGTCAAAGGGCGTCACAACCACGCTACTGGAACCTATGTGAACTAGGCTTTCTCTTGACATAAGCAGGTCATCAAAGATTCCTGATTTAATCAAAGAAACAAAGGCCAGACTTATTAGTTACCTCAGTGCTTCAAAAGAGAAAACAGTGAAAAAGCCCTACCCTAATTACTGTTACGGCATCTAGATGCTACAATGGACTGAGTGCTAGGCTTGGACTGATGAACACTTGGGTTTAGATTCTCCTTCAGATACTTACAACTTGTGGGAACCTCGGCAAGGATCTGAACCTTTCTTGGCCTCAGTTTCCTCATTTATAAAATCAAAGGTTGGGCTGAATGGCCTCTAAGGTCTCACCCAGGTCTAATTCTGTGATATTGTGATAGGACCAAAGAGCTGGAAGAGATCTCAGAGGCCCTCATTTTAGCTCTAAATCCTATGAGCCAATGAACAATTAACATGCATCCCTGAAGAAGATTCATACTGAAATTTCAATGAGGGCAAAGTTTTCCCTAATGGCAAATCTGGGTCACTGAAAGTTTCGTCAAGGTGAACAAATCCCCTAAGTAGGTTTTAAGTGAATGTGGGCTGAGTAATCAGGACAGACTCAGACAGATGTGAGCTCTCTGGCATGGTTTCTTTTCCCCAAAACTGAGTGCATCTCAGTTTATTTTTGACTGGGGGTACATTCGTATTCCTAGATGAATATTATATGGAGAGGGGAGCAACTGATGAAGAATAGGATAAAGAAGATTTAATAATGTCTTGGTCAACCTCTACCAAGTGGTAGCATGGAGGTTACACTGAAATTCTCAAAGGTTATGTTAGTAGGATGAATGTTCTAATGTATCCCACCAAAATAGAAAGGTGTGGAGGTGGGACTATATGTTTTTCATCTAAGGAGTAGCCTAGCTAACTGTGGAAAGGCCTGTCATGATTTCCATTAATAAGTAACCTCTTTAGGTTTTAATTTCTTCATCTACAAAATGAGGTGGGTTGGACTTTATGGTCAAGGATATTTTTTCCAATCATATGTCTGTGCTGTTATGAAATATTAATGGCTAAAGCACTATATGGGTACATGCCAATAAAGCCTAGTTATGTGGAGGGAGACGAAGAGGATATTAGGTGAATTTTCCAGGTTGTATGTGGTTGTTGTTTTTTTGTTTGTTTCTTTAAATCATTTTATAGTTTTCCATATTCTGGGTCCCTGTCCTTTGTATAGTATTGCACATCTGCCAATTGATTTTCTCTTTTGTTCTTCTCTCACCAGGTGGCAATGTTGATCTGTGCAGGGTTCCTTATTGCCTGGATCCCCTATGCCGTGGTGTCAGTGTGGTCAGCTTTTGGACGGCCTGATTCCATCCCGGTTCAGTTTTCAGTGGTGCCAACCTTGCTTGCAAAGTCAGCAGCTATGTACAACCCAATTATTTACCAGGTCATTGACTGCAAATTTGCCTGTTGCCAATCTGGTGGGCAGAAAGCAGCCAAGAAGGCGTCTTTGAGGGATTACAGGTAACTTCTATGAAGCACTGACAAGGTTTACATTATATCCTCTTAAGTCAAAGATAAATTTTTGCTCAGAATCGAATAGGTAGGATCAGGCCACTTAGGGCTGGTGTTGTCTTCTGGTGAAGTGACATAGTTAAGTTACAAACTAAAATAGGTGGCAGCTGCTATAGGTATCGTGGACAGAATTCTGAACTTGGAATTAGAAGACCTGGCTTTGAGACCTGGTTCTGCCACTTAGAAGCGAAGTGAGCTTGGCCGTTCTTTCTGAGACTTGATTTCTTCATCTGTAAAATGGAGAAACATCATAACTAACAACGACTGTGAAGCTCAAATGAGATGACAGCTCTCACTTATCGTGTACTTTAAGACGTTCACAGCACTTTATTTCCATTATTTTGTTTGAGGCGCGCGATGACCTGTGAGGCAGATGCAATTATTGCTTCCTTTTAACAAATCAATAAAATGAGGTTCCTAGAGGTTAAATGACTTACCTAGAGTCATATAGCTGTCTGAGGCAGGATTTGAACCTAGATCTTTCAGACTCTTAATCCAAGATTCTATCCATTCCACTATTCAGCCACCAAGCAAGCAAGCTTTTGTTAAATAACTACTACAGGCTAGGCAATGCTCTAAGGTGTTCTAGTTTTGCAAAATGTTCCACCTTCTATAAGTGTATTGTTTACTATTTACCAAATAGCACTAAATGAAGCATACCCGGGTGATGTTTATGTAAGGAGGTCAGGTTGATTTTTATTGGGGAGGGGAGAAAGGAGGAGTAACATTCGATTTTAGATCCCAGATCACCAGTCCATATAAATCTTTTTTTCTCTCTTTTCTGAGCAGCCACTATATAGCTATCCTAGCTCCCTATACTCACGGAATCATGCCAGTTTTCTTGTTCTCTTTGTTGTTGTTAATGTTCTGTTATTCAGTCATGTCTGACTCTATGTGGACAAAAACCACAGGATTTTCTTGGCAAAGATACTGGAGTAGTTTGCCATTTCCTTTTCCACTCTGTCTCTATTTTGCAGATGAGTCACTGAGGCACATAGGTCTTAAGTGACTTGCCAAGGGACTGAGGTCAGATTTGAACTCGGATCTTCCTGACTCTAGCTCTGGTGCTCCACACTCACCTCTCTAGGCTAGTCCAGGTAACTTTTCACCAGAGCAGTTCTGTTGTCTACTATTTGACTGCATTGGTTTCTGAGTTAAGAGGCTGAGATAGGCTTTAAGTCACTGTCAGGCATACTGTCGGCAACTGATAAGAAGGCTCTGGCTATGTTTTATCTAGCTCTGTCAAGGGGATTCTAGTGTCGTCTTCTGGTGGGTCTCAGAAGACCTTAGAATTGTTAGTCTCTGGAGGTAGGGCAGGACTGGCTTGTATTCCAGAACTTGTTAGGATTGGCCTTTGACAAAGGAGCAGTGGAGGATATCATCACTCACTCCGTGCTCCTTCCTATTAAGAATAGAAGTATTTCCACTCTTTGTTAAGGTTAATTCTCCTGCCTATCAATGAATTAATTAATCAATAGGCATCTACTAAATGCCTATTGTGTGCCAGGCAGTGGAAGTATTAGAAAAATGCTCTCTGCCCTCAAGTAGCTTACATTCTACTGGGGAGATACCATATACTTACATAAATATATGTTAAATATATTTATAATTAAATTACATTTATATTTAAATTAATTTATATTAAACTTAATAATAACAGCCTTTATATACCACTTGAGGGTCTGCAAAGTGCTTTACATATGTTATGCACTAAAGCAACCTTATCTTTCCTATGAGGTAGGTACTATTTATTATTAGTCCCATTTTACAGATGAGGAAGCTAAAGCACAGAGAGGTTAAATGGTGTATCCAGGGTCACATATCTAGTAAGTGTCTGAGACCTGAAGTCAGGTTTTCCCAAGTCCAAAGCCTGAACTCTATCCATTTTACCACCTAGTTGCCGGTGACATGGTTATTTGGGTGGTGGAAGCACCAAACCTCTATGTTTCTGGGATCTTGTTTTCCTTGCCTCGATAATTATTCTCTATTTCTTACGCATCGCCAGCCTCTCCTTTCCATTTGGCTCCTTTCCATCTATTTACAGACTTATTTCAGTCTCTACCATCCTTTAGAAATGTTTTCATGGTTGTTTTTTCTTTCTAGTTTATGATTTGTCCCTCTATTTCCCTTTCCTGTTAAATTTCATGAAATAGCTTTCATGACCATCTCCCTCCATCTATTGCCTTCCCACCCACTTTCTCCTGAGTCTTTATCTGGCCTCTGCTAAAAGTCTCCTCTCAAAGAAAGCCAATGATCTCTTAACTGTTAAATCCAATGACTTTCTCCTTCTTCTTCCTCTGTGACCTTCCTGCTGCCTTTGACACTATTGATTCTGTAGCTTTTACTGAATACTCTCGCCTACATTATCTGTTGACACCACACTTAACTTGGTTGATTTGAAGTGCCGGACCTGAGTTCAAATCCAACTTCAGACACCCGCTACCTGCGTGACCTCGTTGTGCCTTAGTTTTCTATACCATAAGGTAATATGGGAATAATCACAGCACCTCTTCTCAGGATTGTTTTGAAGATCAAATGAGAAAACATTGCAAACCCTCAATTGCCACAAAAAGATGCCAGCTATTATTATTATAATATTATCTTGTCTCCTTCCTCGACGCCTCATCCTCTTTCTCTCTGGTCCTCTTTGCTGAACTTTTTGCTGCACAGGGTCGTTGTGAGGTCCAAGTAAAATAGAAACTGGAAAATTCTATACTAGAGGGGCAATAGTATTTTGTGAAAGCAAAGTAGGGATAAGAGATAGCATGCCTTAGTGCATGGGTGGGGAACAGTCAAAGGGCCACACTTGAGGATCTGGAGGGCCCCATTTGGCCTTTGAGGCTGAAAGTTCCCTTCTTCTGCCTCAGTGGATAGAGAGCTGGCCTGGGAGATGGGGACAAGAAAACATGAGCTCAAATCCTGGTGACTTGGCACATGTGACTTTGCCTCAGTGCCCCAGGAGACTCTTAAGTTCCAGAGTAGGGACCATCTGCTTTAGTGGAGGGAGCCTCTGCCCAGGGGCTTCCTGAGTTAATGGATTACCAGGTCTGACTTTTTTAAGTGCTACATAAAGGTGGCACTGTTATTTAAAGTTAAATAAAGGCTTAATTAAAGGGAAACTTAAGCTGCTATCATTCATTTTCTCCTCATTACAAATAAATGTAGCTTTTAATGGAGCATGTACATATCTAGTCAAAATGGCCCTTTTACTGTTCTTCATACCTGGTATCTCTTTTATTTCCTTTTTAGTTCCTTTTTACTGGCTGGCTCCTATGGCTGGAGTACATTTCCTTTAACTGCTAGTTCTTTTGTCTTCAAATTATCTTGTATCTATTTTGTAAAACACATATATATGTATATATGTATATATATATACATATATATTCATGTTAGACTATAAGCTTTTTTTTTTGGAGGGAGAAAGGCAGGACGATTGGGGTTAAGTGACTTGCCCAAGGTCACACAGCTAGTGTGTCAAGTGCCTAAGTCTAGATTTGAACTCAGGTCCTCCTGACTCCAGGGCATACTCTACTCACTGAGCCACCTAGCTGCCCCAGACTTTTTCAGGGTAGAGAATGCTGTACTTTTGTCTTAGTATCCTCGGGTCCTACCACAGTGCCTCACATACAGTAAGTAATTAATGAATGCTTGTTGCTCTACGTTGTTTATCCTTTATTCTTGAAGAGGACCATGATATCAGGAAGATGATGCCATGACTTGCAAGTGAAGCGGATTTAAGTGAGGGAGGGCTGTGCAAGGTCACCAGCCTCACTTTCTCTTTTGGAGCCATCTAGGTCCAGATCAGGACGACTGGAGATGACTCTCTGTTGCTCTATAGATTGACTAGGAAAGAAGGACATTTCAGGAGGGAAGAACATGGCCAAAGCCTGAAGAATAATTTGGTGTCTTTTTTTTTTGGCCATGGTTTTTCATTTTTTTTTTAGCTTAATTTGATTAAAATCAGAAAGCATTTTGGTGAATACTTTGAACTGCAATAAAAATTTAACACATAAAATAGGTGATTAAGATTGTCCGTGGGACAGGGAAAAGTCCCTGTCTAATTTCATCTTTGTGTCTGCTTCAGCTCTGATTATATAGTAGATGCTGAATAAGTGTTGAATGTTGCTGAATTAATTGTGAGAATAACAGTGGATCTATATAATTATACTAAATTTCTGAAATGAGATTTTCCTAAGGGGCAGGAAAAAGCTGGGATCATTGATCTCTATCCAGGTTTGGGAAATGAAAAAAAAAAGGAGCTAGTAGACTTAGGTCCCTTATTTATTACCTTCATGCTAAATATTCTCAGTTTTGGAGGCTGTCTAAAGATGCAACAGTACTATCTATTTCACTAGGAGGGCAGCTGTTGTCAATGACCACTTTAAGGTGTGATCGCAACCCTTTGGCTTGCTATCCAGGGAGAATGATGGATCTTGCATTTGTATCACCATGTGTCTGTGACAAATGCTTATGTGCCTGGATTCAAAGTAGGACTGCTTGGTGGCACAGTGCCACCTGAAGTGCCAGGCCTGAAGCAACAAGACCTGAATTCAAATCTGGCCTCAGAGACTTACTAGCTATGTGACCTTGGACAAGTCACTTAACCTTATTTGCCTCAGTTTCCTCATCTGTAAAATGAACTGGAGAAGTACCACTCTAGTATCTTTTCCAAGAAAACCCTAAATGGGGTCACAAAGAGTCAGACATGACTGAAAATAACTGAACAAATGGATTCAAATGTTTACATTTTTTTGCCGATTATGGAGGAGAAAAATTTGTTCCCTAAATACTGGAGATGTAAAATGAAGGATCAGGCAGTTTAGTGGCACTGGGACTGAAGTCAGGAAGACTCATCTTCATGAGTTCAAATCTGGTCTCAGATACTTACTAGCTGTGCAACCCTGGGCAAGTCATTTAACTCTGTTTGCCTCAGTTCCTCATCTGTAAAATCAGCTGGAGCAGGAAATGGCAAGCCTGTCCAGTATCTTTTCCAACAAAACCCCAAATGGGGTCACAAAGAGTCAGACATGACTGAAAATAACTGAGTAATAGCTGGATTCAAATGTTCATATTTTTGGCCAATTTTGGAGGAGAAAAAAATTGTTCCACAAACACTGGAGTTGTAAAATGAAAGGTCAGTACAGTCAGTAAATAAGTATTTATTAAATGTTTACTATACCAGGCACACTGTTAAGGTTCTATGAATCCAAAAAAAAGAGGAAAAAACAGTTCTTGCCCTCAAAGAGCTTAAGTTCTAATGGGAATGATAATATTTGGCCTTAGCAGATGGAGGGTTGGGACAGGAAAGTCCTTCATTAGAAGGTGGGATTTGAGTTGAGTCGTGATGGCAGCCAGGGCAACTCAGAAGTGGACATGAGGAGGGAGAGCAGTCTAAGCAAAGAGGCTAGCCAGTGGAAAGACAGAGAGATAGAAGGTGGAATGTTATATTCGAGAATTAGAAAGTAGGGCAGTGCTTCTTAAATTGTGGGTCACATCACAACAAATAGTTTACACAGTGCTGAAGGGGTCACAAGTAGAAAATGTGCAAGAAGCCCTGGGCAGAGTAGCTAGACAGTAGCAAGGTTGGAAGAATGTAAAGTGTAAGAAGATGGGAAAGGTGGAAGGGACCTGGAGTGGATACATCTACAGGGAGATGGCGAAGGTAGAAATGACAAGATCTGGCAATGGATTAGATATGTGGGGTGAATGAGAAGGGTGAGAATGACACAAGATCCTGAATCAAGGTAATTAAGAGGATGATATTACCTCTGATAGTAATAGCAGAATTTAGAACAGGTAAGGGTGTGGGGCAAAAGAGCTCTGTTGTTGGACAGGTTGAGTTTGAAATGCCTTGTATGACATCCAATTCAATATATCCAAAAGGCAGTTGGTGACCTAGGACTGTAATTTGGGACAGAGATTAGAACTGAACATAAAGATCTGGGGATCACATGCATAGAGATGATAATTGAACCACAGGAGCTGATTAAATCACTGAATAAGATAATGTAGAGATAGAAAAGGACCCATGTTTAGTGGTTATGAAATGGATGAAGAGTCAACAATTAAATGATTGGAAAGATAGAAGGAGAACCAGGAGACAGCAGAATCATGAAAACATAGAGAGGAGAGCGTCCAATGAGGAAAACAATACACAGGATCGCATGTTATAACATCAATACACTAACTGTAGCTTTGGCCATTTTGATCTATAGTTCTTAGCCTTTCTAAAAAGCAATAAATTGTTGACATAGTACGTGTTAGTGAATAGGAGGTACCACTGTAATTTATTTCACATTTTAAGAACATCTAGCACAGTCTAGATGGACGATTGGCAGGTATATTGCACTGGGGATTTTTATTCAGGTAAGGGTTGGATTAAATGGCCCCTGAGCTCCCTTCTAATCCCAGAAATTCTGTCATATCCACGCTCCAGCAGCAGTAACAAGTGCGTGTCTTTCATGAGGCTTGTTCAAAAACTTCCTTATATTTGTAGGCTTTATTTTGGTCATTTTACTGGAATATGAGCTCTTTGAGAATAGAGATTGATTTGGTTTTTGTCTCCAAATATTCAGGATACACAGTTCAGTGCCTAGCATATAGTAGGTGCTTAATAAAGGTTTGTTAATTAATTGATTGATTCTATTACTGCATGGTTATCTGTTCCAAATGTTAGGAAAGAAACTTTCATGTTAATCAAGGCTGTTTAGTGAGATACTATTTCATTTTTCTCCCCCATCACAGGAGGCATACTGTGTCTACCATCAGGAAATCATCATCGGTGTCTGAAACCCATCAAGAGGTATGAAGATGGATATACATACAGCATGCAAAAGTGCTCCTATGGACGTTTATTTACTTCTTTGATCCATTATCACCAATATTTTCAGTTGTGAACATATTTTTCTTCGTCTTTCAGTATTTCTTTTTTTTAATCTCATGTTCTGCATAAGGTTTCTGTAGATTCAATCTTTCCTCAAATCAGAGGATGCTGAGATGCTTCAATGGAATATGGAGACAAGAATAATGAATGGGATTCTGTGCTGTGTTATAATATTAGGACAACCATCCACTGTCAAGGTCTTTATTTTTATGTTTCCTTTCCCTCAGACTTTAAGATCAACAGGTGGTAGGATTTAAAACTCAAAGGGATTTGAGAGGCTATCTATCCCAACGGTCATTGCTGACGCTCAACTTTTCCAGGGGAAAAGTCAGTGCCCCTGAATCTTCTTTAGTCAGCTTCAGAAACTGAGAATGACATCTCTGCAACAGCATGGAAGGACCAAGGCTTCCAAGCTCCTTCCTTTTAGTATTTCCCAAACCCGAGTAGATAGTAGATACCAGTGATAGAAGCTTTTCCTCCCCTCCTGACTCTCAGGAGAATCTCAATTAAGAAGCTTAGATTAAATTGCATTGATTTTTAGAAAACACTAATTATATAGTTCTGTGCCACAAAGGATCTAGGCTAGACACATATTTTCAATTTTTGGTGTTTTATTTATTTATATAGTGGGAGGCTGGGAGGTGGTTATGGGATGAAATACTTAGAGCACTACTCTGCATTCTCTAGACACTTTTAACATCCACTTAGCCAATACTTTATTCATGTCAATGGGGAGGGCCAAACCCCAGAAGCAACAATTCTCCAAAGTATTCAGTAGTTCTCAAGGGAAATTAGTTCTGTCTTAACTTTGCAATTGGAAACCTCACTTTCATCCCAGAATCTGATGACAAGGACAATTCTTGCTGAAGATAATTTCACACCAGTGAATTTTTCTCTTTGAATTCTACCTACTGTCATTGTGGGTATCATTGTCCTCCCTGACTTCTTTTCTGCTTGGCTTTGTCTATCTGCATCTGTCTCTTTCCCGTTCCTCTACTTGTTTTCAAAGGAAAACTTCAGGTAATCAGAAGCTGTATGTTAGATGAACAAAATAAACATGGAATTATCAGGACTAATCAGCCCTGTAGGCATCCCAATTGTATTCCAATGGGTTACTTACTTGGTGAGATGGTCTAAGTAGGGATTGAAAAGAAAAAAAAAAAGATGTGTTGGAACAGGTAGAAAAAGAAAATAATGATTTTTTTAAAGATGTGGGCAGAGTGGGAATACCAGGAAGAAAAAGGAGTAGAAAAGAAGTGGGAAAGGATACATGGGGGATGGAAAGATGAAGAGTCAGGAGACAGAATTGAATCCTGGCTGTGGCTACTTGTGACAGGGGCAAATAACCTCCCCCTCTGGGATTCATTTTCCTTCTTGGCAAAAGGAAAAGTTTAGATTAGATGAGTCTTACGGGTCCCTTCCTGCTCTGAATCTTAAGATCATAGTATAGATCTGGCTAAAAGGTAGTAGTTTAGCACTAAAATTGCACAGAAGCTGATGAAGGTAGAATACGTGGACCACTACTTTTCTTTTTGTTAAACTCACTTAACTCTTTGATTGGAATGTGATATTTGGCAAAAATCTTAAAAGCACTTGTTTAAAGCGCTGAGGGAAACCTGAACATAACTTGCTTAACTCACCTGGGAACGTTTTACCTGCTACTGGAGAGGCAAGGCTCGTGGATCAATTGAGTTCAGGAATTGCGAGTTGCAGAAGGTCTCTTTACTAAGTAGTGTCAAGATGGTGAGCCCTTGGGGGAGATGGGAGATGAAAGCTACCAGGCTGCCTAAGTAGGGGTGAACTAGCCCGGGTCATCATCTCAGAGCAGGTTAAACAGAGCATGTCAGTACTGGGATAGGGCCATGAGTCTGGGAAAAGGGAGAGCATTGTTTTCTGATAAACAATATTTAAAGTAAAGAATTCTGTTGAATAAAATGAAAGATGGCACAGAAAAGAATATTAATCCTGGTGAAATGAGTCCTTTGCAGTATTCTAATATGGTAAAATAGACAAGATGTCAGGGTAGGAGGTTTAGGGATCACTCATCAGGGAGAGGGACTCGTGCCAGAGGAGTTCAATGCATGCCAGTCTCAAGGGAGCCACATGATTGTACCAGCTGGGGCAGGTTGAAGAAAGAGGTAGGAAAAATGGTCAGGCTGCTGGTACACGTGTCAGGATTCTGGTCCTTTCAAGAGAAAGAAATAGGGTTACTAGGGACAGTAAGCAGGGTATGCCTAGTCATTGAATTCACTAGATTCAAAGCTCCTTGAGGGAAGGGACCGTATCTGATTTCTTCTGAGTATCCTCAATATTTAGGACATAGAAGATGTTTGTAGAATGAAACAGAATTTAATTTATTCAAGTAGGGCCAGATGGGTAGATCAGAAGACCAGAAGGAGAGCAAAGCCTGCAAGAACCAAAGTCAAAGTGGGAGTGGGGGGGGGTGGTGTCAAAAACCAAAGCAGGTAGTCAAGAGCCAGAGGTTCTATACGAGTTCAAAGAAGAAAACAAACAAATCTGGAACACAGGCAAGCATCAAGGACATGATTGGTTCATTGCCCCAGCATCCAGGCTTCTTTGGTTCTTGTTTGGAGCCAATTGCAGCTTCGCTGGGCCCTGCAGGTGGGAACAAGCAAGTAGAAGCACTTGACTAAGGTTGAAAGTGTGTGGACAGATGACAAGCAGCAGCTATTGGCAGGTAAACCTTGATAGAAGGCTTGTAACATATAGCAACAATAACAACAAAATTGCTTTCTCTCCTCTTTAAAAATACAAAAAAGGCAAATGTGTGTAGGTTTCATTTATTTATTTTTTTGATTATCAGAGGAAGATGCCAGCAGTGTTTAAGGCCCCTGTTTCTGAAAGCCAGCGGCACAAGACTGAGCCAATCACACAAAACCTCTGGCTTTGCTTCTAAGTCACCTTGAACTTCTTAGGCATCGGCTCCATGCTGAGACTTGCCTCGCAGAAATATTTGAATTAAAATTCTGAAAGCGAGAAATGCATTTGGCTGTGGGAGGTGTGAAGTATGACTCTGGAGGGAGGAAGACAGAGAGACAGAAAGACAGAGAGAGAGAGACAAAGAGAAAGAGACACAGAGAGAGACACACAGAGAGAAAGAAAGAAAAAAAAATCATCTATTCCATATTCAGCAGTTTGCAGTCTTACTTTCCTTGAAGATCTTTTTGGTTGTTATCTAACATGACCATTAATTAACACAGTTTATCATTCAACACTAATGATTTCCAATGAAAAGGAAAACTATTAACACCAAAGAGACTGCTACTCCAAGGGCAGATTTGAATCGTTATTGCCTTTTGAGCTTTCTTCAGTTGAGTCCCATGCTTCTAAGTGATAGACATTTAAGTAAAAATGCTATCACCTTACAGAATTTTATTTCCACTTTATCCGCTGTGACAAGGGTGAGCAAAAGGCCTGCATTGGTGGAGATGAGTGGGAAAACCTCTAAAGTTATGAATCTCCAGTAAGTCTCAGATTTTGTGTTTGAATCCATTACTTTCGAATGAGGGGGAGTCCATCCTTAAGTGTAGTGTTAGCTGTAGGAACAGAGATGGCATAACTAGAAGAAACACTCAATATTTAATAATTGTCTTTTTACCCTGAAGATGTACTCCAAAGACAACTGGTATGGAATCCCCCTCCCTCCTGTCCAGGACTGAATGGGTATAGTAGTTAAGAATATTAGACTTGGAGTAAGGAAGAGCTAAGTTCAAAACTTGCCTCGGGCACTTACTAGTTGTATTAACCTGGGCATTTAAGTTCTGTTGTGTCCATTTCCTCCACTGTAAAAATTGGGATAATGGTAGTACCTACTTTCTAGGGTTGTTGTGAGGGTCAAATGAGATAATACTTATAAAATGTTTTGCAAACCTTAGAAGTACTCTATAAATGTTGGCTATTATATACCTTTGCTTCTTTACCTGATCTATGACTAGAAAATAGAAAACAGACTCTTGGTCACTCAGGGCCTTGGGTAGGAACCTGTTCCCCAACTTGGTCAAGTCATTTTCCATGGAACCCAACTAGACTAAGACATTTTTTTCTAGATCCTTAGTTAGAATGAATGACAAAGGCACCTACTTTACTAGCTGGCAGAGCTGATTCAGTTTTGTCTCCAGAGGCATTCAAATGCCTTGCTGTTTCTCTTACCCAGATGCCATGCTTTCAGACAGGGCTCCTCTTGACTGAGTTCAACTCTTCAGATCATTTGTTTTAGCCTGAGTATAAGGGCCTAATTTAGTTGTAGGTAGAGACTGTCCAGAATTTGAGAGCAGATTTTTTTGAGAGTGGGAGAGTCCTCATACTTGTTAAATGATAAACTTGAATATGATGTGGCCAGCTAGGTGGTGTAGAAGGGAGAGTGCTGGACAGAGGAAGAAGGAAGACATTAGTTTGAATCCTGCCTCGCATACTTGCAAGTTGTGTGATCCTCGGAAAATCACTTAGCCATCCTCTGTTTTCTCATCTGTAAAATGAGGTTAATAACAACCCTTAACTTTCAGCATTGTTGTGAGAATAAAATGAAATAATTAATGTAAAACATTTGTCAAATCTTAAAACTTACATAAATGTTAGTTATTGCAATTGTTGGTTTTCTTTGAAGGCGACATGCTCAATCAAACTTATTTAATCATGGCAGGTAGTGTGTCCCATGGGCAAAGAGGTATCTTCAGAGAACTGATTGAGAATTGTCCAGGTACAAGCCTCTTAATGGTAACTTCAGAAGTTCAAGAAATTTGATAAGAAGGGCAAGTTCAGAAGTTCAGTTTGGTCAAAGCTTACTTTATAATCTTATCCTTAGGTTAGTCAAACATTCAAAAAGAGCCTTCCTCTGTAGGAGAAGAAAATATAATATAGTGGAAAGAATACCTGCTCTAGAGTTAGAGAACCTGGATTCAGACCCCATTTCTGAGGATCTGTATGACCTTAGGCAAGTCATTGAATTTCTCTGGGTCTCATTTTCATCATCTATGAAATGAGATGGTTGAGCTAAATAGATTCTGGGGTCCATTGCGACTCTAAGTCTATGATCCTATGACCTTCAAATGACAAAATAAATAAACCAAAAACATTTCAGAAATGACCTTGGCTTGTTTGGATAGGACATGCAGCAGATAAATAATGGAGCAATCAGCTTTGTGAAATTTCCAAGCAAGAGATGTCTATGATGAAGAATGAAACAAGTGTGAATGAAATTCTGATTCCACTGGGATTGTCAGGCAAGATGTGAGGTTCCCTCAAAGCAGTCACCCCAGCCAGCTCCATGATGCGAATCTTGCTTTTTGACTTTATACAGCCTTAAAAGGCAAGCAAGATTGTGTAACATTTGCTTCAAATGAGGTGATATTTGTAAAGCTCTTAGCTTTTTTCTTTCTCAGATAAACATTTCTATCTTCTTTGGCCATTTCATTGTGACTTGGCACAAGTCCCTCCCATCGCCTTCTTGGTCATCTTCCAGCTGGACATACTTCAATTTTCCAATGTTCTTCTTTAAGATATGGTGCCAAGAAATTAGCACGATAATACATATGTGTTTTGATTGAAAAGCTGCCCCATCCAGAGCACGTGAGGACAATGTAGAGTAGGTGTCATGGCAATGGTAGATTTCCAGGGTCACATCGATAGCTAGCTTTGCACTTATCGAATAAGAATATTTCATCCAAAGAGCCGTCAGTGAACTCCATCAATCAGGAGGGTTGTTGAGGCACATATAAAGTGCAAAAAGTCTATATTAGTTAATGATTCATGATTGGTTTATGTCTGTTTCAGGTGAAGGGGATTCCAGCAGTTGGTTTGGGAAATCTGGAAAATGAGGCAGGCTAATTAACCTCTCAACTTCATCAGTTTATTTATAAGTTTGGGGGACCAATTTTATTCTGTTTTAGTGAAATCATAATCTTCTTCATTGCTGAAAAGTGGAAAACTAGCTGCATTCAGAATAAGGCATTCATAGCCGATATCTAGGATCCTAGAAGAATGGCAATTGATAGCATGGAACCTGGACTTTGCACTCATTTCTCAGCCAGGAATGAGTATGTTATCTTGGACAAGTTACCACATTTGTCTGGGCCTCATCTCATTTACCTGTGAAAGGAGAACAGTTGTTCTAGGTCATCTCTAGGATCATCTCCTGCTCTGATATCCAATGACTCTAATGGTCTCTAAATCTAATTGAATTTGTCAAAAATTTGTTGAAAATAAAAACAATTGAATTTGTTGCAAATTTATAAGCATCTGCTGCATGCAAACGACAAAGCGGCAGTCAGTAATAGGTAGAGGGCCAAACTTGGAGATAGGAAAACCTGGGGTCAGGTCATGCCTCCATATTAATTGGGAGACCTTAGGCAAGTGATTTAACCTCTCAGTGCCCTGGTTAATGTTCTAAGCCTATTAAGGAGAGGTGAGTTGTTGACCTGTACAAGTGAAAAGAGCTTTCACACCAGGATGTCCATATCACAATGAAATTGCAAGTCTGGATGAGAAAAAAGTAGAGGGCACTACATTAGGTGGAAACTACCCTTTTAGATTATTATTAACCATAGCTTATGTTTACATGACTCTTTATAGTTATGAATTGCTGTTAAGATACTCATTTGCAAAATCCTATCATTCTGTTGTTCCTCTTCTCTCTTAAGGGCTAAGGACCATGGTACAGATTCACAGCAATAGAACAGGAGGCAGAAGCAGGGGTGGGGGTGGGGGAGGGGGAGATTTGCACTAAATAGCCAAAATCAAACTTGACCTGCTCATCCATTTCAGGCAGGATCACCTCCAGGTGCTTCGTTATTGAGTTTATGCATTTAACATAGGATCTTTTGTTCTAGAAATTTTTTTTTCTGTCTTGGGGGTGCATCCATTTTGTCCGCCTCCAATTAAATCACTTAGAGGACATCTCTTTAATTTACTTTGCATAATTTCTATCACTACACTATACATAAGTAAGATTTTTTTGTCTGCTACTCAGCACAGGACAGTAGGACACACGTAAAGAACATCTCAATGCCATCCCAAGATAGTGAGCCTATCCATATTTGCTTTGCATAGGTGAATTTTGACCTTGCTAAGACCATGTTGTTAGATTTTCCAATATAGACCATATGGAACAGTAGAAAAACATTAGACTAAAAATCAGCAGCCCTGGGCTCTAGTCACATCTCTATCATTTGACAGCTATGTAACCTGGACATAGTCCCCTTGAATTTCTTAGACTCGAACTCCTTGTTTGTAAAATGAGGAGGTTTGACTGGCTGGTCCTGACAGTTCTTTCCAGTTCCAGCATTCTAAAATTTTGTGTCTCTAGTCTGCAAGAGTAACAGACCAAATAGAGCTGATGGGCAGCTTATTTAATGAATTTTCAAGGGAAAAAAGATCTGAATAGAATTATGGAAAATGAGTGGTATCACACCAACAAGGGCTTCCCTAGGACTGCCTCTTAGTTACTTTAGAACTTGACAAACTCACTTAAGAGAAATGTTACTGGACATGTCACTTAGAGGCACTAGAGGATTAGTGGAAAGAGTTCTAGACTTTGAGTCAAGAGAATTTCCTGACATTTCCAAACCATTCTGTTTATAGTTTGGCTATCATCATCCCCCTTCGCACCAGAACCTCGTATACTTCTTTGTCTCCACGATCGTGGGCTCTGAGTTTTTACTTTCTTTTGCCTAGAACCAGGCTCATATCACTTCCAAACCATGTGTTGTCTTCCCTCATAAAATGAAGGCTCATGGACTGTCTTGTTTTGATCTGTATTTGTAGCTATGATGCTTATTACAGTGCTGGTACACAGTAAATAATAACTGTTTCATCATTCCTTTATTCATTAATTCCTAGTTCTAACAAGTTAAGAAACATTTATTAATAATACTTAGCTATGTAACCTTACACAAAGTATTCTACCTTCCTGGTCCTCAGTTCCCTCATCTGTAAAATGAAAGGATTGGACTAGTTGAATGGTACCCTTTAGCTCTGAATCTGTGTGGCTCTGTCTCAGTTTTGTCTTTTGCAAGAAAAGGGGATTAATTTAGATGAATTCTTGAATTCCTTCCAACTCTCCAATTCTAAGCTTCTATGAATATCTATGATTCTATGAAAATTAAGATAAGCCCTGACAACTGTGAGTTTTACTATAGTTCAGTAAGTTCTCAAACATGTTTGGTGAATTGAGTTGGATAAAAATCATGGTTTGGTTGAAAGAGAACTGAATTTGATGGGAGAAGACCTGGGATCAAATTAAGGGGAGTAAGTTGAGAGAATATGAAAGAACATCAATGTGAAATGTACTACTATTGATGGTGGAACAGGAATAAAATTATATGAGGGCCACTAGGTGGTGCAGTGAATAGAGAACTTAACTTGGCATCAACCAAGACCTGAATTCAAATCCTACTTCAGCCACTCAATAGGTAGGCAGGTCACTTAAACTCTGTCTCAGTTTCTTACCTGTGAAATGGGAAAGACAGTAGCTACTACCTCACAGGATCATTGTGGAATCAAACGAGAGCATGTAAGTAAAGTGCTTGGCAAACCTTAAAGTGCTACAGAAATGATAGCTCTACTATTATTGCTAGCCAGTGAAGTACATGTTGTAGATGAGATTAATGCTTCTGTACCCAGAGCAGGCATTTTAAAACAAAATTTAAAAAATAGTTCATATTGTTTATTACAATATAGTAAAGGAGGCAATATAAGAATTAGCAACTCTGTTCTGTAGATGCAGAAATTAGAGCTCATGGGCAAGGTGACCTGGCCATGGTCAATCAACAAATTGTAGGAGAAAGCCTCTGTACATCCATCCTTATTTCAAGTCCAAATGTCATTTTTTGCTGTTCCATCGAGCTGGGTGGTTAAGGAAGGGACAGAAAACTAGGTTTTCTTGGAAGATAAACTCACATTTCTCCTTGAGTATAAATCACATTGATCTCAACTCAGTAGAAATTGCCTGATTATTAGAAATGAAGTTCCTTTGTTCCCACTCTTTGAAACCCTAAGTCTCCAGGGAATTAATTCACTTAGAGGTTTTATGAGGCTAATCAGGACATCGACTGGAGCAACATGAATTAAGTATTCATTAACTGAAACCTTTGACTTACAAGGATTCTCTCTGCCTCCAACATCCAGTATTAGAGAGGAAGGGCTCTTTAAGATTATCCAATTCAACCTCATCATTTTATAGGTGAAGGAGCCAAGGTTCAGACACAGAAATTACTCAACTTAGTCAGTGGTCAAATTGAGACTATAATCAAGATTTCCAGAATCCTTGGCTAGGTGGTCTTTCCAGTATACCACACCGCCCTCTGTATTGTCCACTGGTGCTTACTTTTGTCCTGTGGGGGAAATAAAGGCAAAGTAGTCTTAGGAAAGTTTCAAAAGTTATTGTCAGGTGAAGAGTAAAGTCATTGAGACTGGCAGAATGGAGAAGTGAAACAGGATCTTCAGAGGATGGAAAAAACCCAAGTAGCCTGTAAATTTTGAATAGATTGTAAACACATAATAGATGAATGAGACGGGCTTGCCAAGAGGCTCTTAAAATAGTCCAGTTGGGAAATGACTAATGCATGAACACAAATCTTAGAGGCAGGCAAAGTTAGAGATCTGTGAACTTTCTAAAGGTTAAATAAGTGATAACAGCATTTTATTAACGCCCCTGAAGTGAGTCTCCGCTATTAAATACATGATATGAATATATAAGTGCCTTTAATTGGACATGATTAAAAATAATGAGATATGTTTAAAATAACGACAGTGGAGAACAAAATAGCAGTTAGGAGGAATTGGTCTAGAAAGCCCAAAGAGATGCCTGGTGATTTCCTTGTCATCAGTAGAGGTAGTACTTCTCGTGTAATGAATTGGGCACTTGAGCATATGCAATGAGTTATAGGCCAATAGCACTTCTAGCCTTTCTAGATTCCCTGGCATCTAGAAACTTTGGAGCCCCAAGACAGTGTCAGCCAAATAGAAAAGTGTATTGCAGTCCTTCAAGTATGTACCATGGGATGATGACTGGGAATCATGCATAGTTCCATGAAGCCAAGTGAATGCTTGATTCAACCTACTCTCTATTTTCAATTCTATTCAATTTTTATTTAATTAATCTTACCTTTCACACTTTTGGGATAGCCTTGGACAAGACAATTAACCTTCTTGTGCCTTAGTTTCCTGATCTGTAAAATGAGATGGTTGAACTACATGGCCTCTGGGGTCACTGCCAGTGCTAGATTTAAGATCCTATGGTCCTGCCCACCTCTGGGTCATTTCACTGCTCATTTGCACCTCCAGAGGGAAAGGAAAAGAGCTAAAAATCCAACCTCCAAATATTCCATTAGTAGCTTTAGTAGAAAGGAGTAATGGGGGAAGAGGCAGGAAGTCATGAGGTTTATTTCATTTGTGTCCAGATATCATGTTCTGGTTTCCCTCTTTCCTCTGTCATCACAAATAGTTGCCATTCTATGTCCTGCTTTCCTCCTCTGCTGATGAACTAGTCAAGAAAGGACTATATTCTTTTAGAATACTGAGAACCTCATCTCTAGACCAATGGCACAAGCAGAGTTTAATTTTGTCCATGCATAACATAGATAAAATACACAGACTCAAAGCCATGGGTGCATGGATAGTGATCTATACCACTGGAGGAGTACTAGATTGATGAGTTCAGTGAAATAAATATGTATAAATCTCAGTAGATTTTTCATTAGTCTTAGGCTCTGGGTTTTTACTCCAGGATTATGTGTTCTAGTATAAAGAGCACTGGATTTGGAATCCAAGGTTATTGGTTCTAGATTTTTGTACTTATAATTGTTTTTGCTGAGTCAGACATTGAGTAGTGACTCTGGCTTACCACTGGTTTCTCATGTTCTAAGAAGGAAGCATAAATCCAAGCCATGGAAAAATACAAAGTTTTACTATATACAATATACTTTATCAAGATCTATCTATCTGTCATCCATCCATCTATCTGTCTTGTCTATCCATCCATCCATCCATCTATCTATCTGCACATATATATGTACCCACATATACATATATCACGATAATACTAAGAATCCCATATATGTGAATGCTTCTACGTTTTAAAACCCTTTCATATCTAGACAATGAATCATAGCAACACAGACTGAGTTAGATGAGACCTCAAATATCATCTAGTCTGACCTACTAATTTTATAGATGAGGAAGGGAGGTCCCCTAAGTTGAATGACTTGCTCAAGGTCTTACATGTAGTATCATAGGCAGGATTTGAACCCAGGACCTCTTTCCATTGTACCATACAACATGATGCTATGGAAAGAATACAGAATTTAGAGTCAGAAGCCCTAAATTAAAATCTTGGCTGTGCCATTTGCTAATTGTTGTGTCTCTAGGCAAGCCACTTCACTTAGGTTTCCTTTTCTGTAAAATGGAAACAGTGCTCAGATTACCTATTTCATAGTGCTTGGTAAGAGAATATTTTCACACACTTGGAAGTGTTGTAGAAATTTCAGTTGTTAGTGTCTGAAAAAAAAAGAGAGGGTTAGACTACAGGATACCTATGGTTTTATCTAGCTCTAAATTCATCTGATCTCATTTGAATGTCACAGTAATCCTAGAAAGAATTATTGTTCCCTTTTTACATTTGAAGAAACTGAGGCCCAGAGAAATGACGTGACTTGGCCATGACCATAGAGATAACTATTGGCAGTGCCAGGGTTAGAATCCATGGTATACGTGGCTTAGGAGCTGACATCAGTGTTACACTCAAACACACCACGGTTTGTGACTTAGATTCCTTTGGACTCCTGGTGAGTCTAGGATAATATGAACATAGGAGGGAAGGAGAAGGAAAATGGGGCAATTATAGGCAGCCTAATAATATTTATTATTGTTTAGTCTTTTCAGTTATGTCCAACTCTTTGTGACCCCATTTGGGGTTTATCTTGGCAGAGATACTGGAGTGGTTTGCCATTTCCTTCACCAGCTCATTTTACAGATGAGGAAACTGAGGCAAGCAGGGTTAAATGATTTGCCCAAGGTCACACAGCTAGTAAGTTCCTGAGGGTAGATTTGAACTCAGCAAGATGAGTATTTTTGACTCTAGACTTGACGCTCTGTCCACTTCACTATCTAATTACCTTTATCTTTGGACAAAAGATCATAAGAAAGCTGAGTCATTTCTGGTACTGATATTTGACTACTCTCAATTGTGTCTGGGGAATATTGTAGAGACGAAGGAAGAAGAAGTTAAGAGAAAAATGGAATGAACCTGCTCGTCTCTTGATTCTTCAGACGAGGGAATGACCTTCTCCCCTCAATTTCCCTCCCTCTTTCATTCCTTTATCTGTGGTGTGGAGACCTTTAGACAAAATCCTTCAATCGTTTTTGTCGTTCTGGGGCCAACCCAGCTCCTGGGGGCAGGAGAGCTGCCCCTGTGGAGCAGCTGTTTGTCTCTCTGAATTAGAAGTCAGATTACACATCAGTATAAGCTATCTTTCTTGGCTGCCTGTCTGTATCATTTCCCACAAAACGTCTTGCCTTCAAGGCATATTTGAATTACAGAAAATTAGTTAAATCTAGGAAACACACTTGAAGTACACTTGGCTTAGTGTAAAACTATTTAGTCTACTCACCTCTTTCATATTGATGTTATTTTCACACCTATTAGAGGAAATTTCGGTGTACACATAGGCATTATCCAATAGCTTTAAGGAATCTTGTCATAGGAGCATAGCATCATAAATTTAGATACAAAAGGGAATGTACGCTTCACTTAGGCCAAGACCCTCATTTTACAGGTGAAGAAACAGGCCTAGAGAAGGCTATTAGAAGAAATGACCTGCCCAAGATTATACACAACTAAATAAATAGCACAAAGGCGTCTCTGATGAGGGCAAAAAGTGATCTTTAAAGTGTAAAACCATGGCAAGCTTGGTTGTTCACATAGAGACAAAGAGAGGCAAATCTAGAGGTATCACGCTCACAAACACAGGGCTGTTCCAAAACTCAGTGAAAACAATGGAGGAACAAGGGGCCAAAGATGAAGTTGATTCTTGTGAATTTGCTGCCCTCAGCCTGTCTTGAATAGTTCATAGAAGCTGCAGATTCACCCAGTGATTGATTCATTCAACAAACACCTGGTAAATGACTACCGTTTGCAAGGTAGGCACTAGACTTGTGATTTTATTGGCATAGAGAATACCTGAGTTAGGAAAATCCATCTTGCCAGTATAAGTCATCACCTTCTCTCCAGTTTATAGGGTTAGAAAGTTGTTGGGATCACTGAGATGTCAGGATCCTTATCTGGAGCCACACAGCCAATATATGTGATAAGTGGGACTTGAACCCAGGTCTTCTGGTTTTAAGGCCAGCTCATTATTTACTACATTATATTGCCTCTCATGGCACTGGGGAATATGAAGGCAAAAGCAAAATGGTCTCTACCTTGGAAGTGCTTATAATCTACTGGGGGGTGGAGTGGAGAACTACTGTGCACAGAATAAATAAACTTAAAAATGCATGAAGTAAATGCAAAATGCTATGAGTAAGGAGGGCCTAGTAACTAGAGAGATCAGAGAAGGCCTGTTGTCAGAAATGGTGATTGAGCTGAACCTTGAATGAAGCTGGGAGATCTCAGAAGCAAGAGCAGAGCAGGGGGAGCATTTTTGTAATCTGTGTATGGACATGGAAAACAGGTAGAATGTCATGAAAGAGAAGAGCAAACAGGCCCAATGACTGAAATTCAAATGTTACTATTGCTTAAGCTTTAGCAAGACAAACTAAAATATGGCTCATTTTTTATCGAATATTTGTTTCTTGCTAGATCCCTAGAGTAAATGAGAAGTGAATATTTGGATGAGCGGCCTCTAATAACAAACACACTATTTCATTAAAAAAGGTCAAGGTAAACACATTTAATAGTCAATAGGCTGTAGTCATGTACATGTCTGGGCTAACTAATAGGGACCTGAGTTAATAAAATTTGTAGTTGGTTAAGAAAATGGCACTGCTACGATTAGAATTTAGGAGATGAAGAGTGTGGTGCATTGCTGTCATTATTTACTTTGCTCATTATTACATTAGAGTAGGGTACATATTTCAAGCCACATGATACAGCGGGCAGGCCCCATCAAAATGGGAGGCGATATTATAAAGCAGGGATAGTTGTAAGAGTATTGGTTCGGAGTCCACAGGCTGGAGTTCGAAACCTGATTCTGCTATTTGCTCCTTATATTACATTGGACAAATCACTTTGCCCTTCTGTAAAGGTCAACTTTTCCCCTTTGCAAAATGAGGAGGATCCATGAAATAATCTCTAGTTCTAAATCCTGAAGTTCCAGGAACAGAGCCTTAAGCACAGTAGGTATTTAATGAGTGGGTTTTTTTTTTTTTTGAATGGCGTCGGCCTAGAGGAGAAATGCAGCCAGCATGAACCTGGAAAGATTTGATTGGTCAATGAGATCCAAGGAGATGAGACTGCTCGCTGGAGGAAAAGCTAACAGCCTGTCTAGGGAGGAGAAATAAACAATGCCCAGAGGTGTAGAGGGAGAGTCATTCAAAGAGCAATGAGCCTCAGGAAAAACCAAAGGGGAAATGGTGGGTTGCACACTAAATATCAACTAAATATCAGAGCGCAGTGATGCTAAGATGAGAGAATCAAATAATTTTCAGCATTGCCACCTATGTGGTTGATTCCATCTTCTGAGGGAGAAATAGCATGTGCTGCTGCCATTGAGGTGTCTGAAAGGCAATTGCTTATCTTCTGGTTTTCTTTGGCTGTTTTTGGCCATTAAACAACAACAGCAGTAGCAGGAAACAAACAAACAAACAAACAAACAAACAGCAAAGCTGCTTTTAGGCTCCCAAAGAACTCTGCTTTATACAAAACTTCAAATCTACTTGTTTTCTAAGTGCTCTAATGGGAATAAGATACATTATCTATGTTTTACTGCTGGAGACATTATGATTCAGAGAAGCTTGGTGGTGTGTCCATAGATGCTCAGAAAGCTGACAGCCAGGATTCTGGTCTATTACTGGAGAAGGACAAGGGAGGCTGTTGTTTAATCAATCGCCACTTAAATGTTGGGCTTTCCCAGTAGATATTGTGCCTCCTTCTGTGCTTAATAAATGTTTGTTAAATTGAATCTGGAACATTGCCAATGGTCAATGAAATAATACTGGTAAGGGAAAAGGAGATTTAAAGACATGATAAACGATATAGAGTGCACGAGTGACTGAGGAAAAGGCTATAAAGGAATGTTTAAAAATGCTGTCAGAGATTAAAATTGCCTTAGCAACAAAAGTCTCAATTAGGAGAGGTATATACTTTACATTACATTCAAAGACATACATTTTCATTTGAGTGGGCACTTTCCTTTAACCTAGACAAATTTCAATTCCTCCATAACTTATTAGATATGATTCTTGCATGTGTTTTCCCATTAATCTTCCAAAGAAAATCTACTCAACGTTTTGGAGACCTCCTTTCATTTTTTAATAATTCAAGGGTATCATACACCACTTGGGTTGTATATCGTTTATCTCTCATTTTCATTACATGACTAGTCCACCTCCCTTTCTTATCACATGCGTCCTTGACGATATCATTCTTATGTATTATGCAAATTGTCATTGGTGCCATGCAGTTACTAACTTATTGTGTATCTTTTTGTTAACGTTTGAGTTGTTTGTAACTTTAGTTTTTCTGAGATCATTGTACTCAATAGCCATAACAACATTCGTGGGAGAATACACGTATCAAAGAGATAAATTTTTGCTGTAGAAAGTAGTTTGGGATCATCTGAAAGTCTGACCCGAGATCTTCAGTGTCATCTAATTTCTTCCTACTCCTTCTGTGCCTAGCTCCTTAACAATCTGCAAGCCTTGTCCAGGAGACACATATTTTGGCAGATAGATAGTCTGTGAAAGAACCAGGACTGGGACCCAGCTTCTCTGGCTCCAAATTCAGAACTCCTTTTCTTTATATCATACTGGGCACCCACAATTTATTGAAATGATTGCTCTCTCTATAACCAATCACTTCTCATCCCTTCAGATGATGTCAGTTTCATCTTTTGCTGTGTCGTTTGGCACTTGCCACATTCTGACTCATTTCCTCAAGAAAGCATTCATTGGTGTCCAGAGGAAGGTACTTGGGAAAATGAAGGACTTTATGTTAATACCATTTAAGATCAGTTGGAGGAACTGGGAATATTTAAACTGTAAAGGAGAAGCCTTAGGAATATAATACTGATAGCTAGCTAGCTCTTAAAAGTTTGCAGGACTAAGTGTTATAAACTAAAAATAAAAAAAAATAATTTAAAAAAGGAAAGGGAAGTAAGACTACATAAATCAATAAAATATCTAGCAATGTTTCAAAAAAAGTTTGCAGAACTGAGTTCTGTAAACTAAAAAGAATCTTAATTTAAAAAAAAGAAAGGGAAGTGAGACTCTATAGAAATCAATAAAATATCTATCAATATTTCAAAAAAAAAAGTTTGCAGAACGCTTTACAAGCATAATCTCATTTGATCCTCCCAATAGCCCTGAGAGGTAGGTGCTATTGTCATCCTCATTTTTAAAATGAAGAAACTAAGGCAGAAAGGGACTAGTCCACTTGCCCAGGGTTGCACAGCTAGTTTTGAGGCCAGATCTGAATGCGGGTCTTCCTCATTATGAGTCCAGCATTCTATCCATCTAGCTACCTCCAGACATCATAGGTATCTTCCAGTCTTTGAGAGGCTATCCTATGAAAAAGGAATTTGATTTGTTCTATTTCATCTCACAGTGAAAAAATGGGAGTGATGTGTGAGCATTGCAGAGGTAACTTCAGGTCTGATGAAAGGATACAAAAAATTCCCAACAATTACATTTCTCCAAATATATAATGGGCCAGAAGCATAATAGGTTTTCTATGATTGGAGGTTTCCAAACACAGTGGGATTATCACTTATTGAGTATCTCATCCAAAGGACTCTTTTTTGAGTATGGGTTAGACCAGCTGTCCTCTGAAGTCCTTTAGAACTCTAAAGTACCATAATTTTGTTTTTCTTTGTAATTGTTCAGCTTTCAGCCTCTCTCATACCCCAATATTTTGTTTTTCAACATAGTTTTTACCAATTTTCCCTGTGCCTGCTCTCTCATTGAAGTTGATGGCTATCAAAGTGTATATGGACTTAACTTAGAGAATCTCAAGTTCTTCATAAAATGTTTCTTCTTTTTTTTTAAATTCCTGCAATGGATATTGGGAAGCTATATTTATTGTCATAGAGGTCTGTTGGCTTACCATCTACAAAGGAAGATGACCAACTCTCTCATGAAATCATGCTTCTTTTTGGAGTTAGGTAATCTAAAAATAAGGAAAAAATGGTCCATAGTTGGAAAACCCAAGAAAAGAGAGGAAATTATAGATGGGAAAAAAAAATCCCATTATTGTGGTTATAGCAGTAATCCAAAGTCAAATTAGAAGGCACAGTAGACAATGTTATCTCAAGTTGGTGGTCCTGGCATATGCTATGGCTGTCCTTTTGGGCAGCCTCTGCACTTTTAGATAAAGTTATCTGGAAGAGAATTTTACCAGCTGTAAGACACTATATATAACATTTAATCCAACTTTTCTTTTTAAAGATGAAAAAACCCAGATCTAAAGGGATGAAGTGACTTTCCTGGGATCACATGACTAATGAATAGCAAAGTCAAGACCAGAACAGAGGCCTCTTGATTGTCACTTTAGTGTTCTTTTCACCACCTACTTAATGTGCTAATTTTCTTTTTTAAGAGGCAAGCATAGAGTAGTGCATAGAGGTCTGGCCTTGTCAGGGAGACTTGGTTTTAACTCTTGCTTTGGAGTAAATAGCTGTGTGAACACAGGCAAATCTTTTAACTTCTTAGTGCCCCTAGCACCTTTCTAGGACTTTATGGGACATATGACACGCCAATTAGCATCAGTGAAAGGAATGTCTTGCTCCCAAAGTCGTCTACACTGGCTAATCCACCCTCTTCCCCAAAACAGACACACACACACACACACACACACACACACACACACACACACACACACATTTTCATATATAACCAAAGAAAAAGAGTACTTCAAGTTCTTTTTGGAGCAATTATTATGGCTAATAAGGTGACTGTCAAGGAAAACACCTTAAGTTACAAACAACTTCCTAAATGAGAGTCACTGATATATCCTAAAGAGACTTAAGATTTAATACTACAGGATTTAGAGCTGGAAGGGCCCTTGGAGTTCATTTAGTCCAAATTATCATTTTGCAGGTAAACATACTAAGGTTGACAGGCAAAATGATTTAATTGGAGGAAGAGGGGAAAAGGAGTCAGGTTGTAAATAGCAGAACCAAGATTCGAAACCAGGCATTCAGACTCCAAATAAATCCAGGTCTCTTGATGTGATTCTGGCTATTCAAAGAGGTCAAATCTCACTATGCCTTAGGAAACCTCAAAGTGGTGTGCTTCTTAAACTGTGGGTCTCGACCCCGTATGGTGTCACGAAAAATCTGGCAACAGTAAAAGCTTTCTGAATTTGCAGTGACCAAAAATTGATTAAAAATCAAATGCATACTGAATCTGAGGTATTTCTGGCAGCATTTGCCTGTGTTGCTTCATGTAACTTCACTGTAAAGCATGAGCATTTCCCACGGCGGCGAGTGCCTTCAGGCCAACCAACACCAACTAAGGCGCTGTGAGTGGGAAAAGTTAAGAAGCCCTGGTAGACTGTCACTTGACTGAGGACAACTAAGAGCAGCCTTATTTGAGTCTGGTGTTACAGCTACTTGTTTATCCAAACAAAGGCCTTGAAACACTCAACCTGAGGCCCAAGTTTCCTCATCCCAAGTGGCTTGGACTTCATGATCTCTAAGGTACCTTCTAGTTCTAGGTCTGGGATCCTATTAAAAAGGTCAGAGGTCATTACAAAAAGCATTTTGAGTGAAACAGAGATGAAAGGCTTTCTCTCTGGCCAAGAAGGCTCCCTAGTAGTGCACAGGACAAAATCCCACACTATAAAGAGCTTGTCCCCCCCATTCCCTCTATTCCTTACTCTAAGCCACAGAGAAAGTAATTTGTTATTATGATGGAGCCAGTGACTATTATGCATCTACATGATAGGTGCTGGTGATCTCCTAAATCATTATTTAAAAAAAAAATCTTCTGCTTAATATCTTGGTGAGGTCTGGTTAAGCCATTTTCCTTCTCCACAGTTTCCTTATTTGTCAGAAAATGGAGTTGGACTAGCTGTTCTCATGGTCCTTTCCAGCTCCAAACCTGAGTTGAAGGAGTCTGCCATTTCTTAATGATATTAAGCATGATAATGAATGTGATATTATCTGAATTGTTAGGGAAAGAAGGCTTTTGTCTCTTGGAGCCTACTGTCTTAGACCTTGGTGGTACAGGCAGAGATATTAGAAACATGGTGCCATACTAAATGCTGAATACTCAATTAGTATCATTTTCCTATCATGGACATTTTATATTCTATGGGGTAATGACTGGAGGGGTCAAGTCAGTAAGCAATTATTAAGCAACTATTATATGCCAGGCACTGTGCTAAGTGTTGTGGATACAAAGAAAGGTAAAAACAAACCACCCCTGCTCTCAAAGAGCTCATGGTCTAATGGAGGAGACAACATTCAAACAAGGTACAAGAAGATATAGAAAGTATAAACTGAGTATAAGTAACTGAGGGAAGGCAGTATCATTAAGGGACAACTTTGTGTTTTGATGACATGTGACCCTGGGGAAAATTACCTTCTCTTATGCTAGTTACCCCCACTCCTTTTGCTGGCCAACTAAGCCATCTGAAAGCTGATTGAGAGAGAGAGAGATAGAGACAGAGAGAGAGAGACAGACACACAGATGTGATTTTTTTCTATGCAGAGGTAGACCAGATCCCTTTAACAGGACATGCCCCTGTATGCCTGATCTCATTTCTCTGAAGTATTCTAATATTGTGAATATTCGATACAACTCTGAAGAAATGAATTCCCTTCCTATCCACAGGTTCTTATGTAGCTAACTCCATTGTTGCTGAAGTGGAGGGCGTGGCCATTTTACTGGAGAGAGGATGGTGTAATGTGGAAGCCAGAATTCCAAGTTTTGAGGCCTAATTGCTACTGACTAGCTCTGTCACCTTGGGCAAATTACTTAATATTTTTGACCCTCAGTTTCCTCATTTGTCAAATGTGGATCTTAATGGTCACCCTATCTACCTTACAGGGATGTTGTGAGGGTCAAATGAGGAAAAAAATTAAGACACCGTAACTGCAAAGTGATTTATAAATATAAGCTATTTTTGGTACACAGATGAAACAGACCCAAGTTTGAACTCCACCTTTCTTGAAAGAACATGAAATCAATTTAAAGGGAGTAAGTTTTTATGCTCTTTTAAATATATGTTTGCTTAGGTTTTTTTTGTTTATTTGTTTCTGTTGTTGAAATTAACTTTTCTTATAAAAGGTTGGTAGTAAGCTTCTGGGTCGTGTGTTCTTCTGGGGGCAGGCTATACCAGGCTGTCCTGGTTTTAAGTCCAACAGATTGAAACAAATAATTGTTGTGTTGGTTTGATTGTTGTGTTCAAATGTCTCACTTAGAACTTCCTAATTATCTCCTTAATTTCACATTTATCTTCACTGGAGGCAAAGAACATTGGCTTTGGAGTCAGAAGACCTGGTTTCAAATTCTGTCTTTGACTCATGCTAACTGTGGAGACTCAGGACAATTATTTAACATCCCTGGGACTCTGTTTTCTCTTCTGTAAACTGGGGATGGGGGGTGGGGTTTGAACTAGATGGCCTCTGAGATCCCTTCTAACCCCAGGTCTGTCTATGATCCTATGATCTGATATAGTCACCTGTAGAGCTACCTAGGATAAATTGCAAACTTGATGCTTTCTGTAAAATTGAATTCTCTCTGATAGGTTTTAAAGTAGTTATTGTCATATGTATGCACACATAAGTGTTGGGCTTTTACTGGTTCCTAGGCTGTAGCAACACCCATATTGTGTTGTGTCTAATATTTGTAGGCAGCACCAAAATAGATGGGAAGTCACTGGTGATGTGTATTATGCCCAGAATGTATTTTTGCTTTCTCCATAAAACCTAACAGATGGGAAATAGGTGATGCCCACATGAAACTCTAATGGGAGTGATCGTAGTGTTGGTGGTTGCAAGAATAAAAGCAAGGAGAACAAATTAAAGTATTTGATGCCCAGATACTTTACACCTTGTCATCAAAACCTCAGTAATTAGATATTTCCAGTAGCTTCTATTCTTGTCTACTCTGATATTTAGAAGTTTCATATTTTCATCAATGTGGATACTTCTGCTATTAATATAAACCTCCATCCTTCTTTGTGAGTAGCTGTAGGTCAAGAAATTCATCACTTGGTGACCAGTCCTCCCATGATGAGCCTCTCTGAACTTAGACCTCAGATAACAGGCATGAAGCTTATCATAAGGCTTCTTAATAGAAGTCTTCACAGCTTGATAGGACCTGTTAGAGCCTATGCCCTGTTGGCATAGTCTCTGAGGACCCCTGGTCCCTGCCAATCATATTATGATGAGGCATCAAGGGAAGTCTTTGGCAGAGAGTTCTCATATATAGAAAGCTGAAATAATCTCTTGATGTGTACTTTCTATTTTTAAATGTAAAAATATTGCATGCTCCATATATCACTTAGCCTATCTCTGTTGAAATGTTGCTACTAAAATACTGGTGTCAACATGTAGTATGTATGTCAGTTCTTATGTAATTTAGAACAGATGTTTTAAAGTGAATCAATGGCTGAATAAATAAGCTAAGGAAATAAATAAGAGTGTGTCTTGACCCCCAATGACCCAGAACTCAACAAAAGATTTATGTTTGTGGTTATTACAATGTCATCTGAGCATTTTGATGTCTTCGTAATACAGGAAGTATCCTGAGAAACCATCTATTCTTTCTGTCTGCAGATATTTAAAATGCTGTGTTATCTGATAGCTGGGAATGCATTCAGTCAACCTAACTTGTATTATGTGATTGTCAGTATTCCCCGTGAGAATGTATAGAAGATATTTTCAGCTTCATGCTCTTAATCTATTGACACTAGTAAGGCAGCATGTAGGGACATATTTGCTTACTGTGCTTGGGATTAAAAAAATGGTTTAGTTCTTTTCTTCTTTGTCAGGTCCTTTCTACATATTGAAAGACTTTTCCACTTTTCTGTGTGAAGTCACAGCTGTGTTACCAAGTGTACTTTGGAATAAAGCAAATATGTAGTATTGACATTGTGAGTCATTTGGATTTTGTTCAGGTCTGCTTCTTTCAAACCCAAAGACCCAGACATGTGGAGCGTTACAAATGGAAGAACAAGAGCAAAGCTACCTTTCGTTAATTAATCAGCACAAACCAACAATTCTCCATTTCCCCATTAGGATGATTTAGATAGAGCTTTTGAAATCAAAGGGCTTGGGTAAAATATTCAGTGTTTGGCTATATTTTTAAGCATGTGGCAGCACTGGGGGCTCGCCTAGCCACCTGGAATGTAGCTGTTATTTATATCATTTATTTTTAGTGGCAAAAGAAAACAAACAGGCATAAGTGGGGCTAAGGGTAGGCTATGCAGTCAGTGCCTAGGGCACAATGCATAGAAGTGCATAACAAAGGACACTTTTTCATTTCCTTTACAAAATGCACAACAGAGCCACATTTTCTAAAACTTGCCTTGGGTACAAAAATGCCTGGTGTCAGCTGGGCAAACAGACAAGCTTACCCTGGGCACCCTTTCCAAAAGAAGTAGATAAACAACTCAACTACAAACACTGATTCCTCTGTTTTGTAGGTCTTAGTATTTTTTTCCTTAAGAGGCAACATAATTTGGTAACAGGATTCTGCTGATGACTTTGAACTTTTAGCTTAGGGTGGGCAACTTTTTGCTATACCTATTAAGCCACAGAACAAAACCTTTGTCAGGGTACACCTATGTAAACAGCAACTTGATGCACTATCTTTAGGGGAAAATATGAAATGCTCCACTCATTTAGTTTTAAATTAGGACTGGGAAACATAAACAATTCAACAAATAAAACATAATTAAAGATACAGATTGAGTCTAGTATAGCTAGTTAAGGTGAAAATACAGAGAGAAAGAGGGATGTAGGAATGAAGAAAAAGTCAAATGAAGGAATGAAGGTGGTATGGGAAATAGGGTGGGGGGAAGGAGTGGGGCAGGTAGCTAAGGACAGAAAGACAGACACAGAGACAAGGGAGATAGATACAGAGACATAGAAATAGGAAACAAAGAGGAGATGGAAAAAGGCAGAGACTGAACGGCAGAAAGAAAGAGATACATGGAGAGAGAGAGAGAGAGAGAGAGAGAGAGAGAGAGAGAGAGAGAGAGAGAGAGAGAGAGAGAGATCTTCCAATAATATGGTTTTTAGTTGCTTCACTATTGTCTATTGTGATCGTCCTCCTCTGGATGTAGGATAGCTTGTCCTTTCTAAAGCTTGATGCCCACAACTGAGCACAATGTCCAGCCAAGTGGAAGATGGTAATATGATTACATGCTTTATTCTGGATACTCTACTTCTAAAATAAAGCATCAGTATTATACTACCTTTTTTTCTAATTGGCTGCCATGCCACATTATTGATTCTTCTCAAGCCTGCAAGTGACTAAAGCCCTAGTCCCCCTCCCCTCTCCTGACCATCTTATACTTGTTCATTTTTGAACCCAAATGTAGGACTACTAATTGGGTTTGATATAATCATTCTTGTCTGTTGAAATCTTTCTGGATTTTGATTCTGCCTAGCTATTTCCCCCAGCTTCTATCATCCATAAATCTGATAAGTGTGACAGCTATGCCTTCATCTAAACTATCAATAAAAACATTAAACAGTACAGCATCAAGGACCAAGCCCTATGGCACTCCATTAGTTGCCCCCACTCTGGTTCGAAATTAATAAATGAATCAACATTCTTTTTGAGTGTCCTTGTTCTGAATCTATTTAATCATACTCCTATAAAGTCTGAATATTTCCATCTATTTTGTTCACAAAGCTATAGGAAAAGACTTTGTTAAATGGTTTCCTGAAATATAGGCATATTCTCTGTGTGGTATTTAATACTGTAGGTGTTACTAAAGGAACTTCTATTTTTTAACTAAATTTTATTTTATTCTCATGGAGATCTACTATCTCTTCTGCCCCTCCCCTCAACCTTCTTTTAAAAGCCAATGGTATAATAACTTCCACCAAAAAGGAAATGAAGTCAGTCTGGTACGATGCGTTTTGATGAGCTACCATGCTGAATCACAGTATTCCCCATTTCCAGGTGCTTACAAACCTCTTCTTTAATAGTACATTGTATCATGGGAACACTTATATGAACTTAAGAAAAATGAAATAAGCAGAATTGTAAAAACAATATACACACTAATGTATTGTTGGTGGAATAGTGAATTGATCTGACCCTTTTGGAGAGCAATTTGGAACTATGCCCAAAGTGCTATAAAACTGGGCATACCCTTTGATCTAGCAATACCACTGCTAGGGCTGTATCCCCAAATGGGAAAGGACCCACATGTACAAAAATATTTATAGCAGCTCATTTCATGGTGGCCAAGAATTGGAAGTTGAGGCAATGCCCATCAATTGGAAAATGGCCAAACGAGCTATGGTATATGATTATGGTGGAATATTATTGTGCTATAAGAAATGACAAGCAGGGTGATTTCAGAAAAACCTGGAAAGACTTATGTGAACTGATGAAAAGTAAAATGAGCAGAACCAGGAGACTGTTGTACATACTAACAGCAATATTGTATGATGAAGAACTGTGAATAACAGCTATTCTCAGCGATACAGTGATCCAAGACAGTCTAAAGGACTAATTATAAAATTTGCTATCTGCCTCCAGAGAAAGAGCTAATACTACCTGAATACAGACCAAATGCTATCTCTCTCCCTCCCTCCCTTCCTCCCTCCCTTCCTCCCTTCCTTCCTTCCTTCTTTCCTTCCTCTTCTCTCTTTTCTCTCTCTCTTAAAATTTGAGTCCTCTTGTACAAAAAGGCTAATATTGAAGTGTTTTACATGACTGCATATGTATAAACTATATCAGATTGCTTACCAATTCAGAAAGAGGGGAGGAAAAGGAGGGAAAGAAGGATGGATTTTGAAATTCAAACATTTAAAAATGTTAAAAAAACTATTTTAACATGTAAGTGGGGAAAATCAAATATTATATATATGTATATACCAATATGCATAATGAACACAAAAATGTAAATGGCAAGAATAACAAAAACCCACCTGGATGCTATGCATTATGATGACCAAGCTTGTTCTTGAAGAAGGGATGAGAAAATGAACTTTCTTCCATTTATTGGAGAGCTGGGAATTTAGGGATGTGGAACAAATCACTGGGTTGCTGTAAGGATCAATGAGACAATACATGGGGATGCTCTTTTTTAAAATTCAAAGTGCTGTATAAATGTCAGCTGTTATGATGTTACTTCCATGCTCAAAAATATTTAGCTGTGAGATGGTACAGTGGATAGAGTGCCGAGCCTGGACTCAGGAAGACCTGAGACACTGAGACACCCTCAGACACTGACCAACTTTATCAGCAAGGCAAGTCAATTAACCTCTGTTTGCCTCACGGTCTCCTTGATTATAAAATGGGGATAATAAGAGCACCTACCTTGCAGGGTTATAGTGAGGATCAACTGAGATGTTTGTAAAGCTCTTAGCACAGTGCCTGGCACATAGGAGGTGTTTATATAAATGCTTATTCCTCTCCCATTCCACTTCCCCATTTAGTGGCTTCCTATTGTGAGGTCCTCTACATTCTGGTGCCCAGGTTCCCTATAAATGCTGTTCCAGCGGCACTGAATTAACTACATCAGTTCTCTGAACTCAGCCCTTTATATCTCACCTCTGTTGATTTGCAAAAGCCTATATTGCATTCCCTTCTCACCTCTGCCTCTCAGAATTATTGTCTGTCTTCAAAGCTCAGCTAAGGTGCCATCTCCACTGTGAAGCCTTACCTGAATGAATGAATGAATGAATGAATGAATGAAAAGAAAATTTTATTGAGTACCTACTGTGTACAAGGCACTATTGTAAACACCATGAGCATTCCTGACCTCAAAGAACTTATATTCTAATAGGGAACTTACATTCCAATATAATGGAATAGTGGCCTAGGAAGAGTTTTGATATGGGGAGTCACAGATGTGAATTGGATTCACCGGGTGGAAAATTGTCATACCCTTTCCAAAATTAAGGGCAATATAGATTTCATTGAGGTGTCTAGAGCAAGAGGTAAAAATCTGGGGGAAGGGCAAAATAGGTAATACATGAATAGTGGCAGGGAATGTGGCAAGATGGCAGAGGTCAACTGCTGAATAGGATATGAAGCATATTCTGGTTTAGATCTACTTAGATATCCAACTCACCAACCAAGACAGGATAGAAGTTCCAAATCTGAGCAGGTTAATCCTCCCATACACTGGAGTCATGATTTCTGGAGGTCCACTAGGGTGGGCGCTGGTCTAAGTAGAGAGAAGAGGAATAGTGACAGCAATAAAACAGATGACAAGATGGATGTGGTAGATAGCCAATCCATCCCAATTATTAGTACTTATCATTTTCACTTATACTATAATTAATTGTGTATATGCTGCATCACTGTCTCCATTAGAATGTCAGTCAGACAATACCATTTATTAAACACCTGTTATGTGCCAGATACTGTGCTAAGCTCTAGAGATACAAAAGAGACAAAAGACAGTTGCTAATCTCAAGGAGCTTGCAAAAGATAGCTTTATCTTTCTCTATGTATGCCCAATATATACTTTTTTTCATAGTGTAGTTGTTTAATTTATTGAATTTAATTTAATAATGCATTGAAGAAAAGATAAGCATAGGATATGGAAATGGAAGGCACCTTAGGTGTCATCTAGTATAACCTCCCTTAGTTTACAGATAGAGGTAGTGAGGCTCAGATGCTTATAGTCATACAAGTGGTGTCATAGGTGATACTTGAACCCAGTTTCTTTGGCTCCAAATCTAATGTCCCTTTGCCTACATCACAATCCAGACTATGGTCTAAGAGCCATTAGAAATGATCTAGGAAAGGGATCCAAGAGACGATTGTAGACAATTCTTGGAAGATGCTGATTCATTGTATGCTAAAGATAAAGAAGGGCAGCTAGGTGTTGTAGGGGATAGTGTCTGGCCTGGAGTCAGGAAGACCTGAGTTCAAATCCCATCTCATATACTTCCTAGCTGGTGACCCTGGGCAAGTCACTTAACCTTCTTAGTCTCAGTTTCCTCATCTGTAAAATGAGCCAGAGAAGGAAATGGAAAATCACTATGGGATCTTTGCCAAGAAAACCCCAAATGAGTCCATGAAGAGTCAGAAATGACTGAAAAAAGAACAACGACAAAGCCAAAGAAGATAAACAAGGGCTAGGCATCATGTGGACAATTTTGGGAAAGAACAGACAATCTGCGTATCTGGTTGTCAGTGATCTAGGAAAGACTGGAGAACATGAGAATTCCTGTGGGACTAGATAAGGGAAAATGTCCTAATTTTTTTTTGACAGGTGAAGAGTGTGCAAATTTTAGACTAATGAACTTGACTGTATTCTTAGAAAAGAAGACTACAATGTATCATGAAAGGTATGGTTAGTAAAATTCTGGAAAAAGAAATGGTGATTGCAAAGAATCAACTGGGAGGGACTATGCATTTATATGGTGATTCCTATGTTCCAGACACTGTGCTCTGTGCTTTACAAATATTTATCCATGACCATCACCAATGATAAGTGTTTATTTAGTACCCGTCATATGGTGGGTACTATGCTATATTACATTACATCTACAGTACTCCTCAATTTGCCAGTCTAGGAATCTGGTAAAGAAAGAAAATTAACTTGATCTGGTATGATCTGTCCTTAATTAGAATGTGAGTTTCTTGAGGACAGAGACTATTTTTGACTCTCCTTTTATTCCACCACTTAGCATATACCACCCCATTGTACAGTTTTTATTTCCTTGCGTGATCTGTTGATCACTGAGCCCAGGACTCAGATAATCCTTCTTTCGCTTCTGAAGGTAGTGATCCACAGTTTCCAAAAGCATGATTTAACCATTTGATTTTGTCAACATTTGATTTCGTTGTTGGTTAAGTTCACACAATGGTGTGTGCCTATTCATAGCAAATATCTAGTTCTCAGTGAAGTGATTTCTACTTATTCTGAGAAGATTCCTATAGGGTATTGACTTTTTTTTGTAAGGAAGGCAACAAGCATTTATTAAGTACTTACTATGTACTAAGAACCATGACAAGCACAAGTACTTTACGGACAGTAGCTCATTTGAATCTTACAACTACCCTGGGATATAGGATTAGAATCTATATGATTCTGAGTCTAAGGCATGTACTCTAACCTCCATGCCACTGATGGTTTCTTTACCATCTTCTTCAAGCTACTTATTTCTTCATCCATCTACCAAGAGGAAGATGTTTCGTCATCAGTTTGACGAGGCTGTGATTTTTACCTATATTTTAGTAAAACCGTTTTCTAACATCTCTCATGTTAAAATGCGTAAATAAGGCAAAGAAAAATTGGAGAGATATCAATAGGATTATCAGAATAGGTGGGGATACAATTAGGTGCATTTGGAAGTGGTTGGATACAGGCCAAATCTAAGACTAGTCAATAATTTGATGACAACTTTAGTGATGATGTGCAGTAGTGTGCCACGTGGAATTGTACATGGACTGTACTGTTTAATATTTTTACAATTGACTTTTGACAGGCAGTGTAGTACAAGGAAAGATGGCCTCAGAGTCAGGAATTCAATGACAATTCAGTTCGGCAAACTGATGAATTCTGGGATCACGAGGAGAGAGACCTGAATTCAAATCCTGTTTCAGATGCTTACTAGCTGTGTGACCCTGGGCACTTAACTTCTGTCTCTTTCAGTTTTATCTACTGTAAAATAAGGATTAAATGATAGCACTTACCTCCCAGGGTTGTTGTAAGCATCAAATGAGATAATATTTGTAAAGCATTTTGGAATTATTAAAGTACTTTATGAGTTTTAGGCATTATGAAAGGAGTTTCCATTCTGAGAGTTCCCTAAACCCACAAAAACACAGATCTGGAAAAAAAAATAATCTGCTCATCAAATTTGCAGATGACACAAAACTGCAGAGGAGAGATTGCTGACCAAGGGTGATTTGCAGCAAGCTTATATGAACTCGTGAGGGTCAGTTGTTAAATTTTAGCATTTACACCTCAGACACTGGAGAAATGCTACAAATCAGTGCTTGCTTTATTGTTTTGTTGCTTGTCTTTACTTGAGAATATGATGGAGAAAATATTAATAAAGCAGATTAAATTTAGAAGTGTGTCGTGCATGTCATTTTTCCCTAGAGAGATGGTTGTTCAACATTTACCAGCATAACCCTAACACACTTGATGAAAGAATCAGTTAGAATTCAAAAACATACTAACAGCTTAAAATAGAGGACTAAATCTAGGCAGCGAGGAAGTACAGAGGAAATAGTGTAGTGAGTGCTTAGAGTCAGGAAGACCTGAATTCGAATCCTGTCTCAGATATTGAGACCCTGAGAAAGTCACTTGCTTTCTTTCAGTTTCAGTTTTCTCATCCATAAAGGGATTGGATTAAGTAGCCTCTAAAGTTCCTTCTTCCTCTACAACTATGAACTATTCATAAGATGATATTTAATAGGAATTTTAAAAACAAAACAAAGTTGGATTGCAGGCTTAATATCAGTCAAGAAAGGTGATGCAATCTTATGCTGCATCAGGGACAGGCATTTTGTTGTTATTCAAGCATTTCAGTTTTGGCTGACTCTTTGTGACCCCATTTAGTGTTTTCTTGCCAAAGATACTGGAGCAATTTGCCATTTCTTTCTCCAGCTCATTTTACAAATGAGGAAACTGAAGCAAACAGCATTTAGTGACTTGCCCAGGGTCATACAACTAGTATCTGAGGCTGGATTTGAACTCAAGTCTTTCTGACCCAGGTCCAGTGCTCTATCCACTGCAACACCTATCTGGGGAAAGGCATAGTGTCTGGGATTAGGCAGGTGACTATTCTTCTGTCTTCTGTGTTCTTCCCTGATTAGATCAAATGTATAATATTGTGCTCAATTGTAGGTAATCAACCAATAAATAAGCATTTACTAATCTCCTACTATTTGCCAAGCACAGCGCTAAATTCTGAGGATATAAAAGAAGGCAAAAGGAGCTTACAATTCATACAATATATACAAAGCAAGTTAGATACAGGATAAATAGGAAAAAATTAATAGAAGGGAAGCAGGAATTAAGAGAGTTGAGGAAGGTTTCCAGTAGAAGATGGGATTTTAGTTGGGATTTAAAGAAATCCAGGGAAGTCAATAGGTAAATGTGAAGAGGGAAAGCTGATCTAGGCATAGGGGATAGTCACAGAAAAATCCCAGAGCTGAGAGATGGCATGTCTTATTTTTGAAATAGTGTAGTAGCAATTAAATTTGAAGATCTTTCCCACCCATTAATAGGCCATGTGACCTGCTTGCGCAGGGACAGCTCTACATCCAATTTCAGCAGGAAGAACCTTTGGTGGATGAGACCTTTGCCCCTTAACCCAAGATTTTGAGCCCCATTCATTCAAGGGGGGAATGATGACATTGTTTTATGTACTTATCTTATGTTATCCCTGTTATATTGTTGTGTAAAGTTCTGCCAATGCCAGTTATCCCAGAATTCCCATTGCCCTATGTAATGATATGAAAGATCTTGGGGCTGAATGTTTTAGAAATCAGATCTGAAGATCTTTCCCACCCATTAATAGACCATGTGACCTGCTTTTGTCACCGGAAGCCTAAGACATACGTGGTGGGAGGAGCTTCCTGACGGAAAAAGGAAGTTATGTCACAGGAAATGCAGAAAGAGAGAGAAAGATGTTATGGCTGCTAATGATCACCCTTGTGATTATTAGAGCTGAACAGGCTGACTTAGCTGTAGTGTGAGTTTGTTTTGGGGAAGACCCTAGCC
>CM053627.1:188049603-188074939 GCA_028646595.1 Phalanger gymnotis | reverse complement strand
ACCTTGGGCCCCACCTTAGTTGCCAATCCACACCCACATAGGTTTTACACCTAATAGGGGTTTGGGCCTGGGGCTTAGCACTTAGTAAGATTCAATGAAATAGCTGAATTACTCAAAGCAAACAAAAGCCAAACTCTTCAAGGGCACTTGTTGAACTAAGTGCTAAGTAGCCCATTTTGCTTACCAACACAACAGTAAGGAAGCAACCAGTAGAAAAAAAGAGTTTGAAGATATGTGAGAAAGTGGGGATGATAGAGGAAGCAATCTGTTGGAAAAGACAGGATGAGATGACATCATTTGTACATGTAGAAAGGGGTTAGTCTTGGCAAGGGGAAGAGCCATCTCTTCATGTGATATGGGTGAAAGAGGCGATAGTGACAGAAGGCATAGTGACAGAAGGCATCTAGGTGATGAGAGATGAAGAGGAGAGAAAAGGGAGGTCTCTATGAATGATCTGAATTTTTTTTTTCCTGTAAAATATGATACAAGGCTTCTGGCTGAAGAGTTGGATATGGGGAAGCTATAAGAGATTTAAGGAGTGATGAAAAGTTTTGGAAGGTCTTTTGTTAAGCATAGTCAATTAAATAGGGAGATATGGAAAGATTGTCTTCTATTAGTAAGGACCCAGTTGAGATTTTGTAGTATAAATTTGTAGTGGATTTGGCATGATTTAAGGATTTTTTCCGCATTTGTTCAGCAGTATATGCGTCGGAGTGAAAGCAGTAGATAGTATGAGTTATCCAAGGCTGAGGCTTGGCAGGGCAAATTGGTGATATAATAAGAAGTGAAGGGACTCAAGAGAAGAAGACAGTATAGAGTCGAATTGGTTCACTATGGGGTCAAGATGAGGAAAGAAGAAGATGTTGTTAGATCAGGGGCAATGGCCTGGAAGAAAACTGAGGGAATGAGGGAGTGGAGGTCAAGGTACAGATGAAGAACAGGGTTAGGATTGCTGGGAATAGATTTTGATTAGACAAAGGAATTTCAGAGTTCATGAACATGGAAGTGGTGCTTTTATGGGTGAAGGTAAGATCAAGTATAGGGCCATTTTTGTGTGCAGCTGAGGCAGAATGGAGGAGTAAATTCATGTGGTATGAGTAATCTGAGGAGCTGTGAAGTTAGAATGTTTGAGGGAATATCATTATATATGGTGAATTCCTGGAGTATGAGGGCACGTGTTGGAGAAGAAAGAAAAATTATAGTCAGGCAGTGAACTCATTAAGGAAAGAAGGGCAGCATCCTGGAAGTCTGTAGAGAACAGCTATAGGAATTTCCATTGGGTGGTAGATATGGATTAAGTGAACTTTGGAGGTGGAGAGGTTACTGAATGATAATGGTAGAAGGAGAACCTTGAAGTGGTAATACAGAGCAAGGAGTATTCCAATTCCTCACTCCTCTCCCTTGACCAGTGATTCAGGGGCAATGACTGAAAAGTGTAGACAGTGCTGGACAGGGTGGCCAGGGAAGATGTGTCACCAGAAGGGGACCAGGTCTCAGTGAAAGCCAGAAGATGGAAGGAGTGGGAGAGGAAAAGATTTAAAATTGAAAGCAAGCTTGTCACCTATGGAACAGGTATTCCAGAGAGCATAGTAGAAGGGGTGGGTCATATAAGCATGAGACAATGGAGCCTGAGACAGATTGAGGGGACTGGGAATAAAAGATCTGGTAGTGGGGAATGGGGAATGAGTTTTGAATGATGAATAATAAGAGCTCAGAATCTCTGGGATGATGAGAACACAAAGAAGAGGGAATTTGTTAGTCATTAAGGTAAGATTTTAGATAGACTTTCTATGTCCATAGGACTTTGGCCTCAGGATGGAATCCTTTCAGGGCCATAGGCAGTTCAGGTGAGGAAACAAGTACTTGGAGCTGAAGTAATGGTGTTCTTCTCCCAAGCATGAGATCAGGCTAGAGACTTGATGGAATGGTATATCTTCGTACATATATATATATATATATATACATATATACATATATCTCACTTCACCTTTGCCTGCTTCAGTGTCCTCACCTGTAAAATGTGCGTTATAGTAGCACCTACCTACAAGAGTTGTTGTGAGGATCCAATGAGATAATATTCGTAAAGTACTGAGCACAGTGACAGACATATAGTAGACAATACATACTTATTCCCGTCCCTGGAAGGGAGGAGTCTGGTACTTGATGGAAGGGTATTTCACCTCTTCTAGCAGGAAGCTAAAGAACAGAAAGGAAACAGGACAGGATGGAATGGAACCCTCTTCCCTAACCACAGAGGCAGGAGACTAATATGATGGAATGACACTTCTCCTCTTCCTTCAGGAGGCTGGAGACCATGCAGGAGATGTCTACAGCCTAACGGAATGGCACACTGTCCCCTCATTATGTTGTATTATTAAGAGTGGGTCTTGGAATGTTGGGGGATGCCAGGCATCCATTTCCCTAGCTTTACTTGACTCTTTTCCTTTTCACATTCACTCAAAGTTTACCCACGTCCTTTGAGTCATAAAAATCTCTGCCATAAGAGTTCTAGAACCAGTGACAGAGAAGCAAGAAAGTGTGGAGACCACACTTGTTTGGAGCAAGAGATGAAGAGTTCATTTATAATGATGATGAGTTTGAAGTGACACAGGGCCATCCCAAATCTGAAGATGAACTTAGAAGAGATTTGGTTTTATGCAGGAATGTGAGAGGAACTTGGCAACCCTCCCAGTTCCTCTGATGTTGACCTGCATTAAAAAATCCCTCCAGGTCATCAAGAACTGGAGGTTTGGCTTTTTAGAGCTGCCAGAAGCCCCCATCTGCATGAAATATTTAGATTTCTCTTTTACTTAGTAAAATAGTCACTTGGATTTTATGTAATTTGCACAACAGACTAGGGGTGAAATACAGTCACTAATTGTACTTAAACATTCTCACTCTCTCTTTCTCCGTCTCTCTCTCTCTCTCTCTCTCTCTCTCTCTCTCTCTCTCTCTCTCTCTCTCTCTTACACACTCCTTAAAATCTAGGTGAATTAATTTTTTTTTTAAATCCCTCAAACCCACCAAGAAGATTCGTTAATGGAAAAATTCTTTCATCACACCAGGCAAAATGATAGGGGATATCTCATGAAAATCTATTTACAGAATTACTTTTCCATTCCTATAACCTTAAAGTAACAGCGCCTTTCCTCTGGTAGGCTTTAGACTTCAATAATTCATTATATCACATGTGTTTCTCTTACTGTGAAACTCTTTTGATTAGGAAGAACTGACAGCTGCTGGAGAATGAAGTAATCCTCTCCTCCTTCTTCTTCTGCCCCTCCCCCACAAGCCATGCTTAATATTCCTCCAAGGTCAAGTTCAATTGAAAATAGGACAGGGTGACATCTCCATAGATTTGTACTAATAACTGGGTGTTCTCATCAGAGGCATGTTGGCAGCAGAGGGAATTTAACCTACCAAATGCTTAAGAAAGCAGAATTGTCTGCCAAAAAAGGGAGCTCCAAATATCTCAGTGTTCATCACAGATCTCTCTTTCTCTGCAGTTAATAAGTATGAACTTTATGCCAGGATGACCCATTGGTACCTTTAAAAGCATGTAATTTCATATACAGAAAAAAGCTATTTTCTTTAGACTTTATTTATAATCATGATTATAAATTCACAGGATCATAGGATTCAGAGCTGAAGGAGACCTTGGAGATCATCTAGTTTTCTCCCTTCTTTGGGAAGTTGAGAAACCTGAGGCTGAGAGAAGATTAGCGAGTAGCCCAAGGTCAGACAGGAAACAGAGATTTGAACCTTGTGGGCCCCTGACTCTAAATCCTACTGTCATAAAATCACCTGAGCTATTTAAATGCCATTCAGTTCAAAACTATTTGATTGATATTTAGAACTTTGTCTTCTAAAGATCGAGTGGCCCTCCGTTAATACTTGTTCGACTGAAGCTTCCTATCCATTCTACCTAATGTTCTCTTCTTCAAGACATCAAAGGACTTGCCTTGGTCATATGTGTATACTAAATGCAATGGTTCCCATTTGGTGGTTCTTGAGGATGATCCAAGGGGTTTACTTTAAATTTTTTAAAAGTCATTTTAACAGTAAATCGGGGCTGCTACGTGGTACAATCGATGGAGTGCTAGTCCTGAATTCAGGAAAACTCATCTTCGTGAGTTCAAATCTGGCCTCACACACTTACTAGCTGTGTGACCATGGGCAAGTCACTTAACTCAGTTTGCCTCAGTTTCCTCATCTGTAAAATGAAATGAAGAAGGAAATGGCAAACTACTCTAGTATCTTTGCCAAGAAAAGCCCAAATGGGGTCATGAAGAGTTGAATATGACTGAAAAATGACTGAACAAAAGCAATAAATAATCATAGACTATTATGAATAGTATATTAAGTTACCCTGAGGTTCATAGCACATTTTTACTTGTTCGTTGTTTTTGAAGAGGTGAACAAAGGTGTTAGGAGCCATTGAGTTAATTTTCAGCATATTTATCCATCTAGACACAGGATTCTTGCAGTATCTTCTGAGAGAAGACTTGAAAAAGATAAATACGTGGATGTGGACAGCTATTGAATATTTCCCTGCCATCTTGTAATTTTGAACCAACTTGAGCTTTAGAGAAAACATAAAACTCGTTGTATCATTGAATAAATTCAAGAAGTGGACCTAAAGAAAACTAAGATTAACTTACAAAACCCAGGAGGAGGAAATAGGGAGAGAAATCTAATTTGATGACAACAAAATATATTTATTATCCAGAAATTAACTTACTGTGACAGACATAGATCTTATATAAATACAACAGTAAAGAAGGCTAAATAATTAGGGAGATAATGAATATTCACTTTTGGACCATGCTAACATAGTAAAAACGATGGTAACACTTAAGTTACCCTACAAATTTATTGCTATACCGAACAAATTGCTCAAGGGATACTTAATAGAGGACTAAAAGATGAATACTATTAAGAGAAGGCATATTGAAGGATATAATAGAACAAAAAAACTAGGATGGAAGGGATGCTTTACATGGCCACTTCTCAGATTATCCTCCTAAGTAATAATGATTAAAACTGTCTGGAACTCAGGAAAAAATATTAGAAAAGAAGATCTATGAACTAAACTAGACCTAGCAATATGTAAAAGAATATACACACAACTCTAGCTTTGACAAACCCAAGGATACAAATTACTAGAAAAAGACAAGAACTGCCAAGAAAATGAAAAAAAAAGTGATTTGGCCAAAAATAGGTTTATATCACTCTCTTTTACTTTATGCTAAATAAATTTTAGCTAGTTAATCTAAATATAAAAAGTCATACCATAAAAAGTTAGAAGAGAATAGAAAGAAATATCTTTGGCAATTGTAGATAGGGCAAAAATTAGCAAACTGACAAGCAACAAAAGCAAGTAGAAAGATAAGGCAGATCATCTCAATGCCAGAACCATAAATGGGGTAGAGAGAGCAAAGCTTTGACTGAGGGTAGAGAAATTTAGAGAATAATGACAGCATTTGTAATCCTTCAGCAGGCAAAAACAACTGGACTTGGCATTCAGTTAGCAAGAATAATTAGCTAAAATAGGAAATTTTCAGATGGTGCACATCCTTTTTCCCACCACTCTGGTATCCACACCTGAAATAAGCTCCTCCCTGTCACTGCATGGCTCTTTGCCTTATCTCAGGGGCTGACTCATCAGCAGAGGACTTGAGTTGCTCTGAGATCACCATCCATTGGATGAAATGTCTAAACAAACAACCAATCAATAATTATTTTAAAAAGTTTTAAAATTTTTTTCCAATAACTATTAGATGTGTTCTATGTTGCCTGTGTACTAGGCACTGTGGAATCAAAACCAAAAATAATCCTTATCTCAAAATTATATTCTGAGTGAGACAGCATGCGCATATATAGGTATGTGCAAAATAAATACAAAATACAGTCAGAGCTCCTCCACTGTGGAACACAATCCTATGATCTCTCCCAGAAAGTGTCCCTATGATCACTCTACTCTCTCCCAATAGAGTTTGTCTGCCTCAGGCACCAGAATTGGTAGTTTTGGTTCTCAATAATGATTTCCAGCTTTCAATAACACACAGTTGTTTTTTTTTTTTTGCCCAAAATGAAACTATTTTTTTTTCTAGAATCAAGAGAAAGGAATGATATTGGGAAACATTCCTTGTAATCCTAAATCTATAGGTAACTGACACAAATCTACAAGATTAATTCCCAATAGTTAGCTAGTCAAAGAATATGAAAAGTTAGCAAATGAAGAAATACAAACTATCCTGGGGGGGGGGGGAAGAGAGAGAGAGAGAGAGAAAGAGAGAGAGAGAGAGAGAGAGAGAGAGAGAGAATAAACAGGGAAAAATAAATAGAGGGAAATACACAGTTAGTAATCATAACTGTGAATGTGAATGGGATGATCTCACCCATAAAATAAAAAAAAGCAGGTAGCAGAATGAATTAAAAATCAGAATCCAACAATATATCATTTACAGGAAACACTTTTGAAAAAGAGTCACACAGTAAAATAAAGGGCTGGAACAGTATCTATTATACTTTAGCTGAGATTAAAAAAAAGAAGGGGTAACAGACAAAGCAAAAGCAAAAATAGACCTATTTAAAAGAGGTAAGCAAAAAAAACTACATTTTGCTAAAACATAGCACAGATAATGAAGTAATTAATATCAATATCAAACTTATATGCACCAAATTCTTAAAAGAAAAAAAAATAAATGAGTTAGAGGAGGAAATAGACAATAAAACTATACTAGTGGGGGACCTCAACTTTCCCTTCTAAGAACTAGATAAATCTAATAAAAAATAAGTAAGAAAGAAGATGATTAGAATTTTAGAAAAGTTAGATATGGTAGACCTCTGGAGAAAATTGAATGGCAATAGAAAGGAATATAACTTTTTCTCAGCCGTATGTGGCATCTTCACAAAATTGACCATGTATTAGGGTATAAAAATGTCACACTGAAATGAAGAAAATCAGAAATATTAAAGGCATCTTTTTCAGACCATAACGGAATAAAAATCACACCCAACAAAGGAACATGTAGGCATAGATTAAAAATTAATTAGAAACTAAATAATCCAATCCAAAAGAATGAGTAGGTCAAAAAGCAGATCACAGAAATAATAAACAATTTCATTAAAGAAAATGACAACAATGAGTTATTGTTCCTGCAAAAATGCTGGAGTGGGTTGCCATTTCCTTCTCCAGCTCATTTTACAAATGAGCAAACCAAGTGAAACAGGGTTAAGTGACTTGCCCACAATCATATATCTAGTAAATGTCTTAGGCCAGATTTGAACTCATTTTTTCCTGATTCTAGGCTCTGTGCTCTATTCACCATACCACCTACTTGCCAAAAAGAAAAAGAGGGATTAATAAAATTAGAAATAAGAAAACCCATGAAGTAATAAATAAAAGTAGGAGCTGGTTTTATGAAAAAAAAAAAACAAGTGATAAAATGGATAAACCATTGGTTAATTTCGTTAATAAAAAAGAAAGAAGAAAACCAAATTACCAGTATCAAAAATGAAAAGGATAAATTCAACACCAGTGAAGATGAAATTAAAGCAATTTTAAGAGCTATTTTGCCCAATTATATGCCAATCAATCCAACATTCTAAGTGAAATGGATTAATATTTACAAAGCTATAAATTGCCTAGATTGACAGAAAAGGAAATAGAATACTTAAATAACTCTGTCTTAGAAAAAGAAATTGAACAAATCACTACTGAGCTCCCTAAGAAAAAATCCCCAGGACAAGATGGATTCACAAGTTAATTCTACCAGACATTTAAAGAACAATTAATTTCGATACTATATAAACTATTTAGAAAAATAGGCAAGAAGGAGTTTTACCAAGTTCCTTTTACAACAGAAATATAGTTCCTAAACTAGGAAGAGCAAAAACAGAGAAAGAAAGCCAGAGACTAATTTCTGTAATGAATATTGATGCAAAAAATTTAAATAAAATGCTAGCAAGGAGATTATAGCAATGTATCACAAAGACCATACATTATGATTAGGTGGGACTTATGCCAGGATTACAAGGCTGGTTTAATATTAGAAACTGAGCATGTCAATAACAAGAACAACAAAAACCATATAATTATCTCAACAAATGCAGAAAAAGTTTTTGACAAAATACAATGCCCATTCCTATTAACAACACTAGAAAACACAGGAATAAATGGAGCTTTCCTTAAAATGATAAGTAGTGTCTATCTAAAGCTATCAGCAAGCATTCTCTATAGTAAGGATAAGCTAGAAGCCTTCCCAATAAGAACATGGGTGAAGCAAGGATGCCCATTTTTACCACTATTATTCAATATTACATTAGATATGCTAGTTATAGCAATAAGAGAAGAAAAAGAAAGTGAAGGAATTAAAATAGGAAGTGAGGAAACAAACTCTTTACAGAATATGATGTTATACTTAGAGATTCCTAGAGAATCAACTAAAAATTAGTTGAAATAATCAACAACTTCAGAAATATTACAAGATATAAAATAAGCCCACATAAATCATCAGCATTTCTATATATTACCAATAAAGTCCAGCAGGAAGAAATAGAAAGAAAAATTCTATTTAAAAAAGCTGCAGACAATAGAAAAGTCTTGGGCATCTACCTGCCAGGAACTTTGTGAACGCAATTACAAAATATTATTCACACAAATAAAATCAGATTGGAATAATTGGAAGAATATTATTTGCTCATGGCTAGGCCAAGCTAATATAATAAAAATGAAATTCCACCTAAATTAATTTACTTCTTCAGTGCCATGCTAATCAAGCTATCAAAATTATTTTATAGAGCTAGAAAAAATAATAAAACTCATCAGGAAGAACAAAAAGTTCAAGGATATCAGTGGGAAAAAAATGTGAAGGAATGTGGCCTAGCAGTGCTATATCTCAAACTGTATTATGAAATGGTATTCATCAAAACAGTCTGGTACTAGATAAGAAACAGATTGGTGGATCAGTGGAATACATCAGGTATACAATACACAGTAGTAAATGAGCATAGCAACCTGTTGTTTGACAAATTCAAAGATCCACATTTTTGGGACAAGAACTCACTATTTAACAAAAACTGTTGGGAAAACTGGAAAGCACTTTGGCAGAAACTAGGTATAGATCAACATTCACGCTGTATACCAAGACAATGTCAAAAGGGGTATATGATTTATACATAAAGGGTGATGGCATAAGCAAATTAGAGAAGCATGGAAAATTTTATCTATTGGATCTATGGATAAGGGAAGAATTTATGACCAAACATAAGATAGAGAGCTGGATGTAAAATGGATAATTTTGATTATATCAAAATATATATTTAACTTGCACAAACAAAACGAATATTGCCAAGATTAGAAGGAAAGCAGGAAACTGGGGGAAAAATAACAAGTTTCTCTAATGAAGGCCTCATTTCTCAAATATATAGAGAACTGTGTCAAATTTTAAAATACGAATCATTCCCCAATTGATAAATTGTCAAAGAATATGACAGTTTTCAGAAAAAGAAATCAAAAGTATGTCTAGTCATTAAAAAAATGCTCTAAACCACTTAGAGAAATGCACATTAAAACAATGCTGAGTTATTAACTCATGCTTAACAGATTGGCTGATATAGTAGAAAAGGAAAATGACAGATATCAGAAGAGGTGTGGAAAAATTGGGACAATAATTCATTGTTGGTAGAGTTGTGAACTCATCTGATCATTCTGAAGAACAATGTGGAACTATGCCCAATGGGCCATAAAACTGCATACCCTTAAACCCAGAAATACGGTATTTCACTAATAGGTCTGTATCCCAAAGATATCAAAGAAAAAGGAACAGAACCTATTTGTACAAAAATATTTATGACATCTCTTTTTTTTGATGGCAAAGAATTGGAAATTGAGGGGATATCCATCAATTGAGGAATGACTAAGCAATTTGGTATATGATTACAATGGAATACTACTGTGCTATAAGAAATAACGAGCAGTAGGGTTTCAGAAAAATATGGGAAGACATTTAAACTGAGGCAAATTGAAGTGAGAGAATCAGGAGAACATTGTACACTGTAACAGCAATATTGCATGTTATCAATTGTGAATGACTTAGCTATTTTTAGCAATACAATGATCCAAGAAAATTCTGAAGGATTTATGATGAAAAATATTATCAACCACCAGAGAAAGTACTGATGGAGTCTGAATGGAGATTGAAGCATATTTTTAAAAAATTACCTTGTGTGTGTATGTGTGTGTGTGTGTGTGTGTGTGTGTGTGTGTTTTGCAATATAGCTAATGTGGAAATATGTTTTGCTTGACTGCACATGTATAATCTGTATCAAATTCCTTGCCTACACAAAGGCTGGGGGGGAATAGAGTAAGTGAAAGGATTTGGAACTCGAAATTAAAAAAAAATGCTAAAATTTTTTACATATAATTGAGAAAAAATAAAACGAGAAAAAAACAATTATCTCTAAAATGTTCAAAACAATGAATCATCAAAAAATGCAAATTATAACAACCTAGAAATGCCAACTCATCTGCTCTGTATATTTTAAAATTTTTTAAAATTTTTTTTTTAATTCTGAAGGAGATATAGCAAAGTAATGCTATGTTGGTACTACTGTGTTAGTTGAATATATACTTAAAAAAACCAAGTTGTATATGAATAAATATTCTTAGTTTCATAAACAATCATCATTTTTCTGTTCTTTGTATATAGAAATTTCACCCTGATGCATGTTAAATAAATATTAAAAAGGTAATTTAAATTTTAAAAAGAAATATTGGCTCCAATAGAAATAGGAGACGAAGTAAAAGAAGGAAAAACACATTGTTAGAGAGGCTTTAAGAAAACAGACCTATGTGGTAATTCAGTGTTAGTGGGCATGGGGAATAGTTAAATCATTCTAGAAAACAATTTGAAACATGCAAAAAGATTACTAAAGCTACTAAAAGCTACCCGTTGGCCTAGTGATAACTGGGTCAAAAATACTGGAATTATACCCCTAATGAGGTTATTAAATAGCATTTATGTTGTGTTTTAAGGTTTTCAAACCACTGTGAAAATATCATCTCATTTTATCTTTACAACAACCCTGGGAAATAGGTGCTTTGTTGGGAAACTGAGGCAGACAGCAATTAAATGACTTGGCCAGAATCACAGAGCTGCTAAATGTCTGAACTTGTATTCCAACTCAGGTTGTTCTGACTCCAGGTCCAGTGCATGCTCCATTCTGCCACCCAAAAGAACTTATATACGATAATCGTCATGAAAACGTCGTTTGTGATGACTAAAACTGGAAACAAAATAAAATGCCCAATGACTGGGGAATGACTAAAATAAATTATGGTATATGAAGGTAATAGAATACCACTTTTCAGCATGGGATGATAATATAAAGAATTCTGAGAAACATAGGAAGAGTCATAGTGTATAAAATGATATAGAATGAGCAAAGAATCAAAAGGACAATATGTATAATGACTGCAAAAGTAAATAAAGTCAGCATGGAGAGGCAGAACTCTGGTAAAATATAACAGTAAATGTTAACATAGTACTGCCAAAATTTAGGACACTTCTTCCTTCTCTTACAAAATCTATAAATGAACTCTTCAAGAAAGATTCTTGTTGGTGGGGAAAAGTGTTTTTTGTATTTTTGGGGAAGTGGCTTTTGTGGCAAAAAAAAAGGATGCATACTTTAAAAAAAACAATTAAATTGAAAGAATATAGCGATGCAAAAAGGAGAAGTGTTAGTCTCCTAAAAGCTATTCAAGAATTATGCCACTTTATATCAATATTTGCTTTATAGTCAATCAATTAGCTTTTAAAAAGCACCTACTATGTGTCAGACATCTTGTTAAGTGCTGGGGATGCAAGGAAAGGCAAGAAATCCCCAAACCATACCAAACCAAACCCAAACAAAAAAAAGGTCTCAGTCTCTGCTCTTAAGGAGTTGATAGTCTAATGAGAGATAATGTGCCAAAAGAAAAACAAAACTGTATCACACCACCTTGCCTCCTCCACCTTCATTTGTCCTCCCTGACCCCAGCCCAGCTTAACTCAATCTAAAAGTAAAGGAAGCTTCTTCTGTACTCCTTGGAGTGGCCAAGTCAGTGCTGAAAATATTGACGTTGACAATGCTGAACATACAGCTTCTTTATTTAGGTAAAAACATATTTTCTTGTTACAGTAAAATACAATGTGATTTGTCCTTCATTCTCAAAGAGGACCATGACATCTGGACAATGACGCAATGACTTGTGAGTCTATACAAATTATAGGCACTGAGCTTAGCACTGGGGATACAAATAGGAAAAAGACAGTCCCCTTCCCTCAATGATCTTACAGTCCATCGTGTATGCATGTGTGTGTGTGTGTGTGTGTGTGTGTGTGTGTGTGTGTGTATGTATGTATGTAAGACAATACACAAAAAGAAGAGAAAATAGGATTGAGGGGAGTGAGAAAAGTACCCTGGCAATGGCTCAGGATGATGGTGAATTTGAATCCAAGTAGTACAGCTGCTTGGGAAATGAAGAGTTGAACGGACTTTAGAATCCTCTTTATTAATTATTTTTTTTTGGAATTCTCTTTCAATGGGGGTTTAGGGAAGAGTATTTTGCTCTATCCTCCAACTGTCCAATCAGAGGAGCAGAGGCTAGCAGATGGGAGATGTGCATTGATGAAGTGTGAGTACCAAAACTGACACAATCTTCTGGATGACGGACTTCCTGGTAATTTTTTTTTTTGACAGGGAGGGGTGTATGTGAGGATGATGGTGTAGTTGAATCCAAGGAGTACAGCTGGCAGGAAAAGAAAATGAGATTAAGAAAAGACACGAAAGCTTTTCAAGGAAAAGGCCCAGGAAAAGATAGCCTCACTGAATCTTATTTTATAAAGAGGTCACTTACTTTTAAAGGAGATTCTAGGATTCTGTTCATTATTGCATCAGATGCCTTCACTAAAGTCCATGACATAGAAGTTTGAGGAAGAAGAATTAAAAAAGAATTTTATCAGCAATTGGAGGTTCTTCGCATTTCAGTCTGCAGCCCATTGTGGGACTCTGGTCGCTACTATTACTAGCGGTGGCTGACAGGATGATGCATGAGGACATCCACTTAGCAATAAAACAAGGGAGGAAGATTGTGGATTGTTCAGTCACTTAATGAAAAATAATATGTGCTGAAAGGAGGGGGTGGCTGGGGTACTTGGAGAGTCTGGAGCAAGAGAGCTTTAATTGACAGAACAGTTTTGTTTTTGTTTTATTTTAATGAGGGTGGTTTAGTAGAAGTAACAATAGACCTAGTTCCATTACTTAGAAACCTCTCTGTGTGACATTGGACAAGTAACTTCATTCCCTAGGCTTGCTTTATGTCATAGGATCATAGATTTAGAGGTGCAAAGAAAATGAGAGATCATTCAGATTTCTCTCTCTCTCTCTCTCTCTCTCTCTCTCTCTCTCTCTCTCTCTCTCTCTCTCTGTCTCCCTGTCTCTGTCTCTGTCTCTATCTCCCTCTCTCTCTCTCCATATGAAGAAACTGTGAATCCCTGAGAGCTTAAATGACAACCATATTTAGGGTCAGAGTCTGGATTTGAACTCTGGTCCTCTGCATCTGAACCTAGCACTATTTCTTCTCAACTTTCCTTCTTCTAGGGCAGCTAATGGCAAAGTGTATAGAGGGCCAGGCCTGGAATCAAGGAAGACTCATCTTCCTGAGTTTAAATCTGACCTCAGAGACTTACTAACTGTGCAATCTTGGGCAAGTCACTTAACCCTGTTTACCTCAGTTTCCTCGTCTGCAAAATGAGCTAGAGAAGGAGATTGCAAATCACTCCAGTATCTTTGCCAAGAAAACCCCCAATGGGGTCACAAAAAGTTGGACATGATTGAAAAATTAGTAACAGCAACCCTTTCTCTAATCTATAAAAAGTGACATTGAACTATATTTAGTCTTGACATTCTGTGAATCTTAAATAAGCTGCTGGACTACCAGTTCACCCATTTTTCTTGTGTTTTTGTTTGTTTGTTTCTTTTTTTTTCCCCACTATCTTCTAAGTTTAGGAAAGTCTATTCCCTTTTATTCTCCCCCAGAAGCACTATTTCCAACCACCCACATTCAATCGGTAACCAAGTCAGCCAATTCTGGCTCCATAATGTCTTGTTACATTTCTCTTACCTAGCCAGCGCTCTCGTTCATGCTTTTATCACCTCTCACTAGACCACTGTAGTGGCCTAATGGGTCTCCTTTTCTCAAGCATTTCCCCTCTCCAGTCCATCCTCCAAACAGTTGACAATGAAATTCCTAAATCAAAGATCTGGCCACGTTTCTTCCCTGCTCAAGGATCTTTTGTGGTTCTCTGTTGTTTTTGGGTAAAATACAGAGTCCTCAATTAATCACTTAAAGCCTTTTACTTGATGGTTTTAGCCTATAACCTTTATAAGTTATATAACCCAGTTGAACTGGCTTGACTTCTCTTTAGAGAGAGAGATTGAAGACAAATGACAGAGTGGAGATGACGGTTTACGCATATGTCACCCAATCTCCTATTTCCAAGCCTTTGTACAGACTGTTCCTCATATCTGTAAAGTACTTCCACCATCTAAGTGTCTTCAAGGCTTCATTCAAATGCTGCCTCCTACCCTAACTCTATCCTCAACTTCCTTTCTCTTCTCCCCCAGGTGCAAGTGCTCACTCTTCTACTAAATGGAAATTGCTTGTGTTTATTTTTCTCTCTACCTATTGTTTTCTCTAACAGATTAAAATTTCCTTGAAATCAGAGATTCTTTCTTTTTGTCTTTACATCTCCTATGCCTAACATAGTATCTGACACATAGTCAGAGGGAGGCTGGAGCCAGCTCAGATCTGCTCTTGAGAACCGATTGGTAAATTTTCAGTTTGAACGTGTCCGCCTCGCACATCAGCGTACCCTACAGACCAGGGCTTGATTCATTGTTTTGTAGATTGCCTAGATTTGTTGTTCATCCTTAGTTCTCAAAGGGGAAACAACATCTCTTGACTTGCAAGTGAATTGGATTTGAGTGAGGCAGAGCTGTGCGAAATCATCAGCCTCGATCTCTCCTCTAGTCATAAGAGTCTAATGGCAAGACAAAGGTCAAGATGATTGGCTATGACCCAGGATGCCTTGTCTAGACTTAAGAAAGTGATGGAGAAAATGTTAATGATGCAGAATAAACTTAAAAGTGGGTTCTGCATATATATGCATATATATATATGCATATATATATGTATACACACAAGTACATGGATATACCTATATCTATAGCCATATATATGTGTACATATGCATACATATTTTTATATTTATACACACATACACATACACACACATGTATATGTACATATATATATATATTTGGAGAGCTAGTTATTAACTATTTGCTGGCATACCTCTGTGTATACATATATATGCATATGTATATATATATATATATGCTTAATAACTTGCTGAACGAATGAATAAATATTAGCTAATTTGATTAGGACATGGTGCTAAGAAGGAAAAGATTATAGTTTCGATGATTAAGTAGACCATTTATCAATTAACTTTGCTTTGTCCTATAGCCACTTACTACACTCTGTGCCTGGGCCACGTATTTCAGAAATAAATGCTATCAGGTCACGAGAGAGTGGGAGAGACAATATAAATAGGTCAGCATAAACCCAGCCCCACCGGTAGAGAAATATTTAAAAACATATCCTATTGATGATGGTATGCCAGGATTGGCTTTCATATGGGAAGCATACATCATAGACTATTGGCTTTCTACCTCTCCCCGTCTTCCCATAGCAAACTGTACTCATTGTCCACACCATGACCTCCAATCCCTTGAGACCTCAATTTACTCCCAGGCCTTGCCCTAGCCACATAGTCCTCCTTTTTCCATCTTGATGTCTTGGTGAAACAGTTCAATTCTACACTGTCCTCTCCTTTTGAGTCTTTGGCACCTTTATCATGTTACTTGTTGTACCTTGCCAAGCCTCAGCTTTGGATTTATCCCATTATCTACTGCATTATCTACTCCTACACACATCCTGTTGAACAAAGGTGAAGAAAATCATTAAACCATATTGACTGGGTCCACTATGCATTTATGTTACACAGCCTCAGCTGGGTCCTTACTAATACAACACAATCTTTCTATACCTCCCTTATCAGCCCACTGTCTCACTCTCCACGGTTGCTATTCCAAGCCTTTTCATCCCTCTAACTTCTCATAGTTCTCATTCTCCCATCTTTTCAGCTGAGAACTTTGCCATATTTTTAATGAAAGAATTGAAGCCATTCACCTCATGAGTTCTCTCTTATGAGGCACTAGGTGGTGCACTTGATAGAGCAATGGGCTTAGAGTCAGGAAGACCTGAGTTCAAATTTGGCCTCAGATGCTTACAATCTGTGTGACCTTGGGCAAGTCACTTAATGTATATTTCCCTCAGTTTCCTAATAACAACACTTACCTTGCAAGGTGGTAAAAAACATCAAATATATCTAAAGTACTTAGAACAGCGCTTGGCACATCATAGCTGCTATAAATTTCCTCCCCTTCCTCATCTTCTCCTCTCCTCCTCAATCTCATATTTCTTAGATGCCTTCTACCACTATCTCCTCCTTCAGTCTAATCTCGCACGAAGAGATGGCCCTACTCCTTGCATGGCAAATTCCTCTACCTGCACAAGTGATCTCATTTCATCCCACCTCCTCCAACAGATTGGCCCTTTGTCATCCCCATTCTCTCATATTCACTCTCCCTGTCTACTGGATGCTTTCCTACTGCCTACAAATATGTCCATGTCTCCTTTATCCTCAAAAATTCTCACTCGATCTTTCCATCTCCACTATCATACTCTGTCTCTTCTGTCCTTTATGGCTAAACTCCTTTAGAAAGTTGTCTACAATGGATTTTCCTAATTCCTTTCCTTTCACTCATTCTTCTTGATGTCTCTGCAGTCTTTGGCACTGCCAGTCACCCTCTTGTTGATACTCTTTTCTCTCTAGTTTTCCAACCACTCTCTCCTGATTTTTCCCTTACCTATCTAACTGGCCCTTCTCATTCTTGCTGGATCCTCATCCAGATCACGCCCACTAATTATGGTAGTCTACAGGGATATGTCCTCAATCATCTTTTCTTCTCCCTCTGTACTACTTCACTTTGTAATTTCATCAGCTCCCATGGATTTAATTATCATCTCTATGCTCATAATTCTTAAATTTACGTATGCAATCCTAACCTTTCTGCTGACCTCCAGTGTTGAATCTCCAATTGCCTACTGGATATCTTGAACTAGGTGTCCTATAGATTTAAATTCAACTTGTCCATAACTAAAGTCATAACATTTCTCCCAAACTCTCCTTCCAAATGTCTAAATTACTGTAGGGGCATTGTTATCCTTGCAGTCCCCCAGGCTGGCAACCTAGATGTCATCATCATCTTCTTACTCTCTCTCCCCTCCACCCCATTCAATCTGTTGTCAAGGTATGTTGATTTCACTTTTGCAATATCTCTCAAATACACTCCCTTCTCTTATCTGATATTGCCATCAGCCTGACATAAGCCCTCATCACCTGATGCGTGAGCTATTGTAACAGATGGCTGATAAGTCTGCCTGTCTTAACTCTCTCCCCACTCCAAGCCACCCTCTACTCAACTACTCAAGTGATTTTCCTAAAGCACGGGTCAGATCATGTTCACCCCCACCCCCTACCCCAACCAATAGACTCTAGTAGCTCTCTATTACCTCCAGGTTCAAATACAACATACTCTGTTATTTAAAGCCCTTCACAAGCTACTCCCCTCTCCCACCTTTCCAATCTTCTTACGCCTTACTCCCCAGCACATACTCTCCAATACAGTGACACTGCCTCTCCCCTGCTATTCCATGAATAAGATACTCTTTCTCTGGCTGTCCCCCATGCCTGGAATTCTCTCCCTCCTTATGTCTACCTCTTGACTTCTCTGGCTTCCTTCAAGTTTAAGCTAAAATAATATATCCTACAGGAACCTTGCCTAATTCCTCTTAATCCTAGTGCCTTTCCTCCATTAATTATTTCCTATTAATTCTGTATGTAGCTTTTTGTATATATTTTTTTTTGCTTATTGTCTCCTCCATTAGATTGTGAAGGGCAGAGACTGTCTTTTGTATTTTTTTTCCATCCCTAGTGCTTAGCAGAGGGCCCAGCACATAGTAGGTACTTAATAAACTCTTACTAAAAGCACATGGTAGGTGCTTAATAAATGACTGACTCACAAATTTATATATCAGTAAGGATTCAAAAGGTCATCCATTTGGACTATATGCCGGGATGCTGGGCTGAATTTCTCAGCATAGCAGGTCACACTTTCTCCTTCCTCATCTGTGAAAATGTGGTCAAATGCACCCAAAAACTCTGGAGTTGATACAAAGAAGACTTGTCCCGATAGTCCTATGTCTTGCATAGTAAGAGTGGACATTCTGTATCAGCAAGAAAAAGTGAAGCTGGATTAATCCTCTAAAAGAACATGGATCAGATAGTATGCTATAGTGGGAGAGCATTTTATTTAGTCAGAAGACTTGGCTTTGATTCTCAACTCTATGACTCTTCTTTTGTAACTTTGGGTAAGACACTTATTCTTGATGGGCCTCAGTTTTCTCTCCTGTAAAATGGGGAGGTGGGTGGAATAATAGTTTCTTCTTATTCTAAATATTATTATCCTCTGCCTAACTTTGGATTCCTAGCACTTAACAAAGTATCTCACACATAGTATGAGGTTAAAAATTGCTTATTGACCGATCTTTAGAAAGAGGGGAAAAGGATGCATTCGCAATATATGGAGATGATAAGTAGTTGCATGGTCCCTGCCTCCTAAGAGGAGTTAGAAATTAAGGACAAATAACTGGGTCTGAAGAAGAGAATCCTACAATGGAAAAAGGAAAAAAAGGAAAAGATGTAGTCCAAATTGTAATGCAGTTGAGTAAAGAGAATGCTCTGCTGAGTCAAGTCAAGGCCTATGGCATAATAGATTGAATCTAGAGGGTTAGGTAAGAGTTGTGATGGAATTCCTAGAAGCAGATCCCTGGCTCATGGAGGTCAGGAAAAACCCTATGAAGAGAGAAGAATCAGGCATGCATGGATGATGGCTTATATTACCCAGGGCCTTTTCTCAAGATGGCATTCTTTTATGGTAACCTCTCTGTGGACCTTGAAATTAGCTATCCTCCTGGCATTTTGAGGATGCCTTTAATAAATGCATGTTGGACCTGGAGCTATAGAAGAAGGAGAAGAAAAAGAGTCCCTGGAGGATGTGGAGGAGGAGGAGGAATTGAAAAGGGAAATGGAGGTGGAGTATAAATTGCTTCTAAATCTTTGATAAATATGAAAGCCAAATGGAAGGAAAACACACAGAGCATTATTAATAGAGGTTAAAGACAGGAAAGTTGAGGGCATAAAGGTAATGAGAACAGAAGAAATCTATAAAAACTCTGAGAAGTATGATTTTGCAGCAAGCAGTAAATATTACTGATAAAAACATAGATTTGAATCAAACCCCGCCCCTCATCTAACTTCATTACCAAAACCCCCAACAAAATAAATGAAGCATCTGCGATTTTGCTACCCTAGGAAATATGTTTTAAGGAACTAGTTGTTTGAGGCATATAGACTTTAAATATAGAGGAGTAACAAGAACAGCATTATTAAAGTGTTTATCTCATTTGATCCTCACAAAAATCCTGGAAGGTAGAATGGTATTATCATGCCTACTTTACAGATTAACATACCACGGCTCAGTAAGGTTAAGTAATTTGCTTAACACAGTTATTGTCTTATCTTGTCTGAGACAAGATTTGAACTCATGTGTTTTCTGACTCTAGGTTCAATGTTTTATCTACTGTCTCGCCTAGCTGTCTAAGCAACTTATGTGGGATCATGCAGCTAGTAAGTGTTCGCTTGACTTTAAGCCCAACACTCTATCTGCTATGCTGTGCCACAATCATTAGATGAAAATAAGTTCTCAACAGGAGAAAGAACATTGAACTGAATCCTGTTCCTGGGCTATGCTATCAACTATCTGGGAAATATTGGATGGGTCATTTAATCTCTCAGGACTTTCGTTTCTTCACTCTTAAAGTGGTTGTACTAAATGAACTCTAATATTCCTTCCAGCTCTATCTCAAATGTGAGCCAGAATAAATGTATTGTTCCATTAAATGGAGAGATGAAGGTAAGAAAGCCTAGGGTAAAAGACAACTGTAATCTTAGGAAGTAGGTTCTTTATTATATAACAGCTTAATTCTGGTTGTTTGCTGTAATAGATAACATCTCTTTGTAAACAATATTTCTTGATTTACTGGTATATTCATATATCTGCTCTACATTGACAACTATTATTTGTGTAGCATCCGAGTTACCTTCTTTCACACATGGTTGCCTCAGGAAAAGCCCTGGTTCAAAGCACTCTATTGGTCTGCATACACTAAAAATCTATAGCTTAATAGTCCTTATTGAAGTGTTTCCTTTTGCAAGTCAGTGGACATATTTATCTTTTAAGAAAAGTCTTTTTATGAAGTAGCATAGAAAAAAAGCAATCCAACCCATGGCCCAGAGGAGGGATGAGGGGGCATGTTTTTCCATGAGGGTCTCTAGATATGAACTCCCATGGAACCTGATTCAGTGCTGACTGAGAATGATTTTTTTAAAAAAAAATATGGTAAAGGTCAGGCTTTTTCTTGCCTGATTCATTGCCCTGATGTTAGAGTTCTGGAGAGTAGCTTTTAAACAAATTTTACATATGGGTCATACCTGAATTTTCTCTAACAGATACTCTAGAAAAGGTACTCAGGCTAAGAAGTCAATATCAGGTATAGGACAGCTATTTATTTCCTCTACCACAAAATAAATGCTTATGACATAAAAGACTGATAAGTGTGCAAGAACAAACATAAAACATAAGACAATAGTCCATCACACTTATTCTACTTTCCTGGCAGCCAAAGGCACTTTGTGGAACTGCTAAATGGATATTTAGTTTTCCCTTCTTCCCTTTGCTGTCCGTACAACTCACAAATCTGGAGCTACTTGCTAAGCCAGGACCTTTCAGCTACAGCAACCTCCTGGTGGTTTCTCTTGTCAGTGGTACATCTTCTCTGAGAAAATATAGTTATAGCAACCAACTTCTTCTGGGCATCTGGCACCAAATTGGGCACTCCTGACCTCTCTGACTCATGAGGTGGTAGCCACCAAGGCTAAAAACAACCATCTTTAAGGAGCACAATTCATTGACCTGTGCTTAGAGAAGGAAACAAACAGAAAAGCCATCTGGGGAATTGAAATCCAGGCTCAGTCTTACCTTTGTAAGAACAAGTTTTCAATGCCTATTATGGTAATTAAGGTAGGTCTTTTTACTGTTTTCCCTTTTGTAATGCTGAGGTAATCAAATACCTTTGATGAGTCTTGACTTTCAAATGTAGTAGCAAGCAAAGTGAACTTTTTCTTGTCTTTTGTTTCTTTGATTGAATCAAGAGTCTTCGACCTGCTTAAGAAACAAGAAAGCCTAGTTCACATAGGTTTGAGTGGCATAGTTGTGGTGCCCCCTGACCCTGATAAAGGTACATAAGATATGAGGTTGGTGTTTTGTTTTGGGCCTCTCACTCACTGGAAGAGTGTTGTGTAATCTGACTAGATGAGATTCTGAGTAGCCCTTGTTAAGAGCCCCCTGGCTTTGAAAACCCAGATGTTGGTGCTTCTCTGGTAACTATGTGTTGTGATTTGGTTAGTTGTAATTTCTGTTTGTATTTGCTCTGTATTTCAGGAGGCTGGCTTCCCCCCCTGAACTAAGTGAATGGTATATGTATATTTAATTAAAGTGAGATTGTTAACCCCTTAAAGTTGCTTTCCTTAGAAAAGTAGGTCAAAGAACATGTGCTAGCAGCCTTTCTGTGTGCCACAAAAGCTGCTGGCAACATTGTTGTTACAATACCATGCTTTGTAGCTGCCATGGATGCTTCAGGCTCTTCCCTTTTTGGGAGTTCAAGGGACAGGTAGAAGAATTTCACGTAAGATAAGGCGATAGAGAGAGAGAGAGAGAGAGACAGAGAGAGATCAAACACTAGTGTCTTTCTCTTTTAATAGCTATTAATTTGATAGTTCTTTCTGGCACAGTCGCCAATTATCTTTGACACAGCTCCCCAATCATGAGGACCAGCAGGGATTACTGCATCAATCCAAAGAACAGCAGTGAGGCAGAGCACATGTCCATCTGCACAGAGCCAGATCACACAATCTAGCTCCAATCCAGCATATCTGTAGGTTCTTTTGGCCATTCCCACTATAGTAGCAATAGAACATTTCCTTCATACATCTGGGTCACACTCTCAAACACACCACCATGGGTGGGAAGATTAGACTCACCTAAAGTACATATGTGGAAGTGGCACACTTGTACGAAGAAAGAACTCATGGTTCTGAAGCATTAGTTCTGTTGCTATCATCTGGCCATTGTGGTGCTCCCATCTGCTCTTCTTGCTGGTCTCCTATTCCTCCAGTGGTCTCATTGTTGCTGCTAGGTTTGACTCTACTGAATTTGGAGGGGTAGCATTTTTTTCTACTTCCAACTTCTGGCTTAAGCTAGAGTCCTTCCTCAGCTAAGGTGCTGTACCTTATCATAATTCAATCAGCCAGGGGCAGCATGGATTTATGAAGCATTTACTATGTACCGAACATTGTGCTAAACCCTAAGTATACAAGTAAAGGCAAAAAATAGTCACTGCCCAGTGCTTATTCTAATGAATGGTAGAGCCAACATGTAAATAAGTAGGTATGTTGAAGACTTACACAGTTTAAGCGAGAGGTAATCTCAGAGGGACTTGGGGAGGGACCAGGAAAGATCTGCAGAAGATGGGATTTGACTTGTCTTGAAACAAGCCAGGGAAGCCAGGAGGTGGAGGTGAGGAGAGAGAGCATTCCAGGTATAGGGAACAGTCAAAACAGAGGCAGGGAAATAGGAGACAGAGGGTTGTGTTTGAGGAACTTCAAATAGGCAGGAGTAACTGGATAGTCTAGTGTGTGGAAAGGACAAAGTATAAAGGGAACAAAGTGTAAGGAGTCTGGAAAAGTTGAAAGGTCCTTGGTTATGAAGAGTTATAGGTTATAAATGACAAAGGACTTTTTTTTTTGATCTAGTGGTAATAGGGAGCCACGGAACTCTTTAAGGATGGGAATGACATGGTCAGTCCTACACTTTGGACTGGAGTAAGGAGAGACTTGAGGTGAGGAGACTCAATAGAAGGTTAGAGCAGTAGTTCAGGTAAGAGGTAATAAGGTTCTTAATTATGGTTGTGACTGTGTGTATGGTGAGAAGGTAACTAAGATAAATTCTCATATATTCTACCGTTTCTAATACAGTGATACTGACCAGAAGACAAAGAATGGCTTTTATCATTTCTCTTTTAACTTAGGGTTAAGAGGCTTCTACTTTAACATTTTTATGTTAATTTTAGGAAGGCAGCTCCTTCCTAAAAGCATCTAGGTGGGGCAGTGGATAGAGCCCTAGGCCTGGACTCAAGAACACCAGAGTTCAAACTCAGCCTCAGACACTTTGTGACTGAGTAAGTCACATACTTACTGTTTGCCTCAGTTTCCTTATTTATGACACGAGGATAATAATAGCACCTACCTCTCAGGGTTGTTGCAAGGATCGAATGAGAAAATAATTGTAAAGTGCTTGGCACAGTACCTGGCAAATAGTAGGTGCTTAATAAATGCTTGTTTCCTTCTTTCCTTTCTTCAGGCACTCAGTATCAGATGAAGTAAAAACCCTTAGCTGCTTCCCCTCCCCCCACACTCCCCTCAAAAGGAGAGGGAGATCTGTAATTTCTCAGAATCTTCATTATAGAAGCTTTTTTTCCTCTCAGGAGAAAAGTCTTACTTCTGGGACCTGTGTTCTTTTTCACCACAGAATAGCCATCCAGCTAAGTAAAGACCACAGGCATGTAATCTGTCTTTAGAACCCAATTTCCCCTTACTCACCATGAGTAGCATTTCTATCCCAAGCCTCTGACTTAGATTCATTAAGTTACTGTTGCTCCTACTCACTTCTCTTATGCGGATCCTTGGGCCCACAAATATACTTCAGGGGGAGAGGTGATCCACCAAAGAAATTCCGTAAGAGTTATGAAGACTTCATGCACCTTGGTTTTTCCTTAGCTCAAGTTTTTTTAGGATCTTCCTTGAAAATGAAAAAGAGAAAGAATGAGAACAACACAGGCTTAGTCTGTTCTAGGCAATGACCTTCACCTTGATCTTTATTTCAGATTTCTGCCTTTATCATGTGTGTGTGTGTGTGTGTGTGGTGAGCTATAAGCCTTCTAGGATTTCAGTAGTAATATATAATATAAATAATATACTTAATATTTATTTTTGTATTTAAAAATATATTATATTTATTTTATAGATTGATTTAAAATAATATGAATAACCAAACAAAATATAATAATAAAAATAAAAATCAGCAATATGAAGGAAGTACTAATAAAACAAACTTGCAAGATCCTAAAATATCCCCTGAACCATCAAAGGAAGATTACATTATGTTCGATGTAGTTCCAATGTTAAGTGCATTTGATTCTTATTCTCTAGAAATTTATTGGAATTCTTTGGAAATTACAAACTAGATAGTAGTTTCTATAGATCAAGTGATACAGAGTGAAACAGGAAACAAACCTAGATAGAACAAGGTTGATGCTAAGAGGAATGTAACTGAGATTTTGACGGAGTTAGGACTGCCGCAACATTCAACACACATCTATTACACGCCCACTGTGTGTGAACAAAGCACTTAGCTATGTGATGGAGTTAGGACTGCCTCAACATTCAACACACATCTATTACACACCCACTGTGTGTGAATAAAGCCCTTAGCTATGTCACAGAGTTACAAAAATGTAGTCAATACGAGCTTGGCACTCAAAGAGGTGTAATTTATTAGGGGGAAAATGGCAGACACTAAGTAAGATATGAGGGAGAATTAATAAGTGTAAAGGAGTAATTCAGGCAAAAAAAAAACCCCTTAGATATTTGAGGGGAGAGGAAGGGTAAGGAGATGTAGGGAGTGAAGGAGGTCATTATCTACTAAGGGATGGGACCTGGTGTGTTTCTAAGCAAAATGGGCTCCTTAGCACTTAGTTCAACAAGTGCCCTTGAAGAGTTTGGCTTTTGTTTTTGCTGAGTAATTCAGTGTATTTCATTAAGTCTTACTAAGTGCTAAGCCCCAGGCCCAAACCTCTATTAGGTGCAAAACCTATGTGTGTGTGGATTGGCAACTAAGGTGGGGCCCAAGGTGGGGCTAACTC
>CM053627.1:188033593-188049103 GCA_028646595.1 Phalanger gymnotis | reverse complement strand
TTGCCTAAGGCACTATGAAGTTAAATGGCTCGCTGGTGTTCCTCAGAGTATGTGTTAGAGGCAAGACCTGAATCCAGTTCTTCCTCACTCCAAGGTCAGCCCTCTGCTCATCATGTCATGTTGTTCACAATCCCTATCTTGCTTATGACAAAATATATGACAAAATGTCAGAGAGATTAAAGGACTTGCCCGTGGCCACATAGCCAGGAATTTGCAATGACAAACTTTGAACCTAGGTCTTCATTGAGGTAGCTAGGTGGCACAGTAAAGCACTGGACTTGGGTCAAGAAGACCCAAATTCAAATCCTGCTTCAGACACTTAACCATCTGTGTGACCTTAGGCAAGTCACTTCCTGCCTACGTTTCCTCATCTGTAAAATGGGAGTGATAATAGCACCTATGTCCCAGTGTTATTGTAAGGATAAAATTAGATATTTGTAAAGCACTTTGCAAACCTCAAAGCACTATACACATATTATCTGTTATTATTAGCTAACATTGACTCAAAATAAGAGCTCTTTAGCCACTGGGTCATGATGCTTATTGAGAAGTAGTGGGGGAAACAAAGGGAGATAAGTAGGGTAATGGCAGATTATAGGGGACTTTCAATGTCTCAAATATTCCATGCATCCAGATACTACCATCATTCTCAAATTGAGAATAAACTGATTAATGAACTTTTGCCTTGTGAATTACAAGGAAAGGTTAGCATCTGGGTTATCATTCTATCAGACAAGAATTTATTGCCTGATTTCCATGTTATTTTAGAAACCAGACTCCATAAAAAGAAATAATCTTCTTATTGGCTATATCAAGGACTGAGTGACCGAAGTCATAGAATTTCAACAGAAAAGAAATTAAGAAAATTGGAAAAAAAATTAAGAATAATCCAAGTAACCACAGATGGTATAGGTAGCCAATATGCTGCTGCTTCTTGAACTGGAGATCCACAGAATACCATCCTAATTCATTTGTAGTTGAAATAGGCTATTACCCATGTCTTACTGAATATAAATATGAAAAAAAATTGCCATACCATTCAACATGATAGAGTTGAAAAGGGTACTAAATTTGGAGTTAGAAGCTATGAGTTAAAATCCTGGCTTTCCTATTCACTCTGTGATCAGGGGAAAGTTACTTGCTTTCTCTCAGTCTCAATTTTCTCAGTGATAAAAAGAGAAGGTTTGATGAGATGATTCCTATGGTCTCTTCCAGTTTCAAATTTTTCTATGATCAGGTGAATATTTCTTTGCTTTTAAAAAAATGGGTAATTTATGGATACCCTACCTGCTCCTGCCAAGTGCATGTTAATTATTCATTTATTATCTAAAACAGGTGCTTACAATTAAATCATCAGTTCTGCAAGATGGTTAACTAGTCCTTTAATGTCTAAGAGTGTGTTGAGGGGAAATGGGGAATTTGTCAATGGAGGAGAGATTTAGGAAGCTTTTCTCATAGAGTCCTATTTAATCAACTTTAGTTTTTATCTCTTCAATTTTTCAACTCATGGTGGGTTATTGACTTCTCCTCTTATCATCCCATTAGTAACCTTCACTGATCGTCCTTCTGCCATAACCACTGAAATTTTTGTCCTCTTGGGATCCTAGGGGAATGCCCACAGTTTTATAGAATGGTAAGAGACAGGGTCATTTGCTCTGCAGATCAATAAGCAAGCATTTATTAAGCACTTACCATAGTAGTGATGCTAGGGACTGAGGGTATAAATACAAAGAATGAAACAACACCAACTCTCAGGAGCCAGTAGAATATAAGGACAAGGACTACATCTACTTTTATGCTCAAAGGACTATCTCTTTTTATTTGATATAATGCTTCATATAAATTTTAGTATCTTCCTAGTTTGTTGCATTTTACATAATTTTAGCATTCACTGCTATGTGGTAATTTTTTTCTTTTGCTTATAAAAATTGAGCTTGGTGTGACTACAAAAGAAATTTCTCCAACTTTAGCTTCAAGGATTTGGGTTTTTTTTTGCTATGAATATTTCCTCCACCAAGGTAGACATCAACCCCTCTATGCCTTAGTGTAGCGGTTCTCAAACTTTTGGTCTCAGGACCCATTCTTCACTCTTAAAAATTGTTGAGAACCTCTTAAAAGCTTTTGCCATAGTACAAATTAAAACATCTTAGTATTGTTAGGAAAATAGTTTTGACCTTGCGAACCCCCTGGGAGGGAGGGGCTCTTAGGGACCCCACAGTGGTCCCTGATCCACATTTTGAGAATCACTGCCTTAGCAGGTAGTCTTCATTCGTTGTCAGCTTTTAGTTGTGAGTCTTGCCACACTTGCTGAGACTATTCATCAGATGACAAATGTATAGAATATTGCCATGCCTGTGTAACTTGATACGATTTGCTTGAGTTCCTGGTTTCCTTGCCCAAGTATTTGAGAACCTAGGGTCACATCCATACCAAGATGAACATGTGTGCTCAGGTGAAATTAAAATATTCATAATATAAAAATAATGAAATCTATCTCTTGCATTTGTTCAAATTTTGTGATCCTGGGTATGGGTATCTAACCTAAGACTATAAGTTGCAGAGATGGTGCTGACCTACATTGGTAGAGTGAGTCTTAAAGTCACCTATGATTTTTCTATACCAATGAAATCACAGGTACAATCTATCTTTGGATAGACTGGACCAGTAATATGTGGATATATACATGCATATGTATGTGTATATATGTGCATGTGTGTACGTGTATGCATATATACATATGTGAATGCATGTATGGTGCATGTGTGTGCATATAGGGTGCCTGCACATGTATTGTGTGTAGACATATGAATACGTTGTATACATATATACATAAGCATAGATACATAGACATTGTGTACATGTACATACATATAAAACATGTCTGTATGTATGGCTACATATATGCACATATAGTATGTCAGTGCTAAGCATATCATGTCAGGCATAGTCAAGTTTGTCTTTAAACTTTGCTTTGGTATTTGCTCAAAGACAGTGAAATCCATTTCCCTTCAAATCAGGTTTCCACCTCTACCTTATTCTCAGATAAAAGTCCTGCATCGCCTGTTTACTCAAAGCGTTAAGCTGATAAGGGTTCTGCACTGTTTTGGTTTGGTTTTCTAATCATAGCAGTATCCTGTATATGGAATTTACATGTGGGATAAATTGTTCACCAGGGTCACAAAATGAATTCCTTCAAGCATCCAAAGTTGAATATCTGCACCCTCCCAAATAGTTTCTGATTAGAGTAACCCAGTTTGATGATGTGCACAGAGCCATCCAATTAGAACCCTTTCACTTGATGGCATTTGGGGATAAAACAGTTCCAAAAGAAGGAGCAAGAGGAATGGAAGTGGGGGGAGGAGGATCGTATGAACATCACCAAATCCTCCAAGGTCTAGTTCTGCCAACGGGCTATGACCCCTTTGCTTGAGTACAATTTTTTTGAACTCATTTGAGCTTCCATTTGTAAGTGAAGAAGGGATCTTTAGTCCGAAAGTGTTTAGCCTGAAAAAAAAGTTAGACTATAATTTGTGAATTGAGAGTAGTCTTCAGTATATCCACCTTTTGTCTATAAGGCAGCACACTGAATTTTTTTGCACTATAATCCTTAAAGTACTATTCGCATATGAGGCAGCACCATCATAAATGTAATTAATATGTGAACTGTTATTGTCGTTGCCATTCTTACATTTATCTAACTTTGCTTCGGTGAGGTATGTGATGTGATTATCATTACTCCCGTTTCCGTATAGGAAAACTGATGCTCTGAGAAGATATGGTACTTATCTAGGGAACTTAACTGAAGTCAGCTTTTCTAGATCTATGACCTGTGTTTCTTTCACTCTACCATGCTAGTATGGACTACATTTTATTTAGGGATGATAAAGAAAGGAAATCTCCAGTTAATAGTTCACCTTCAGTCTAAAAGTGGAAGATTTAGTAGGTTTATAGTATTTTGTACCCCAACACCCACAATAGTATTATTTACCAAACCATTTATTCAAGCTCTTTATTTCTGTTCCACAAACACAAATGATTACCGAGTTAAAAATTCCTTATGATTAAATGTTATCGCATAGACAAATCAACATTTGTAATTGAAGTATACTATGGGAAAAGTAAAAGATTACATTTCAGTAACTATAGTGGGTCATAATTGAAGCAAAGGAGTTCAGTGAAGAGAGTATAGAAAAGGGACCAATGAACGGGAATATTTCATGCCATATGTATTTTTCATTCATAATTTGTACATTTTTGAGTAAAACAATAATGTTGGCCGGAATCCACACAGGAGATGACACTTGATTTTAGCAATAGGCCATGGGCAAGATGTCAGTGGGATGTCATTTTGGGCCAGGAATGAAGGAGAAGCTCCTCTGTGTTTGTGTCTCACTCGACAAAGGTCTAGAGGCCAGAGTACAAGCCATTGACTTAGAAGCCACATCAGAAACATTCAGATGAATGTTTGCGCTCTCCATTCACACCTGTTCCTACAGCCTGTGGAGCAGGGAAGCTCTGAAGGCTTGGAAGACTTCCCACTTACTGACAAAAGTCCACCCTTCACCACAGGTAACACAATATACCAGCTCAATACTAACACCCTTCGGGTACAAAACTGCTCACAAAAGGATGGGGCAGGCATTTCAGAAAAGTTCTAAAATGAAAATAACCATAGGTTGTTTCCAGTGGGACAATCCTATGGAATATCCATTTTGAATCCAAGTTTCTGCCAAAAGATCATTTGGATAGCATCTGGATGAAGATTCAAATTCATTACATGGAATTAGTCATAAACAATACCATGCTTCAGCTTTTTGGCAGTTCTGATTCATCTCCAATTATTAACACCATCAATGAAATATGAATATTCTCCCTTTCCCATCTTGAAAAGCTATTACAGACATATATGAGTTTATATAAAGGTTGATGATTATATGCTTTTTTATATTAGAAAACAATGTGGGGGAAAATTAATCTGATGAATGCTGTTAATTATTTTAACTTTTTTAATAGGTATAAAATGTTCATAAAGATTATTCTCTCTATAACTTACCAAGATTTATCAGCTTGTGTAATTTTTATAATCAGAGGAGACGGGTTTTCTAATTAAAGTTTTGTCAAATAAAATAAATCTGGTGGCTCTTTTCTTCCTTTGGGGGTACTTTATTAAAATACTCAGTTTTCTAAGGTTTCTCTTCCCCTCTGTGGGTAAACCAAGTGGGATCTCATGCTGCCAAAACATGTAAGCCAGGAGCTGGCTGAGGAAATCCTGCTTTGCAAAAAAATAATCCCTGTGCATGCCCTATTTGTGGAAGGGAAATTCCAACCAAGAAGACTTTCCAATTAGGTGGCCCAGGATGTTATTCGCTGATGAATCAGCCTTATTAAGGAATTCATTACACATCACTAGCAGAGATGGACAAGGAGGCTGCCTCCTTCAAACCATCTTAAGCTCATTAATGTGCCATATGAGTTTTAACTCTCTGGTATCCATCACCAAGGTTTGGCTAGGTGACACAGTGGATAGAGCGCCAGGCCTAGAGTCAGAAGGACCCGAGTTCAAATGTGGCCTCGGACACTTACTAGCTATGTGACCCAGTGGCAAGTCCCTTAAGCGTCTTTGTCTTAGTTACTCATCTGTAACAAGAGCTGGAGAAGGAAACGGCAAACCAATCCAGTATCTTTGCCAAGAAAACCCCAAAGACTTGGACACAACTGAAAATGAGGAACGACAATCCATCACCAAACAAGAGAATTCACCAACGTATTAACCATTTGCATCCTGACACACTGAAAATATCAGACAATAGCAACAACTACCATACTAAGAGGAGATTAATATCTTTATTTGCAAAGTGCAATTAACATTGCTTCCCTGAGTCAAGTCAAACTTAGGATCATACAATATTAGCTCTGGGAGGAACCTAAAAACTATCTAGTAGAAGAGAGGTCTAGGAAAGGGAAGTGACATCCAAGGCCACACAACTACTAAGAGTAAGGATTCAAATTCATTTCTTCTGACCTTGGTGCAGTTCCACATGCAATCAACAGAAGAGCGATACCAGACAGAACTTGCAGAAACATCTTTCTCTTCAGAAGGGTTAGATCTGTATAGGTAACTGCCTGTCTATAAAGTGTTATTTGTCACACATTCAAGCAAGGCTCCCTTCCCAAAAGTATCAAACCCCAACTCTGACCATGATACTATTTACAGCTTTGTATCTGGGAGATTCAAAGATTCCCCATTTAATCAGCCCTGCAAAATTGGCAAGGTGTTCAACATACGTTATTTCATCTTTGCAATAACTCTATGAGGTAATCACAACAGATACTACTGTCTCCATTTAACAGATGAGGAAGCTGAGACTAGGAAAGTTAAATTATGTTAGCCACTGTCACAAAGCTAATAAAGGTCAGATGTAGCTTTTAAAACCAGATCTTATTTAACTGAGAGTACAATGTTCTCTCCACTAAACCACACCACTCCTATTAGGCTGCTCTAAGAAAGGGTGGTCACCCATTTGCACCCATTAGTCTGCACTTTATCAACTAAAATTTTTGTAGGAACTACCAAAAATAGGACAGATGTCAGAGAACAGGAGAAGGGAAAAAGGGAAAATAGAATAGGAAACAAATAGGTGATAGAGAAAGGAAGAAGAGATAATAACTTTACTAGGTTCAACATTTTCCCCAGGAACAAGCTCTGCTCTTCATATTTTAAAAACTAAAAAGAAAAGGAAAAAGAAGCATAAGAAGCAGCTAACTTTGGAATCATTCACTTGTCTGCAAAAATCCCAAACTGCCTTCTAGATTACTAATCTTCTGCTATTAAGTGATATTTCTATAGCACTTTCAAATTTGCAAAGTATTTTATGTGCCCTTTTTCATTTGTCCTCACAGAAGTGCTATTAGGTAGGTACTCACTCCCCCATTTTATGGAAGAAGCAATTTAAACTCAGAGAGATGAAGACACTAGCCAGCATCACACAGCTAGTAAGTAGAAGAGGTAACATTCTAACTCAGGTCTGAAATTTAGGTTCAGCACCACACTCCCTTTTAAAAAGCTATATACAGCTGAAACGGCAGGCTAAATAAGCAGGATGAACTGTGTTTTAGATAAATGTAAATTCTTGCACTTAGAATAAAACACGTATGGGATGGGGGAGAGATCAGTATGCTGTCATTCTTATGGAAAAGATGGAAGGGAAGTTTAATGGACTGAAACCCAGTAATGTGAGAGGGCTGTCAAAAAAGGCTAATGCAGTCTTAGACTACAAAATTAGATTAATAAAAGTATAGAATCTAGAATGAGGGAGATCATAATCCCACTATATTCTCTGCCTGTGTCAAATCACATCTGAGGTTTTACATATAAGTCTGGGCAACACATTTTAGAAAGGACATTGACAACCTGGAGCACATCCAGACTAGGGTAATTGGGGTATTGAGAGGACTAGAGACCAAGCCATTAAGAGTCAAATTTACATAAGTGGGAAGACTTACACTTGAGAAAAGATTTGAGGGAACCTAGTGACCAGTTTTAAATATTTAAAAAGCCGTATGAGACTTGCTCCGTGTGGCTTGAGAGAGCAGAACTAAATAAATGCAGATCAATTAATAGAAGATTTTGGATCGTCATACGGAAAAACTTCCCAACAAATTAGAGCCATACAAAAACAGCATGGACTCCTTCTTGGGCCCTGGGTTTGCTGTCACTAGGAGGATTCCAGCAGAAGTTGGATGACCACTTATCAGGAATATTGGGCAGTACATTTCTGCATCAGGGAAAGAGTCGGACTAAATTTTGAATAAAGTCCTTTTCAATTTTTACATTTTTCAGATTTTTTTTTTTTACTCTAGTGAGAAGCAGCATGCCACAATGGATAAAAAGCTGATCTCAGAGTTAGGAAGTCCTGGGTTCAAGTTGCACCAGTGATATTTGCTATGATACTGAGCAATTCATCAAACCTCTCAATATTCCAAGATAATAGGTTGTGAAGAAAATAACAACCTGCTTAATAAACAGTTTCATCAAGTGGGAGTTATCTGTACCAATAAATCATAAGTATAGTCACAATTTCTCACCACAGACTTTTAAGCACTGTAGTAGGCTCCTTGTTCATCAAATTGTATGATAGGTATCTTAGTCTCAAGACACTGGGTTCAAAATTATTCCTGTGGTCTGAGAAATGGAACACACTGATAGTTGGTTTGCTAGTGTAAGCTTTATTGAGGTCTACACAGAGATAAAAGTTAACTATTAGCTCTAAGCAATAGAACAACTCCAATTAATCTTGCCACCTCCATATTGATGAGGGTACAGTCTCTGGGAAACCCCTTAAACTGATGAGATATAGTATCTGGGAACCCCTTTGAACTGTCCTTGAATCTTCCCACTTGATCTGGCCTTCACTTGAGGCCATAAGCCTTTCATGATCTAGGCCCAAATCTCTACCTAGCCTAGCCCTCTATTGTCCAGCTGCTTCCTACCCTTGATCCCTTCAAAATCTCATTCTCTTATTTCCTGGAATCTAGTCACCCCAGTCCTCTCGAGACCCTCCCTAAACCCCTCCTCTAGTCACACCAGACTACTTGACCACCCCTCAATCCCTCCCACAATCTTTCTGTATATAGATCCATCCTGCCTCCTTGAAGGCAATCAGATTCAATCTAGCTCAGTAGATTGAATCTGGCCTGCTTGTGAAAACAAGGGTCACAAAAGGTAAGATTTCTTAAGACAACCCAATATGGTGAATCCTTAATAAACTTTGTTTTTTTCCTTGGATGAGAAGGCTTGAGTCGAATTCATTCAGCAGGACCTGGTGTGTTGGTATTTTGGGGTCTCAAGCACCCCTAAAAACCTATGGTTCCCTACCTCATCATTTTTCTTTAACCTCATCAATATGTTCTGACCACCAAATGCAGTATTGCCAACACTAAGACTATCCACATAAATCGGGACTTTTATTAGACTAGAGGGACTGCGAACCTTGTAGGGCTTGTGACTTAAAAAGAGCACAGGCCATATACAAAGAAGACTTACCTGGAATTTAGATCTGCCTAAGTGATATTTACCTTGTAAGGTATTTTTCCTACCATAGGAAGTGGGAGAGGGGAGCTCAAGTACTGGGCATGTTCCCAGGCCTGGGTAATAGATACAGGCTGGGGAAAGCTGCAACGACTTCCAGCCTATACCTTTTTCCAAAACACTTGGTTTATGTGTCTGTTCCTAATTGAATTATTAATTTTTGCTAACCCCAGGCTTTGAGCAATTATTCATTAAGGTGCATTCTTTCTTATCAATAGTCTGGGACTGAATTTCTGGCCTAAATTTGACTGGTCAAGTCAAGACATTTTATGGGAAGAAACTTTACCAGAAGAGAAGAAGTTGTACAGAAAACAAATTGTGGTCTGTCTGAAAGGGAACAAAGAATCTCTGGAGAATTTCCACTGGGTAAATTTGAAATAAACGTTTAGAGAAATAATGGAACAAGCAATACACAGAAAATGAGCAAATGTCTAAGTGACCACAAAATAAGCAATAAGGATCATCAGGTTTTCAAAATTGTCTCAGGCAGAAATAGGTTGAAATGAATCTACGAAGGGTGTGCATATACATATTCAGACTTTCCAAAGGGGGTTTGATGGTGTTACACAAAATTTTACTTGCAAAATGATTTCAAATTGTATTGGCCAGGATTATTCCCAAGCCTGGAAGGCTGACAGCACAAACAAATGAATAGAAATGAATCTTGCTGAAGGGAGGTGTCAGGTGGGTCCCCAGGAGTCAAACTTTATTTTACATCTTTATTATTGATTCTGAATCACAGATAAATGAAATTTGCAGATGAGACCAAAGCTAGCTGTTTTGCCATAACTCTCAAGGGAAGGAAATCAAGAAATATAGGCCTGGAGATGCTCAAGATTCAGGCATGAAAGGAGCCAAATGAGATTGGATGGGGAAGAAATAGAGAGAAGGAAAAAACTTGAAATATAGAGCTTTGTTGGATGCAGAAGCATAGGAAAACATGATATGGAAAGCAAGCTAGGAGATCACAAGCTAGATACAGATTTGTAATATTTCCAAGGAATAAATAAGCCAAGACTATAGGGAGTAGGGGGGAGGGTATAGGGAAGTGAGAGAAACTTCTTATAAACCACTGAAAAAAAGAGTTAACTATTTTAATCACAAAGTAATTTGGGAACAAACTGAAAGGATCAAGGGTGAAAGGTCATTAGCACTTTAAGTTATAGTTGGTCACATGCCAAGAAGAATATCACAGTGGCCCAGAGAAGTTATGGCAAAACAATGGTTCTTTTAACTCAATTCAGTATAACTAACATGTATTAAGCAGCTACTCTCTGCCAGGCACTGTGCTAGGTGCTGAGGACACAAAGAAAGAAAACTGAAACCTACATGCCCTCAAGAAGCCTACTGACTATCCTTTTCTGACCCTTAAAACTACTTGGTACCATCTCACATTCTCTTCTCTTTCCCCCCAGGCTCTGACAACTGAGCTCTCTGTAATCAGGCCCCTTCCTATTTTTCAAGTTTTCTTACATGTCAGTTTCATCCAGACACTGAATGATCAAGCTACCCTGGCCCGTTGGCCTTTTCTGGAACAAGGCACCCTACCTCCTATTCCATGCTGTTGAACAAGCTGGCTCCTGTGCCTGGAATGTTCTGTGCCCTTACTTCCACCTCTTGCATGCCCTGGCTTCCTTCAAGAATCACCTCAAATGCCACCTTCTTTTCTTTTTGTTCCTTTATTTCCTTCTCTTTTTCTCTTTCCTTTTTTTTCCCCTCTAGATTGGGTCTCCCTCTCTCTCCTGTATTGGAAGTACAGCATCCACTCCCAGGCTGATCCCAATGCTAATCAGTATGGAAGCCTGCCTTCTGCAGGAAGCCTCTCCAATAGCTTCCTTTCTCTGATTATCTTCTAACTACTCAGTATATATCTTATCTGTTTATCTGCATATTATCTCTCCCATTAGAATGCACACTCCTTGAGGACAGGGACTATTTTTGCCTTTCTTTGTATCTCTTACACAGTACCTGTACCTAGGAGCTGCTTAATAAATGCTTGATGACCAGCTGACAGATAGATGCACCAAATCTATGCTGTCTGATTTCTGGCTATGGGTATGGGATCTGGACCCCCAAAAAGAAAAGACCCTCAGTCTTTGAACTTTCTCACAAATTTCAGGAACCCAGCTCCTAAACCCGGATCCCTGGCATTCACCAGGCTCATCCCGGTATAATCCTTCCAACTGTCCTTCATTGTGGCCCCAACTCAACCCTACTCTCCATTCTCTGTTACCTCTAGACCACCCATGTCAACTTGCTACTCCTAGATCATAGCCAGAGCTTCCCACAGTCTTTCTGTATAAAAGTGTTGATCTTACTCCCATTAAATTGCACAGACTCACTAGGAATCTCAACCACCCCAACAGGTGGCATAATAATCTCAGTACTCGGACTGAAGGAAGGCATGAGTGGTCAAATTCTTTTGAGCAGACCCGCACCCCATACTGCTGCATTTCAGGGTTCCCAGCACCCCTAGGCCACAACAGAAAGGAAATGCAATTTGAAAATCATATGCACATAAGCAAATATAAAAGTATACAACCCAATACAAAGCAATTTTAAACAGGTTAATGTGTTAATAACTGGAGACATCAGGAGAGGTCTCATGTAAGAAGGAAGGGGCATCAGACCTATGCTCTGAAGGAAGCCTGGAATTCTAGGAGTTAGAAAACTGAAAAAAAAAAAAATCACACAGAGCCTAATGGAAATAAAGCAGAAGGCCCATCAAATGTATTCTTCCTCCCTCATTTCTGTTTTTGGTTTCTTTTTTTGGTATGATTAGATGTGTGTGGGACATGATTTTCAAATAATAGGAGAGACATCTTTAGGAGAAACAAAGTAAATTTGTTTTACAAACCTTGCAAGATTTGGGCACACTTCCATAATGGAGGAGGCGAGGTAAAAGGGACCCTGCCTTAATTTACACTCTTAATGAAAAGATTCCCAGCCACCTCTACCCCTTCTCACCATTGGCTGGGAGGTGGGCTTACAATCTAGGCCCGAAAACTAGACAGAGGACCAAGGTTGATCTGGTCCGTTCAGGTTTTCCCTACTGAGCTCAACTGCTGGGGTGGAGTCTGAAAGTCTAGGAGAAGAAATGGAGTGGGGGGAGGAGAGACCTTCCTGGAGCACAGAACAGGAAGTTCATTATCTTCTAACATCTGAGAGAGAAGGGGGGGGGGGGGCATGAACACAGCTCCAGGCCCTGACCTTCCAGAATCACAAGGCCAAATCTCAAACCTCTCCTATTCCTTTAGACATACCCTGTGAAGTCTTCACAATTATCCATCCCATTCAGATGGGTTGTAGTGGAAGTGGTAGGAATCAGAAAGACTCATATTCATGAGTTCAAATCTGGCCTCAGATACTTCTTAGCTGTGTGATCCTGGACAAGTCACTTTAACCCTGTTTGCCTCAGTTTCCTCATCTGTAAAATGAACTAAAGAAGGAAATGGCAAACTATTCTAGTATCTTTACCAAGAAAACCCTGAATGTGATGAGGGCACAGTTTCTGGGAACCCCCTTGAACCCTCCTTGAATCTTCCCACTTGATCTGGGCTTGGCCTGAGGCTATAAGCCTCACATTATCATTAGGCCCAAATCTCCACCTAGCCTAGTGCCCCCTTAATCCTGATCAAAATATGTGTACCCTAGCCCAGTTACTCTAGCTCTCTTATTGTCTGTCATCTCTAGGTAGCCTTCAGCCATTTCCCCACCCTGGAGTCTGACCTCATCCCAGTCCCATCAAGTTCCTCCTTGGACTTCTCCTCAAGACCCTCCCTAAACCCCTCCTCTAGTCGCCCCAGACCACCCCTCGATCTGTCCCACAATCTTTGTGTGTATAAGTCTCATCTCGCCTCCCTGAAGGTGCTCAGATTCAATCTAGCTTAGTAGATTGAATTTGGTCCGCTTGTAAAAACAGGCATCACAAAGGGTGGGATTTCTTAAGACAACCCATTATGGTGAATCCCTAATAAACTTTCTCTTTTCCCTTGGCTGAGAAAGCTTGAGTCGAATTCTTTTGGCAGGACCCGGACTGTAGGTATTTTGGGGTCTCGAGCACCCCTAGAAACCTGTGGTTCCCTCCCATCATTATTTTTCTTTAACCTCTTCAAATGGAGTCCCAAAGAGTCAGAAAGAACTGAACAAAAAAAGTAGAGAGAGTGTTCACTTGGGAGACACAATCATCCAGTTTCAAGTTCTAGCTGCATCATTTACTAGTCCTGTGATTTTGAACAAGGCCATTGATCCCCCTGAGACTCAAGTTCCTCACCTGTAAGAAGTTATAGTTATTTGCCCTCTACATCAAGAGAGGCAAATACTGATTACATTACCTTAAATAAGTTACTCACCATCAGGATTGCAAGGAACTCCTGGGAATGCAAGTTTCAGAGAAGCAGAGGGAGTTTTCTTTTTGACAAGTCTCTATAGAAATAAAATCAAAGACACTATTCTCTTTCCTTACCTACCTCACAATATTGTTATAAAACTAATATAAGGGAGAACTTTGAAAATTGCTAACTGCTATACAAAGAATAATATCCCTGGTCCTCATTGTAGCTTAGGGAAGCTACTCAGTTAAGCCCTATGGGCCTCAGTTTCCTCATCTGAAAAGAAGGGATAATAAAACCAGTTCTGGCTTTTTTATAAGCTTATTGGGAGGCTGAAATAAGCTCACGGAAATTAAAGTGATTTGTAAGCCATCAAATGCTGTACAAATATATGTTACTATTTTGATTTTCTATGGACAGTAAGTTATGTTCTATTTTCCTAGGGTTGTGAGAACAGTGAGAGGCATGGTTGATAGAGACGAGGCCTCGGAGTCAGTACGACCTGGATTCAAGTCCCATCTCCGGACATATACAGGTTGTGTAACCCTGGTCAATTTATTCAACCTCTCAGTGGCTCAGACAACTTTCTTAGACTATATAAGTCAGTCAGTCATTCAATAAGCATTTATTAAGTGCCTATTATGCAATGTGCAAAGTGCTATTGTTTGTTGCCGTTGTTACTGTTAATCCTTCATTCTCAAAGAAGGCCATGACATCAGGAAGGTGAGGCCATGACTTGTAAATGAATTGGATTTAAATGAGGGAGGGCTGTACAAAGTAACAGGCTCACTTCTCCTCCAAAGCCATCTGGGCCCTGTGGCCAGGTATAGATCAGGATGACTGGAGATGGCTCTAATGTAGTGGGACACCTTGGCCTTTTGAACTAAAGTCTTTCCCAGGTCTCAATTTCACTGAAGCAATACTCATTCAGTGATTAAGAAATGAGGCGTGGGGAGGTGGGTGGGAGGGGGGCGGGTGGGAGGGGGGCAGAGCCAAGATGGCGGCTGGAAAGCAGGGACTTGTGTGAGCTTCCTTCCAAGTCCCTCCAAAAACCTGTAAAAAATGGGTGAACGAATTCTAGAACTGCAGAATCCACAACAATAGCAGAGACAAGGAGGGCTCCAGGCCAGGACAGCCTGGATGGTAGCTGGGTGAGGTCTATTGCCCACGGAGAAGAGAGCTGAGGGGAGCCAAGCCCAGCCTGTGCAGCGGTAGGACCAACCATACCGGGAGCCAGGTGGAATAGGCCCTAGAACCCTGAATCAGCAAGCTGTGGCAGTTACCAGACTTCTCAACCCACAAACACCAAAAACAGCAGAGGTTAGTGGAAAAAACTGCAGAGAGTGAAAGGAGTTCGCCGTTTGGCCACCACCCCAAGGGCAGCAGAGGTGGTGCAGCTACAGAACTACAGCTGCAGTTGCTTCTGGCCCCAGGCCCACCTGGTGGGAGGAATTAAGTGGCAGATCAGAGCAGGAGTGCAGAGCCTGCTTAAGATCTGAGTTAGGTCCGAATTGGCAGTTCTTGGGGAAGGAAGAGTGCTGCTGTGGCAGAGCTGGCTGTATAGAAATAGCTCTGAAATCAACAGTACATCCCCTCAAGCTTGGAACAAAGTACTCTGTACTCTACAAGCAGTTATACCCTGACGAAAAACTCAAGGGTCAGATAAGTTGGCTGAGAACATGGCCAGACAGCAAAAACGTACCAACATTCAGTCTCAGACTTTGGAATCTTTCTTTGGTGACAAAGAAGACCAAAACATACAGCCAGAAGAAGTCAACATCAAAAGCCTCCAAGAAACACATGAATTGATCTCAGGCCATGGAAGAGCTAAAAAAGGATTTGGAAAAGAAAGTTAGAGAAGTAGAGGAAAAATTGGGAAGAGAAATGAGAAGGATGTGAGAAAACCATCAAAAACAAGTCAATGACTTGCTAAAGGAGGCCCAAGAAGATAATGAAAAAAATACTGAAGAAAACAACACCTTAAGAAATAGACTAACTCAAATGGCAAAAGAGCTCCAAAAAGCCAATGAGGAGAAGAATGCCTTGAAAGGCAGAATTAGCCAAATGGAAAAGGAGGTCCAAAAGACCCCT
>CM053627.1:188005313-188033093 GCA_028646595.1 Phalanger gymnotis | reverse complement strand
AAAAAAAAATCTCATTATATTTGAGAAAGAGCTAAAAGTTGCTAGATGATAACAGAGTTGAGAGCTAGATGTGATTTTAGGGATTACCCAGTAGCTTTTCCTCTTTAAAGCAGAGGAAACAGGATATTGCAAACCAAGAGGGGAAATGACTTGGCAACTCATCGTAAGTAGCAGATCTGCAGTTTGAACTCAGGCCTTCTTATTCTGAATAGTGATCTTTTCACTGGATCACAATTCTTGAGAAATAAGTTTCTAGAATCTATTGTTCTGCCAAAAAAAAAATCATCCGTTCACCCGACATCCTTGTATATACCTTCTTGGCATGTATATTTTAACTCCTCCCATCCATTCAACTCTAGCCCATTCCTCACCTCCATTGAATAATGTCAAATCTCCATAACTCAAAAACAAAGTCTCTTTAGAAATAGCCCAACCTAAACTTGGTGAAGCAAAGAAATGAGGAAATGAAATCAGTGATGGGAAAGCTCTTAGAGAAAAAAAATTTTAAAGGAAAATGTCTGTTAGAGAGAGGCAACACAATATTATAGATAGAGTGTTATACCTAAAATCAGAAGGACCAAGGTTCGAATTCCACCTGTGACTAACTGTACGGCCATAGGCAAGTCACTTAACCCTTTTGAATCTCAGTTTCCTAATTCATAAAATGGAGATAATAATACTTTGCCCATAGTATCTTTCGCACACAGTTATTGTGAGGTTCAAATGAGATAACATACATAAAATACTTTTCAAGTCTTAAAGATAGATAGAAATGTTATCTTTTTCAGGGGTGGAGAGAGAAGGTCAGGAGTTCCTAGACCTATGATTTTAAGGGTGTTGGGAACTCTTAGTGTAGATACTCCTCTTGCTTCTGGTGAGTAATTTTCCTATAATTGATAGTCACATGAAGTTGTTTGGGGCCCTAGGTGGGGAGGTAAGCAACTCGCCAATGTTAACTCAATATGTATCGGAGGCAATATTCACACCTACATCTTACTGACTCAAAGGCCAGCTCCCTGTCTGTTATGCCACACTACCTCTCAAATATCAGCTATTATTATCAAATTTACATATACCTGAAAAGTAGGCCAGCATCAGTGGTCCTGGAAAAAGCTCAGCAGAAATATATAGTAATTTCACCATTATATATCAACACCTCTGTTTATCATAGTACTGATACTCATAAAAATTCCTCGTGTATCCTAAAGATTAAATTGGATTTAGTAAATTTTCAGTAAAAAGTATTTTTTTCATTCACAGAAAACTGTCCATCTATACATTGTCTATAGGGTAACATGCTTCCTCAGAATATATGATTGCACATGGTCCATCATTTCTTGACTTTCACGAGCCATAAAATTATCATTTTATTATCACGTAACTAACATTTTAAAAAAGTTTTTGAAAGTCACTGCCTCTTAGATAGAGAACTACCGATTCAATACATAACCAAGAAAAGACAGACAACATGTTACACGATGAGATCAGATGATGTGATGGTTAAGAGGTGTAGACTCTTTTCTACAATGAGAAAATGAGTCCATTTCCAAAAGAAAAGAACCCTCCAAATCACAGAGACATTGCTTAAAGAGAAGCTACATATAAGATTCAATGGGCCTATTAAGTGCTGAGTGAGAAAAAGAGAGAATGATGGCAGCCAGACTAACCTAAAAGCAATCCATAAGAGGAGTGGATTTGGGGCAAAAAGTTCAGTCCTCTCAGAGCTGAGAATTATGACAAGTCATGCAAAACAAAAATTGCTGGCCGTCTGTAGGGAGCATTGAGACGAGTAAAAACTAGGAAAGCATGAGTTCATTCTATCTCCTGTTTTGACATACCGTTTCCTCTAACAACTTCCAGGATCAAATATTGATTTGTTAGAAAGGTGGACAAATAAAAATATAGGATTAGAAATAGGGGGCCTGTACATTCTGAATCTTTGAATCTAATGAAACTGATTTTAAATTAAAGTATATTTTGATTTCCCAAAGTAAATCTATATGGATTTGAGGGTCAGATCTGTCATTTTATCAGTGTCGGGAACTGTCAGTACAGTGATAACCTCCTCTAATAATAATAATTAATAAGCAAATGATACTTATTTGTAACTTAAGCCTTATAAGGTTGTCTGGCTCACAAAGAAGTGAAAATGCCTTCTTCATAATCACGTTGCCATTATATGTGTCCCAAGGCAGGGCTTAAATCCAGGTTTCTGGGCCAGATCAGAAGGCTAGCCCTCCAATTCTTGATGAAATCTTTACATATAGCAGTAAAAGACAAAACTGTGCCTTTAGATTTTTGTTTTTAGCTTCATTAAGAAGATTTATCCTGAGGAATTTTACAACTATTAATACGCCTATTGAAAGCTCAAATCTGAAAATAAGAAATCCTGGGACTATAATGTTCTTTTGATTCATATCTAAAATTCTTCTTAGGATTGAGTGTGAAAGAAAGGAAGGAGGACAGAGAGAATGTGAATGAGGGAGAGAGTGTTTTCATTTCTTTCCTTAGCTTGGTAGCCTTCCTAGCTCAAATGTATCTGAGCAAATAGTTGCTTGCTAAATGTTTGAATTGAACTGAGAACAAACACCTGAGGGAAAAGAATTTGAAGCAGATTTTATACCTCAAAAGCCTTATGTGTTTTAAGTTCCTTTGTCACAATGGAACTGGGGAAAATGTTTTCTAATACTAGCTCAACTCAGGTAAATTTTATGGCATCTTGTGCTTTAAAAGGACTTTGAAGACTCAGTACTTTCAGAGTCACACCTAAACCAGTCAGATGAGTATTTGCCCAAGTAGAGATGTACTTTGTGGGAAGGAAGAAGATAACTTCTTTAGACAATATTTTGAAAATCCTCTTCCTTTCCTCTCCTAATTCTGTCTCATGACAGGTTTCTAGAAATGTGGTAACTTTAATAGGAGAGTACCTGGGGGCATTATCTTACAGATCAGAAGTTTTGGTAGAATAAAGGAGGTGTGTTTGGATGTTTGTATTAAACTGGCTTTGGGATCAAGCAAATGTACTCCTTGAACTCCAAATCACACAGAATAAAGAAAACAAATGGAGGGGATAGTCAGTAAGAAGGTCCTTAAAGGAGAAAACATTTCAGATTGGGTTAGCAAGTTTCCAAGAATCCATCCAGTGGTCTGCTGTGATTTTAGGGTGTTGAGCTACTGAATCAACATAATTTTAAAATGTTCAAAACTCCCAGCAATCATAAAATCTTGCTGAATCATCTTTCTTAATGGAATCAAGTCAGAACTGAGAGCAAGTTTGTTGTTCATATTGTAAATGTGTATTATCGCCCCCCTTCCCACCCCAAGGTCAAGAATCAGCTAAAACATGGCCACTCTTCCCAGTTATTTCTGAACTTTCCAATAAATGGATCTCTAGAATGTCTTCCCATGTGATAGTATCAAAGAAATACCTTTTTTTTCTTAATGAGCAACTGGTTCTACAAGTGACATGTTTACTAGAACTTGTAGGTCAACCAAGAGCAAGAAAATTGCTAGACTAGGTCTTAACCTTTTGTTTTGTGTTATGGACCTCTCTGGAAACCTGGTGAGTGAATGTACCTTATTTTCAGGAAAAAATGTTTTTAAAAGCATTAAATAAAATATATAGGTTTGCAAAGTGAACTGAAGTTTGGTGAAAATAAAGATGTACTTGTGTTCCCATCTAAGTTCATGGATCCCCCTGCAATCTATCCATGAACCCCAGGGTAAGAAGTCCTACTCTAGAGTGAGACTAGGTTATAAAGAATATGTCAGAGGCCTACCGACCTACTAATTTTCTCTCCAGTTAGCCATAGTTACATGAGAAGGAAGTGATGTAATGGAAAGAGCACTAGATTTGGGGTGAGGTTAATGTTGACATAGGTTAAAAGTATGACCTTGCCATGTCCAAAATGCATGACCTTGGACAAATCTCATTCCCTCTCTGGGCCCTGGTGCCCTCATCTGAAAAATGGATCCAAGAACCCTGTGAGTGAAGCAGTCATTCTAGGAATTCCCCCATCATTAGACTGTATTATACATTAGACTGTATGATCATCAGAATCATTGTCATAGTGGGAGAGACTTTCAAGGTCCTTTGGTCTTACCACTCTGATATCCAGAGAAAGGAAGTGATCTGCCCAAGGCCATATGGGTAATGTTATCTCTAAAGTCCCTTCCATGTCTGAAATCCTATGATATAGGTAGTTCAAGATGAAACATTTTAAATTTATCATCATGTGGAAATGAGTTTTCTATGAACATATGGTGGCTAGGCTCTTTGTGAGATAATATTGGTGTGGAGACAGTATCATAATTGCCTCGACATGTTTCATGCTAATGGCCATGACACCTGAAGAGCATGCACTCATGGACCAGACACCTATATCTGTGTATTCCTTTTGTGTATTGACTCATCTGAAGTTATGAAACAGAATAGCAAATGGAGTATAACTGTTTTGTGAGACAATGACAAATGATATTGCTTTGAAATATTGCCATTTGAAAAAAATCAAATGCTGTATGCCATTTTCTTTTTAAATGCCCCTCTGAGGTAGGTGGAGGAGATCTCTGCCCTTTTCAGGCAGTGACAGATTTCCTATGTGCTACTTAAGAGCACAGAAAGCCTATTGCTGACAATTACAAATACAACTAACAGGAAAGGGTAATAAAGCTGTTGTTTAAACTCTGTTAGAACTTTGGAAGATTGATAATGATGAGGTTAGTACCTTTAAAAAACTAGTATTTCTCCCCCACTATTTTGCTAAAAAAATCACAATGTTCCATTACCCTATCCTAATTTTGACCTGACTCTGCAACTCTCCAACCCTAAAAGAATTCTGGTATTCTGTACTGTTGCATTCAATAAAGGAAGAGCTCTGATTGTTTCTCTAACTGTACATCGTTTTCTCTGTAGAATGACTCACTTGCTGGAAGGTGAATCACAAATGAATCTCTTTTCCTGTTCAAAGGACTATTGCATACTACATGACTTGAAGGCTTACTTACGTTATAGAGAAGATTGCTGAGGTCAAGAATCAAAGTTGATCAATGTATATAGCACCAGAGAACATCAGACTTACACCACTGTCCACTTGTCTTTTGCCCATGGAAGTCTCTCCTAGTTATTCATAGGAAATAAGCCAATGAGTTCCTCCAAAGTGTTCATCTGAAGCTGTCTGTAAATCAGCTTCATAATCCACTGGTTCCACAAAGGTTTTGTATCCAAGAACCCTGTGAGTGAAGCACTCACCCTAGGGACTCTTTCAGTGCTGAAATAGAGGACACAGCACATAAGTTTAGGAGGAAGCAGATAATGTCATCTGCTAGAGATCAACGATGATAAGTCATTTACACTTCAGTCTGAGGGTCAGGAGAACATTAAAAATAAACCATTTCTCATTTTTGCCCATGCAAAAATGTGATTATGACAGAAATTGTCCAGAATTAAATCTCATGTTACCAACATGTGGCACCTACCACTCAACTGCAGTAGTCAGCTCTTCTATCAGTCCCAAAGTTTGGTTGCTTTTAAGAATTGAAAATGCATATAATAAGAGTTAATATCTTGAGGAAGAAGTCAGCTCAGAAATTCCCAAATGCAAAAAGAACAAATTCTCTGATTAAATATTTTTGTTGTTACTTTACTCTCAGTCTTTCGTCTTCATATCTCCAATTTCTGGCACATAGTAGATCCTTAATAGTTGATTGAGAATTGATCGACAAAAAAGGTGGTTTCCAAGGAGGATCTTAATTTGGGATATGACCATAGTTCATTTTGCCTGTGGCTTCAGAGACAGAAAATTAAAGATATATCTGTATAAACCACTACAACTGCCCACACAGTTTCAAAAATTGGAGTAGAAAGGATTTCTTTGCTTATACTATTCTTGGTTCATAAGTTGTGTCCACGTACAATATTTCTTTCTTACTTTTTAAGAGCTGAAATGGTTTTTAAGGGGTATGAAAATAAAGAAAAAGATACACCTCCATTTTGCTAGGCAAGTGTAGGCGCATCCTTATCTTTTAAGGAGAGATGGGAATAATAAGATTATAGCCTGGGCTTCACAAATGTTGGCTTGCCTAATCAGACTAATTCTGAAAGCTGTAAGGAACAAGAGAGCATGTTCTAGTTTCCTTTAGAATAGGTTCCCAACTGTAACATTTTTACAAAGTCCTTCTTAGTAGATGACCATGACTATAGTTTATATAGAACCAGAAAGCATCCTTATCCAAAAGAGACCAGATCAGGTGCCTTGCAACAGATATAGTCTTCAAATAAGCTGATGTTCTTTAAACGATTGTTTCCCACCATTAAGGAACTTATGGCCCATTCTGTTTATACCTCTATTCCTATGAAGTTAACAGAAATGTAGACCCTGATTTCTCCCCACAGACCCCATTATCTTTTTGTCCACGTTCCCAAAGCACCTGAAATATCTCATACCCAAATACCTCAAGGGTCTATGGTTTCATGGCCATTTCTGCCATGGAAGGAAGGAACATTTGCACTGATGAAATCATGAGTTTACTTGAAGTAAACAATATCCCCTATCTTATGCTATCACAGGATTCCATGGACTCTTGTTTTGGATTTGGCTCATGAATATATTCATTCTTATATAAAAACCATCTTTGGCTTCCCCCAGTGTGAAGCTACTTTTATTTGACATTGCCTTTGTTGCAACTATTCGAAGGCAAGAACCAGCACAAACACCATCTCCTCCTGTCCATGCACACTCCACTGAGATCACTTGTAGGTTTTTGCTGGGGGAAATTCACCTTAGAATTGGTGACATGGAGAGTCTGGTGTTGTTTTTCTTGTTCAGATTCAAGACAGATGACTTGAAATAAATATATATTCAATACTGATGAGTTTTAAATCAATCTCCTTAAATTTGCAGTTTTTTCTTTGGTGACTCAGAGTAGCAGGTATATGTTCAATGGAAATGAAGAACTTTCCAAGGACTTTGGAACAACAGACAATTTTTTTTGATGGGATTGAGGGATGGGGCACTAGTCATCTGAATCCCTTTATTTCAAAAGGTAACATTTTATTCCCAACTTTAGAGTGTTACTTTCTATGTTCACTTTGAGATTATAGCCACATCCACCCTCCCCAAAAAGAAACACAAACAAACCAAAAAAAACATGCCTCCCTTCCTCTAGCTCATTAAGAATTTGTCCGAAGTAACAATAGGCCAGATCCAATCCTGAGAAGAATCTTAGGAGCATTGTAAGTCAGTAATTCCCAAACTAATTGACCATGGAACAGCTTGAGGTTCAAAATCAATTGACAGGATCCATCAAAGCTGACCTCCCATCAATGTGAACTTGAAGGTATAAATGAGGATCTTGGAAAATTGGGAGCAAGATAAATATAATTGAGAAAAATGCTGTATTAAAATTTTTGATACTTAGAGATGAGGTTGGACCTGTGGTTAATTGACATAGTGAAATCCTTTATAAGGAAACACCCTCTACCAATGCAGGTTGGTACTTTTACTACAATTTATAGACCTAGCAAATTGCCTGTGGGCACTGAGAGGTTTAAGTAACAACCAATATGTTTCAGAGGCAGGACTTAAACCCAGTTTTCCAAGCTCTAGGGCTGGTACTCTATTCACTGTGCCACATTGATTCTCCTTCTGCTATGTATTTTAAATAAGTAATACTATCTATAGCATTAACATTTGCCCACAGATCCTTTTTTATAGTATGTCTGACATCCTTTCCCCCATGAATTACAAACTGGAAAATTTTGCTAGTAGTAGTCAATTTCTGATGGTGGTAGTCTATCATTGGATAACACAGAGGGCAGTCCTCTTTTTTTCCCCCTAGAGAACATTAGGGGATTCTAAGTTTTTGGGACCAGAACTTGTTGCAATACTCATGAATGAGTGATATGGGGATTAAAAAAGTTATAAATAACCCTGAAAATAGTGACTTGTAAAATCTGTGCAGTATCAGTAACAATACATGCGTAGCATCGTGCATTCACAACTATTTTGATCATAAAAATCATGTTGATGTACTTAGTTTACTTACAGTTTATAAAAATAACACCTAGGAGTAGTTCTGAATGGCAAAGGTTAATCTCTAGCTCTAAGCATAAGCATTAGAGGAATAGATTATTATGGGAAAGTGCAATGGGTAAATGCAAAATGCACAGAGCTTCCACTGTAGCCTCCTGAATTTGGTGTGCAAGAATGGCCAGACAGATTTGCTTTGACAACCCTGTTAGAGTAACCTAGGAGCATCACTCATTACAAATAATTCTATCGCCTACCATACAGGTTACCACCTGAGTTTTGAGGAAATGAACAAGGATGAGTTAGACAAAGAAATGGACAACACTAGAGTCTTGCTGATGTATAAGGAAAAGGATGGGCCTTTTCTTCTTTTTAGAAGGCCCACAGGCAACTTTCAAGGAGCTCACGAAAGATCAAAATTCACCATTCTTAAACAAACAAACACTAGTTTGGTGTGTCTTTGTGATCCCTAAAAGAAGATAAAGTTGAAAAAAATCCAGAAACTTTTATCCAAATCCACTAAACAATTGCTTAAAATAAATTTTTCTTTCTAGTTAAATAGAAGGGAGTCCAGGAAACTCATTTAGTATTTTCCCAACGAGATGATAATAGCCATTGGGAACAAAATCATATCTCATACAAACTCATTCCTCAAAAAACACCTTTTTTCTTCTTTAAATCTTGTCCCATACTCTGCGAATTAAAAACAAACAAATACCAAACAAATGATAGACTCTTATTTTTGGATAACAAACTGAAAACTCTGAGAACCGAATCATCTTGAACTGACTGGAACACACCACATTTGAAGAATGGGAAGAGAATTTCCCTGTTCGTTTTTTTCTTCTCCAGTAGGATGATTGAGGATATATGTTGGCATCACATAAAGTTATTAGTATGAATACCATTTGTCAGAGAATGAGAAGCTAATGGAAATACAGTCCTGAGGAGGCAAGGAGACATACATGCAAGCTACTGAAAGTGGCAAAATTGTAAGGGGAAGACTCAAGATTGTTTTCATGTTTTAGGATCTTCTTAAGTATCTTCATAAATATCTATTTCCTAAAGGAGATAGAAGGAAATAATAATTGGTCAGATTCTCTTAGTGCTTAAGTTTCTTCCTAGGGCTGAGTAAGACACACAGGGGGTTACTCTAACTCTTAGAGCAAGTGATGCTATTTCAATAAATTATTGCTGCAGTGTGCTAAGGGGCCCCATTTTGCTCTGGAAGAGCTAATGTACCTCCCAAAGTGCCATCCAGGTTGTGACTTAAGCAGTGAGAGAGGATCGGACAGAATTGTGAGGCTGTAAAATTATGAGGAGATACTGTATAACGAAACTGCTTATTCATCCTCTGAATAGAGGAATACTATGAGAACTCCTCTGTTGAATTTTGGCAGGACGGGAAACTGAACCCTGAATGAGACAGTCATTAATATGCTTTACTCCTAAGATCACTAGTCTCCTTTGCATATGGAGCTTCTGCTGAAATCTGTGGTGCAAGTCACGTGAATGCTGACCCAAGGAGGCAAATTTCTCCAGAACAGACTGCCAAAAGAAAGAGGTTGGATATTTTAATATCTTCCCTCAGCTAATAACCTCCCATCTTCTACAAATAAACCAGAGCTGAGAGGAGATGTTGGAAATGGAAGGAAGTCCACGATGGATGATCGCCATCTATTCCCCAATCAGGGATACTAATAGAAATTCTTTAGGAGTTTGCATTTCAGATCTACAGCTATGATGTAAAGGTTTTGCCTGTATCAAACACAGCCTTCTCCAATCATAGCTCTTCATGAGGCCAATGGCTTAAGTACTTTTGTCATGAATCCACAGATGAGGTGAATGACATAACTCTACCCACAAATAAATTTTTTTTCTAAATATTGACAATACAATCTGTGCCTCTACAGGTATGATCTGGAAGACATTGCTCATTTATTAGAAACTGGATGTACCCGAGGAAAGAACAAGCAAACTCCCTTCATTAAGCTTAATTTTTGCTTGGAATTTTTTCTTATCTAACAGATAGATATTCATTTTGGAGAATGTTCTCTTTCTCCTTTAAATCCTGAGAAGCTTTTTTCTTGTCAAAGATTGGCATTCTTGTTCACTTGTGTTTGGTGTTTCATGAGTTCATCAACTTCCTTGAAAAGGCTTCAGCCAGGATTGAATTCTACTGTAATAGTCTCCAAGGCTCTCCCCTTGTTTTTAGCTGCACATTGCCAATTAAAGCACAGATGCAAAACTGGCAGGATCCAACAGCCTTCTCCCATGCCAGAGAAGGGAAGTGCTGTATGATGTCACATGAGATGGGAGTTTGCTCAGTCCTGCCTAAAACTGAAATCATTTTGCTGCTGGGAGTATGGCAAAAGGCATCTTCTAGTAACCTCTTGTTATTGGAGGTGCAAAGCTAACCCAAGGAAACACACTGCAGACTCAGTCCTGTCTGCTAGTGAGGCAAGCAGCTGTGCACCTTTAACCAAAAGGACTTTTCCACTGCATGGAACCTCCCAGAAAGAAGGTGGCAAGAGCCATGGCCGTCTACCACCTGAGGAGATCTGTGATCCCCTGAGAAAGTGACCCATCTGAGACACAATTTACAGGTAACAAAGACAATGATATTGCAGGAAGCTATAAGATGGTACTGAGATAGGTATAGTGACCATTATCATAGTGACTGTGGCCTGGTTTAATTTCACATTCATGTTGATGCAAGGTACATACTAAAGTTAACAGGTATTAGAATATTTTATGCTAAGATTCAATTAGCAGGCTCACGATGAGTGGTGAAGGTCCATTTTACTCTGCTTTATAGGTTGCCCAGTTTTCTCTTTCTTTGCCTATGTTTGCTATCTATATTCCATATCATGACACCTTTACCATCTAAATCAATGAAGACATTATAATTGTGGTATACACACAATCACACACACATACATACACACATATACATATGTTATGGTCCATATGAAGAAATCTGCCTATGGAAGATGTTATACCTCTCTGTAAATGGGCAGATCGCCCTGCCCAGATGGGGAAAACCATTTAAAGACCATTGAAAACCATTAAGACTATTAGCTCTGTTTTGGGATAAGAAAAATAACAAAATCTCTGACCAAGCGAGTACTGCCTTTTTCTGACATCAGAAGACATGTTAAATACGGTTTTCAGTGACTGGTTGCCTCACAAATACTCTCTAATGCTTTAATTGTTTTGTTTATTCTGCTTATCGCAAGTCAGAGGTAACTCAGTACATATTAATAATTCTCCTTCAAAGTATATTAACCTTTCAGCTGATTTTGAATGGCCCTGATTTTCTGTAGTTGGGCAGGGCCAAAGTGGACAGTTGCAGAAAAGGCCAGCATGTCTGCAAATGGGCACTTTCTTCCACATGGATCACAATATATATTAAATACAAATACATGTATATGTATATATCATGTATATACATATAAACATATATATACACATACACAGAAAATGAATTGGGAAGTCCTTTGGTTTAGTCTTGTTTAAATATCTACTTCCTAAGTGCATAGGTTTCCTTTGACCAATCTGTTTAGAAAACAAATATGAAAAGTGCCATGGCAAATTTGATAATTCCTTCATTTTCCCCTTCCCCTTTTGGATGCTCTTCCCCCACCACTAACACTTCTAAGTCTTTTATCTTCAAAAATAACATTTTTTTGACCTTTCATCTTAATATATCACTAATTCACAGATTCTCTTGCAGAGCTTCACAATTACTTGCAGAGAAACTAGTCTATAGTGAAAACCAAGGTTCCAAAGAGAACTTTTTTTCCGAAGAAAACAAACAGAAAAACCAACTCTTACTTCCTCCCTCCCCAGAAAAAGCTGGCACTTTGATGTGTTGTGAATAATCCACTCTGAATCTGGCTTGCCTTGTTACATTTGGCCAGCCCAAGCAGCTGAGGTCTGAGCTTTCCTGCATCTCTGTGCGACATTTGGGAAAAAAAAAGGTAATTCAGTTTTTCTAAACCTCTCAGACAGTTGTGACATGATCGGGATTCTCTTGGATTTCTATGCACTCAATTTCCTCCCTCTCCTTTCGTTTAGCACGTTTCTTTTTCTTGTGGTGCTTTTTGGAGGGGGGGAAGAAAGTTAGGAAAACAGGTAAGATAACAAAACAGTGCAGAAGCGTGCAACTCCCGGTGAGCAGCAAGCATTTGAACAGTGTGAAGGTCAAGTTCGAAGGCACAAACAGGAGGGGGACCAACCCAATAAGAAAAGAAGTAACATTTTGCAAAATGGCTGTCCCATGCTCTTGTAGGGAGCTTTTGATACACTGAGTTCGGGTGTGCTCAGTTGCTAATACAAATGTGTAAAGCAGGGGTGCACAGTGATCAATGGAAAAATTTAAAGTGTAGATAAGGCACAAGATAGAAATGCAGTCCATGTCTACGTTCCACAGCGTCATCAAGCCCAGAACGCCCAGCTCTATTGAGGTGACGCTGAGAATTAGCCAGAAGTTTCCCAGAGGGTGGATCACTAAGAAGAAAGTTAAAATTAACATCAGTAGGACTCCAAAGCCAGCAATCAGGACAGGCATGGTGACAGACAAGCCATAGTGATCCATGAAAACAAAGGAAGGATTGAACACAATGAACCGAATGCTCTTGGCCAGAGACAGGGGCCTAAGTTTATCTAGGACTTGTATCACTTCCTTCTGCTTGTCTCTGCTAGTCCTGGCCACCAGATACAAGCGAGAAGCAATGATATTGCTTTCATCTCCTGCCTTGGAGAAAATGATATCATTTCGGAAGTGCTGGAACTCCGGCTTTTTTAAAAAGGAGTTTTGCAGGACACTGATGAAGTCACTCTTGTTACTTGCACTGATGTTGCTGACTTTCAGGAACTGGTAATACTGTTCAACCCAAGACACTGCAGTGAAGCCGCTACAAAGTCGTCTTAAGTCTTCCTGGACGGTGCCGTTCCAGTACTCGAGGGGCTCGTATACATAGAATCCAATCACTGGACTGTAATTGCTGAAGTATTCTTGCTGTAGGATGGCATAGGAGACGCTTGGGGAATCGCTGGCAAGCAGGCTGATGATATTGGCCCCATCGCTGATCTGCAAACAGCCCATAAAGGAAAAGGAAGCATAGATGAGATAGAGGATAACAACAAATGGCTTCACGTAGATATTTGTGATCCACTCATTGTAATGTTCCCGGAGGAAATGCTGAATGAAATGGTTCTGGTAGGGATTGGTCTCATGATGAGAAGTCTGTCGATGCCCATCACTCATCACGGTCTGGAACCAGACGGGCTTACGATCTAGGTATTCCGCAGAAGGAATTTTGCAGCAGAAGATGCTGTGGTAGCGGTTCTGCTCTAGTTGGCCAGCAAAGACTAGGCAGGAGCCAAAGAAAGAGAAAATGTAGAAGTAGTTCAACAGGATGGAGACACACATGTTCTGACAGAATACCTTCACGGCCTCAATGTTGGTGAAAGGGCTGGCCCCCATACCGAACGTGATGAAGTACAAGGAGCTGGTCATGGTGTAGGTGACCATCACATCAGAATAGGCATCAGCAACCCTGTCTTTGAAGGGCAGGTTCTCTCTGGTTCTCCGCCATCCTGATAGAAGCTCAAATACTCCCTTTGTTCCATGACCTACAAATAACAATACAGAATAAATGAATACAAATTCTTATTCTGCGTCTCAAAGCTTCACAAACTCTTCTTGCTCATGGCAGAGTATCATCCTTCGCCATTAAGGTTCATGGCACACTGTCTAAGATGGCAACACTCTATAGGAGAAGCGGAAAGCTTGAACATGCAGATTGCAAATATTAATTCTATACAATTAGTGGGAGACTCACCCAAGTGATTGACATACCCAGGTGATTGAAAATGTAAGTTCTGTACAATTCATGGGAGGCTCCTGCAGTGCACATAGGAAGATAATGATAATCGCTGGCATTTATATAGCACTTTAAGATTCCTGAAATGCTTTACAAACATCATCTCACTTTATCCTTACGACAGTCTTGGAAAGCAGATTGTAAATTGACTATAAATTCCAAACACTTTGGAGTGTACCTACAGAGTGTCCCTAAAGTCTGGACACATAGGAAAATATGCATATTTTGAAATATTTGGAATATTAACAGACCTTCTCCTCCTTGACTTCTTTTTCTGGGGTATGCTAAAGGAGAAGGTGTACTCAATGAAAATCACAGATGCAACACACCTGATTGAACACATAAAGAGTGAATGTGCTAAAATTGATGGCAATGTGGCGTTATTGCATCGAGTTCACATGAATCTTGCAAAGCGCATCAACCTTTGCATCAAAAATGATGGAAATCATACTGAAGATGTTATTTGTTAATATTCCAATTAAATCAAATGTTGCTGAAAATTTCATTCATTTCATTTCTTGAAAATATGCATTTTTGCCTATGTGTCTAGACTTAGGAACACCCTGTATTGTGGAGTATAACTTGAGAACCCTGATATAGTTTAAGCAAATTCTTGGCTATGCTCAACATGGAGCTTAGGTTTGAGGCTGGGGTTAGCCTTGATCTTCAGGGTTCATTACTCTTATATATATATATATATATATATATATATATATATATAGCTGGCTACGGATTTTTGGAATGTTCTATGTCTGATTTAGCAAATCCCAAATTTGTGGAACTACAGGATACAATGAAGTGCTTATCTGTTCTATGCTTTCGTACTTACAGTATACAGTCTCATAATAAAATCATTTTTTCCTCATGCATACATCTTGTCCAAATAGGTTTTGAATTCCTTAAAGCAGGAAATGGCTGTCTTACACTTTTTTTGCATCCTTTATAGTACCTAAAACAGTAGTATGTATATATATGAGGAACATAATAATAACAACAAAGTTTTTCTATAGTGCTTTAATGTTGGTAAAGAATTTTCCTAAAACTGACCCAGTGAGGTGAATAATTCCTAGTATTATAGATTCTCTTTTTTTCTTATAAGGAAATTGAAGCTGAGAGAAATTCCTATCAGGATTTTGAAATAGATGGAAACTTAGAAATTTTCTTGTCCTATTCCATAAGTTGACTTAGAAAGAAACTGAGGTCCAACGAGGAAAAAAAAAACATTGAAAGTCATATGAATGATAAGTGGGGGAACTGAGGTTTAAATTGAGGTCTTCCATCTCCATATCTAGTGCTATTCCTATCCTGATACCCAGGGAACATAGCTCTTGTCTTAGAACTAGCATTTAAACCCAAGTCTCTTGACTTCTGGTTTGTCCTTCTTTCCACTATACGTTTCCTCCCTCAAGCTATCTTTTCAAAGTTGGAGTATTTGAAGGATACTACTACCTGAGTTGCTTCATTTAGGAAACAGCAAAGCAATGTTACCCACTTCAAAAAAGGATTGAAAATGTCTAACTTTCCATTTTTTCCATCTCCATGGAGTTAGAGCAATAAGCAGTAAGCAACTCAGACAGGGATCATATCTACTGCTTGCTTTATAACCAACAAATAGTCTAGGTCTGAGTGTTTTCAAATGGTTGATAGGTGAACATTCACATGTTCTTGCTGATCTGGCTTCTAAGAACTTTTAGCTTAGATGAGTAGGTATTTGTTTTTAGGGCTTTGATGAAAGAAATTGTATATGCATATACACATACACATTTATGCACATGTGAAGTAGGTGCGAGAAACCAAAGAAGTACCATTATGAAGAAAAGAGTTTCTTTTCTACAGCCTATTACTTGCCTCCTACTGAGTACATGATGCTTAGTTTATTACTATTTACCTCTTTCATAGAATTTAGAATATTAAAGATGAAAAAGACCCCAGAAAACTTATAGTCCAAACTCTTAATTTTACAAAGAAAAAACTGAGGCTTGATGAAATAAAGCAAGCAGCCCAAGGTCAAAGAGTAGTGGAAGAGCAAGAAGTTTATCCAAGATACCCTGATTCTTAGTAATCTTTCCACTAGTGTTGATAGTTATTCTAGGATTGAAAGGCTGGTGGTGAGTTTTGGACATTTTCCCCTCCTATCTGACTAACATAACACATGCACATCATGTTTACAATTGCATCTCATTTTTGTTGTGGTTTCATGATGTGTTGTGATGGCACCATCTCAAAGAATTCAGAGTCAGACCACCTCTAATACAAGCGCAGGCATTTTTTGAGGACTGGAGCTTCTCTGAAGAGGGCTAAGGTTCCAAGAGGAATCAGCAACTTAGTAAGACAAGACAGGCAATTTTGTAGTGTAATGATGCTGATTACACAACAGAAATTATGAATATTAAAAAGGCAGGAGGAGTTTGTTAAGGGATTAGGTAGTGGAGAGGGATCTCTTCTATGGTTTGGTAGTCAAACATCCTGGTTGTGCTGCTTTCTGATTGGCGAGGTATTGTAGTCCTGTCTGGTCAAGATGGATAGTTAGGTATTGTGGTCCTGTCTTGGGCTAAATGGATGATGTGATTGTGGTTGGGTATGAGAACATACATGTTTAAATATGTGAATTGGATCTGGGGGCAGTGGCTAGCTAGTTGAGTCTGGGGGTCTGTGGTATGGTCAAAGCCAGATCATATGATTAAATCAGGACATGCCTACTGTTCAGCGGGGCCCATAAGGAAGTTAGGATATAGGGCCTGGGCTAAGCTTTGCTAGGATTCCATCACTTTTCTAAACTAACGGAGTATTTGACACAGTGCATTATCATAGTTTGGCCCCAGGGACATTCAGAGATCTTACAAATTAGAAGAAAACCTCCTAAAGAAGTTCATGGGCAAAGTAGGATCAATTATCAGTTTAAAACAAGATCCAATACTTTTAGAAGAGGAAGAAATATTAGAAAAATGAACACTTCCTTTGAAAACGTCTGGAAATACGATTTGAATTGCTAGACGACAATAGCAAGCACTTGGCCAAAACCCCAGTATACAAAATAGTGGTTAATAAAAATACATTTCCCTGGAATTTTGGAAGTCTAATAAAGATTTTAAATGGAAAAGGAAAATGGAGACATAAACTATGTGTAAGTATGATACAGTGAAAATAATTCTAGAATCTGGTGACCTGGGTTCAAATTGAGCCTCTGAGGCTTAATACTTGTGTGACCTTGGGCAAATCATTTAGCTCCAGCAGGCCACAGGTTTCTCTTCTGGAGGGTGGTGGAGGACATGTGACTAGAGATAAAGAGGTAGATATGAGATACAAGGTGACTCATGGAGGTAGGACTGATAAGATTTGTCAAATGAAAGGATATGTGGGGTGAGGGAAAGCAAGGAGTGGAAGATACACGAGTGATTAGAAAGAGAGTGACGCTCTTAACAGAAATAGGATTTTGAAACACAGATAGATTTTTGGGGAAATATAATAAGTTCAGATTTGGATATAATGCATTTGAGATACTATAGCAAGGCCAACACCTTTTTAACGGCAGCAATACTTACATATTTGCTGTTCTATGTAGTTTCTATGACTCCTTTTTAGTCTGTGTAACTATATTCCTAGAATTTTTTTACATTTGAAGATGTGATTCAATATTGTTTGCTATAGAATGAGTATGTGCTTAATATATCCATTTCTACATATCTGTATTAATATAGCAAGGTATTTTAGGTAGATTGAAAATATGTCCCCTCTCCTCTATTTAATCTGGGCTGGCATTTCATACATTTAGAATCTCAAGGTAGAGAAACCATAATAACATCTAAAAGGCTTTAATTCCACATATGAGAGAAAAACTTAAGGTCAATTGTCCATTGTTTTTTTCTCTTCAATTAAAAGATCTCCTCTTTTGATCATAACCTCATGGCTAGTGCTTTTCTAGGCCCAGATGGCCCCATTTCATTTGGCAAAAAAAATAAGACTTTTTACCCTCTTATATTAATTAATCTTGAACAAATCAGGGAAGAATTTGCTCCCACTATCTCATCTTCTTCAAATACTGCCCTCAAAAATCCTAAAGCTATGGGAATTGATGACATAACTGAACAGTGTAAAGAGAGAACGGCGTAAGCAGGACAGAAACCTTTGGAAGTGGAGGAAGAAGATAGCTTCTCATTAGTCACCATATTGGAGCTAGCCCAATCTCTCCCCTTGCCCCCAAAGGAAAGAGTATCTCTAACAGAAGTCAGAGATAAGTTTTTCCTGTATAAGAAGGGAAAGCTAGGTGTCATCTTTGGAGGTTCAATCTGGGGAAATGCCTCACCATTATCCTAATTTGGAAAAAAGACTTTGAGGCTTAGGGTCACACTTAAATTCTAGACATATATGTAAAGTATAGGTTTCAATAAATCTTCTTTGGACAAATACATGTTTTGTAAGGGCTTCTTTTCCCCATCACTAGTCTAGACTCAAGGTTACCACATAATAACTAATTTGGAAAGGAATTTGCTACTAAATTAAGAGACTGAGATAAATAAGAAACAAATTTTTCTTGCCTCTTAATTTAAATGCCTTGAGCTGAAGGAGCCCTTGTTCCAATTGCTGTAGTGAGAGGACCTAAATTTAAATGCTAACTGTAAATTTAGCTTGAAATATCCAATAGGTAGTTTGTAACATGGGAGTGAGGCACAGGAGAGTCAGACAAGGGTTGAATATGTTGGTTAGGGAGACATGTACTTAGAAATTATAACTGAGGCCATGGCACCTGATGACATCAAGAGAGTGCAGAAAGCCAAAATTTTTTTGGAACAGAGCCTTGAGGGAGACACCCACAGTTAGGGCATGTGATCCAGTAAATAAGACTAAGAAATGTTCAGACATATAGAAGGAAAACTAAGATCTAAATGACACGAAAATCCAGAGAGAGTAGAGTATTCAGTAGGAAGGAATCAAAAGTATAAATTGTAGAGAAACTCAAGGAACAGTGAGCATTGAGAAAAGGCCGCTGGATTTGGAAATTAAGAGACTAGTAAGTTTAGAGACAAAAGTTTCAATTGGATGATGGAAGTAGGAAACTAAAGTGTAAGAGATGGAGAAATGAGTGAAAAGAAAGTGGAGGCAATGAGTGTAGACAGCTTTTTCTAGGATCGCAGGGTGATACATTTAGAGCTAGAAGGCACCTGAGGTATCATGTAGTACAATCTTCTCACTTTACAAATAAGGAGACTGAGGATTAGAGAGGTTAAGTGACTTATTCAAAGTCACACAGGTAGTAAGTAGCAGAATTGGGATTTGAATCCAGAAACTTTGATCACAGCTTTAGAGCTGGAAGTGACTTCAGAGGCTATCATCATCATTTTACTGATATGGAACCCAGAGGGATTAGGCATCGAGTGAATTGTCTAAGATCATGCAGGTTGTAAATTGCAGAACCAGCATTTGAATCCATGTCTTTGGATCCCAGATAATGCACACTCTCCACTTGAGTTTGGCTAAGAAAGGAAGGAGAGTTATAGGAGTATAGCTTAAGGGGATAATAGGGTCAAATATAAACTATTATTATTATTATTGTTATTTTAGAGTGAAGGAGGTCAGGGCATGCTCGTAGGCAGCAGCAGAAGTCAGCAAATTAGAAAAGACTTAAATTTGAGAGAGTAGAGGGATGATTGTAGGAATAATTTTCCAGAAGAGGTGGGAAGGAATTGAGATCAAGAGTATAAGTTAGCCTTGATAGGGAGAACTATGTTTTTACTAGAGAGAGGAGAAAAGAAAAGAATGGGAGATGATGTTAAGAAGTACTAAAAAAACAAAACAAAACAAAAAGAAGGAACTGGTTGCTGAAATAGAGATGTTAAGTATCTTGAAGGATAATGACCATTTGGGTACCATATTAATCTCTATAAGCTTTAATTCTACATATGAGAGAAAAACTTAAGGTCCTTTTCATGGCGTTTGCCATAGCATTGACATGTTTCCTGTAAGAGCTTAGTTTTTGTGAGGGAAAAGGAAAGGAATGCTAGGTCTAGTCTCAATTAATGCCAGATTTCCAGAAAGAAGATTTCAAAGGGTACAGGGAAAGGGTAGATAAAATCCAACAAACTAAAATTTTACAGGAGAAGAAAACCCAGGAGGGATGGGAAATTCTCAAGAATAAAATCAAAAGAGGTCATTGATAAATAATTTCTGTTGGGAGGGAAGGAAGGAGTTGTCTCAAGAGACAGACATGGATGTACAAGGACCTCATTAGCAAACCTAGATGTTAAAAAGACAGATGAAAGCAAGGGTAGATAATGGAGAATCAATACAAAAATATGACAGGTTGCTATAAAAAATGTTTAGCAGTATTAAAGTGCAGAATTGAGTATCAAGGAAATTTAAGGACAACAAGGAAAGTTATATTGGAAAAAAGAGGAAGATAAAAGAAAGGATGACTCATATTTGGGCTATATGGGATGATGAAAACTCTGATGGGGAGAAGTGAGAGCTAATCAATTATTATTTTTTGGCTTCTGTTCTTACCTGCCAAGAAGGATATTCTTATAATATTTGACCTGGAAAGGGCAGGAAAAAAATGCTCAATGGGAATTGATGCCAAAGATAAATAAATGCTGCCTTAGATAAGTTCAAGATACCTGTCCCAGACAAAGGATATCTTAGGGTATTGACCTAACTGAAACATTTTATTTCTGAATTTTTTGTCAATAATCTTTGAAAGATTGTGAAGAATGAAAAAAATGCACTATTCCAGGAAATTGAAGGTCAGATTTTCGATTTTCAAAGAAGGGTTGAAAGTGGAGTTTGCAAACTTGTCAGTGAACTTTGAATTCTGGTAGCATTCTAGGATATATTATTAAAGGGATGGCTAATGAACACCTAGAAAAGGAGACAGTAGTCAGAAGGAGTTAGCACGGATTTACTTAAAAACAAACAAAATGTGTAGTATGGCTTTATGTATCTATATGTCTTAAATTAAAAAAAACAAACAAAAACCAAAATTGGTCATGCCAAATTAAGCTCATTCTCTTTTTTCTTGGCACATTTTAGTTTGGTAGAACAGGGGAATATTAAAAATACAATTTACCTAGACATTAGGCACAGTTTTTGACAAAAACTCCCATGCTATTATTGTGGGGAAAAGGGATGTCAATACAATTGAGTAGATTTGGATTCCAATAAACCCACAGAGTAGGCATTAACGATTTGACATTAAATTAAAGTAAGACTTTTAACATAGTGGTCCAGGAACCTATGCTTAATAATATATTTCTTAACATTATTATAAATGTCTTGGCAGGCACTGAAGAAATGTTTATTACATTTGTAGATGACCAGAAGCTTGGAGGGATAGCTAAAATACTCTGTGACTTTAACATAGTAAAAGATCTCAATAGCCTAAAATGATGAGTTATATAAAAGAAGATGAAAGGGAATAGGGAAAAATTTAAAGGACATTTGAATTTAGTTTCGATATATAATCATCAGAAGTACAAATTAGGGGATGTGTGGGTAAATGTCACCTCATCTGAAAAAGTTTGAGGGGTTTCAATGGACCGTCAGCTTACCATGAGTTAACAGTGTGATGTAGCAGCTAATAAAGTCTTAGGCATCCATAAAACAGACTTAGTGTTCAGGACAAGAGGGAAGGGGCATGGGCACCATTATACCAACTCTGTGCTATTTTTGCAATATTTTGGTCAATTTTGTGCAACATATTTTACAAAAGATATTGACAAGCTAGAGATCATCCGCATATCAGTTAAAGGAACTAGACCTTTATCTGGAGAAGAGATTATAGTTATCCTTATGTATTTGAAAGGCTATCATGTAGAGTGGTTCTATCTGGCCCCAGGATAAAGAACAAAGAATGGCAGATGGAAGTAGAAGAAAAACATTATATAGTCTTAATATCAGGGGGAAACCCACACAACAATCCCCCAAATTCCCTATAACTGGAGTTACTCAAAAGGGCTCCTCCTCACTAGAAGGCATGGAGCAAAGGCCAAATGACTATTTCTTAGGTGAGTCTTAGAGGGAATTCTCGGTCAAGTATGATCTCACATACATGAGGCATCCTCTCAGGTCCCTTCCAACTTTGAGATTTTGTGACTCTGGGACCATGGTGCAATCCTTGCCCCCTCATTCTTCTCTGAACATATAAAGAAAGTGATGAGGGCAGAGGAGGAAATAAAAATAGTCACAATTTGCTGCTTCTGCAATATTTCTTTCTTTACTGCTCACCCCTCCCCTGAATGAGTTTGCAAATGACCATGTAATACATATGATGCAGTGACTTTCAGAGTGAATGGAAATCTTCATATCATCCTGCTGTTACACTTGCAGGCGCAAAGATACTATAGAGGAACTTTGGAATCCTGTGAATGAAGACAAGCAATGCTTGGGCTGCTCTCCAAGAACGCCATTAAGAAGCATATTTGGATGAAGGAAACAGAATGACTCACCCTCTCTGGTTCCCTAGTGCATAGAAAATATATTTCCTTGTGTCATCTAGCTAATGGAATTATGGGTTATGCTGTTCAACTTAGTGCCCCATATGTGGTAGATACTCAGTAAATTGGACAAGTCACTTAAACTTTCTTGAGTTTGATTTTTTTTTTAAATTTGTGATGAAACAGGGCTAGACTGGATGACTTCTTGGGCTTTCTCTAGTTCTTTGATTCTGGTATCCAAGTTAATTTGTTTTTTGCATTAATTAAAATATGTGGTAAAGACTCTATCAGGAAAAACTTTGGAGTCTTGTTATAACACTGTCTATCTGCAGTGTTCAGATCTTTTGATAAAACAGCCTACCTTGATATATTTGTCTAATGAATGAATGGATGGAAAAAGTCCTTTTAAACGATATCTGAAAGGGATCCAAGATAGACTTTATTCTAATTTCATCTGCATGGAGAACAAAGGCTCTATTGTATCTTACAGTCATTTCTGGTTGTATGTATGTAGACTCCATTGTGGGCAACCATTGTTGGGGTTTAGTTACTACTGATTCATGATGAAAACTGGGCATTGAAAACTGGGTTTCCCCTTTATCACACTCACCTGTGGTCATGCTTACTGCCCCAGGCAGTTGACCTAATTATTTCTCTTTGTTCATGGGCATGGCTTCTGAAGGCCAGTAACACATAGGGGCCTACTGGAATACAGTAAAGCAGAGAAAAGCAGAACTAACCTTTCTCAAGAAATCTGTCTGAAGCAGACAAATGCAAGAGTCCATCTCCAGGAAGTTGGCCCTTAACCCAGAGAGGCTTAAAACTGGAAAGGATCTTTGAGGTCATAGAATTATATAAATTTAGAGCTGCAGGGAGCCAGAGAGACTGTCTAATCTAAGACTGGAATTTTAGAAATTGGACAACCATAATCAGAGAAGTGAAACCCCTTGTTCTCTACTTGCTAACTACTCCTTTCTCAAACATGACTATTCAGCATTTCACTTACATGATATCTGGGCATCATTTTTGCCACAATTGGTTGCCACATTTGTAAACTGATAATGAAGTATCTAGTGGATAGGTATAGTCACAATATGACCCTAGAAGAAGTATAAGGATAATGTAAAGTATTGCCAGTTTGAGTCAGGATTCAATACCAGAAATCATATTCATTAAAGGGAGGTATCTCTCTAATCAGGAGGCTGGTTCTAACTTCAAAATCTTTCTTAGATTCTAGAAATTGTTAAGATTGTAAAAATTGAAAAACAAATTGCAAGAATACTCTCCCATACATTTTCTTTATGACTGAAACAGTATGAATTTTGGGTTTTTTTTTTACCCTAATGGCAGTTGGATGTTACCAATAAAGGTTTCCAGTTTGAAAATGCTTTCTGTACTTATTTTTTTCCAGAAACCCAGAACTCCGTGGCTCTCAACCACCAAACAATTTCATTGCAGTCCAGATCCATTTGTTCCTTTAAAGTATATGCCGGGATGAGAGAGAAATTCATCACGGCCATGAAATAATGAAAAATTAAATTAATTATTGTGTAGCTGAGGTAAGTGGTGCCCAGGGATCTCAGCAGTGGATACAGTCCAATATTTAATCAATAGAACAGGTTGTTTTTATAAAGCAAGTGGAATATCCTTCTCGTGCTCCTATCTCATTCCACCCAGCAAAATGCCAGAAGGTAAGGTAGAGGTAGGCATGACCTAACCCTGTTTATTATGGAAAAAATCAGATGATCTCACAGACTTTCAGTGGGTAGAAAAACAGTGAGCATATGAAACAAAACATCAGCTTTCAATTTAGAAGAGTTGAGTTCCCTTACTGACACGTGTACCTCTCCCTCATACTTTCTTTATGACCCTAGCAGAGTAACAACTTGGATATGGAAAACAATTAGGCCCCACAAGTTGGAGATCTCTTAGCACCTGTAAGTAGAGGACATAGCTGCTTGGAATGATTGAAAATAGATTATTTGGTACGAGAGGTCTTAGGTTCAAATCCTACCTCTTTCTTTTACTACCTTTATGACTTTGAGCAAGTCATGTTCCTCTCCGGACCTTAGTTTCTTTACCCAGAAAATGAGAATGATACTTGATATTAAAGTTACACAGAAGAGGAAATGAGATAATAGAAATTATTTTACAAACTGGTCTTTGTATATGAGGTATTGTTAGTTGTCTCATAAAAGTATAAGAACCACTAGCTTGCAAACAACCCCCTGACCATTTCATCACAGTACTTGTTATCCTTTTGTTAGGTTCTTCCAGAAATACTACCAACAGAAAGCTGTTCTTGTTGTTTATATTAAGTTCCATCAATCAAGTCTTCTTTTGATATGAATTTTAACTGGATTTTACTTGGTAGGTTTGAAGAGAGTGTCATTCATTATAGTCCCTATACGCCAAATGCTAAGGATGGCCTTGGACCTCGGAAGTCACTTAACTTATGTGTATCTACATTGAAAATGAGGACACTACAGCTAGAATAATGATAACCTATTATCCCAAGACTGTTGTTGTGAACTTTGCTGGATCTATGTCTTCCTCTTAGTTCCTCTGAAGAACACAAGGCATTTTTTTTTACTTTTCATTGTTAATTGAATAGTCATTTTCTATTTCCTTCTTGTACATTTTGATCTCTAATTTTTAAAAATATGGCAATCTGTATCTATATCCATTCATCCATCCACTCCCCCATCTATCCATCCATCTATCTATCTATCTATCTATCTATCTATCTATCTATCTATCTATCTACATTACTCAGGCCTTGGGTGCTGACTTAGCAGGGGCAGCATCAAGGAGACATTTGCATGGGTCACTGAGGTTGCATGGATTCTCAGGATGTTTAGTTAACCAATATTAGGAGTGCTAACCCATCACCATGGCAACATTGATACTGAGGACTGTAGTTTCACTGTACACTGATAGGTGTACACAACCACCAGCAGAACTACTTTGCTTATCTCAGTAGAATAGGGGTGGGGTACTTGTCTATTTATATAACACTATTAGAGCCATATGGCAACAGACATTGTCAGAGCCAGTAGGGTTATTCTGTTCCTTAATAGTCATCATTTCTATGTTTCTAAGTCAATCAGTTCGCTGAATTCTTCTGGTATAGGAACATGGTTATGGGACTACACTGATAATGTAGAGGCAAAATGATCAAGTCCTTGGATCTGGAAATCCATTGTTGTTTTTTTTTCCCTTGTGTAAATCATGTGTGCTTTTTTCTGGGATCAGTGGTTTTAACTGATGGATAATGACAGGGATGTTTAGTCAATGGTCCTAGGAAAGATATGTCTCCCCTATAACTTTGAGTTGTCAAGCATGTGCAATCAGATGTGGAGGTAGTAGGGGTAAGTTTTTCCTTATATGTGGCAACTAGCATAGGTCAACAGGGTATGGTAAGACTTGGTCCCCAAGGTTGGGTGTAAGACAGAACTATCCAGATGATCCATCTTTCACAGGCATGTAGGGAGTAGAGTAGGCTGAACTCCTAAATATTCAAAGGATCATGGGTTCATAATTAGAGAGGTGGAAGGGACTTTAGGGCTCACCTAGTACAATTCCTTACTTGTATAGATGACATAACTGAGGCCTAGAGATGCTAAGTGATTTGCCTGAAGTGACATACATACTACATGGAAGTCAGAATTTAAATTCAAATCCTCTGATTCCAAATCTGGCACTCTTTCCACAGAGTCTAAATTGTATCCAGGCATTTATTGGCCTGAGTTGATTCTTAACTCATTCTCCAGGATAAAATGCAGCCATGAGACGGGTTCACTGTGTAATAATACTAATAGCTTACATTTGTATACCACTGTAAGGGCTACAAAACACTTTGACTGAATTTTTTCCTTGCAGGAGCCCTTTGAGGGAGATTTTACTAATATCCCCATTTTACAGATGAGGAAATGGGTCAGAGAGGTTGTGATTTGTTCTGGTAATACAGATAATGTTTGAAGGGAGATTTAAATCTGGGTCTTCCTGATTCCAAGTTCTATTCGCCAGCCTATACTGCCTTAGGAATCAGGAAGACCAAAATTCAAGTCCAGCTTTTGACACTCCTGCTGTGAGACCCTGGGTCAATAACTTAACTTCTCAAGAGTCGTAGAAAATTGCCTAAGACTTTAAGGTGTTGATAAGTTGCCTATCTGCAATTGTAAAGGAAGCTTTCCCAACAGGATGAAATAAATACCAACAACGGAATTTAGATATTGTGGGAATCAAGTTCTGTGGGTTGTATTGAAATTCTTCTTAATCATAATTTACAGAATGATTCTCTTTTAAGTTGTTTCTGTGGCTGATTGAAATTGATGGAAATGATTGGAATTGAACTCAAGATCTCATAAGCCACGGTTATTTTTAGAACCTAGCACCAAAGGGGGAAATTAATCTTGTGTTTTAATTACAATTTTCTGAATATGCTGCATATGCAAAATAAGAGGTGTTCCCTGACATCATTCATAGCCTCTGTATAACTTTGCTTACTTTTTAAAAAAAATTATGATGTTGCTCAAACCTTAAACTTGGCTTTATTGATCTCTTCTGGGTCTAGCAGGGAACTGACACAGGAGAATATCAACCAGAAGAGTGATAAACAGAATCTCCTGCTGGAATATAAGTCCCATGAAGGCAGACATTTAAATCAACAAACTCTTTATTAAATTGCTATATATAGGTGTAGAGCCAAAATGTCAGAGTAAAGGCAACTCACCTGAACTCTCCTCCAAACAATTTTTAAATTATACCTCAAAAGAAATTCTGGAGGGGTAGAACCAACAAAAAGTCAAAGTGAAACAATTTTCTAGCCCAAGACAACTTAGGAGGTTGACAGGAAAGGTCTGTCTCATCAGGATGGTGGTTGTGCCCAGATAACGGTGCAGTAAAAGCCTGTGATGGGACAACCAGCAGGTCTTGGAGGTGGCTATAATAGCAGTGGCAGCAGCAGCTTTGGGAGCTCTCAGCCTACAGACCATTAGGGAGAAAGGCAACTGGTCAGAAGGAGGTTACAAAGGATGCTTTGCTGACACTGAGAGCAAGACCCAGTTGACTGCTCATATATGTTCTGGCTTGCAATCCTAGGGTAAAGGGAAGTGGCCTCAGGGGAGCAGAAGCCGTGGTCATGGTTCCAGGGCACAGGAAAATGCATGTAGTGACTCATAGGGAAACAAGGGTCCTGGTCTCAGGTCCAAGGCAGAAAGGAGTGCTAGTTCTTGTACCCACAGAAGAGCAAGGGCCTAAGTTACATCTCCAAGGGCCATAAGGAAGCACTTGTGGCCACAAGGGAGCAGGGGTCCTGGTCACAGTTCTAGAGTGTAGAAGACTGCTTGCGTATGCTCACAGACCAAAACGCAAAACAGGAAAGCAGTGACCCCCACTCCCCAAGATGAAAACAGTAGCACAGAAAACCTGAAG
>CM053627.1:187988525-188004813 GCA_028646595.1 Phalanger gymnotis | reverse complement strand
GAGGCGAGCTAAGAGACCAACTACAGCTGAAGCTGAAAAAAGCCAAAGCAGGAGACCTGTGTGAACCCAGGAGTTTGAGCAAGGACTTAAGGCCAGTAAATATGATTTGGCTAAATACTATCTTGTTTGTCTGTGGCCTCCTGGTTACTCTTGTGAGGCGGGCCTATTGGGCCTGGGGTTTTTTGGTCAAGATGTCGGAATGGGGAGGCTGGTTCGCTAATTTGTTGCTCTGGGGCCTAAATAAATGTTCTGTTGCTTTCTACTTAGAGAATCTCTCATACCTTGTGATTTCGAACCATTCAAACATATACGTGATTATTTTTGAGATTATAAATTCGGCCTTCCTACTACAGGGGTTTACAATTTCATTTTAATTAAACATACATATATCATTCACTTAGTTCAGGGGAAAAAGTCAGCACCCTGAACTTCAGAGAAAACAGACAGGATTCTAGCCATCTGACGAAGACATTACATAACCTAGTTACCAGACAGAGAAGTGCCAACATCTGGGTTTTTCAAAGTGGGGTGAGGGGCGTGAGGCTTCTTAAAGGCTACCCAGAATCTTGTCTGATCAAATCATATGACACTCTTCCAGTGAGTGAGCCCCAAGCAAGCCTTTTCCAGGGCCCAAGGGCTTCATACCTGTCTAGGACTTTACACCAATCATGATCTAATTACCAAAAGGTAATTCCTACAAACAAAGGCAAGACTCAATCAAAAGCACTTGATTGCTTTAGTGCTGAGAAGCACTCCAAAAGAAAACAGTAAAAGTCCCATTTTTCTTGCCCTTATAGCAGTCATGGCAAGGAAGGTAATGTCCAGGAGAGATGATTTATGTTAGCAGGTCCTTGGGTGGCTCAGGGGGGCAGTTAAGCCATTCAGCACAAGACCAGACTGTCTGAGAAGGAGTGGAAGTATTCCTCTTTAAAACACAGACCACCCCACTCCAGTATCATCTCTGGTAGAGGAAATACAGCAAGATACAACACTATCCTATCCTTGAGAAATTTAGAATCTCAGTGATGAGATAAGGCATGCATAGAGGAAATAGCAACACATAAGACATGATTAAATGCCTGACAAGAATAGTTCAGACAACTAGTATCAGACTTCTGACAGTGGAGAGAAGAGTGAGGGCTTGAGAAGTCAGGAAAGCTTTCCTGATACATCAGATGAGACTGAGCCCTGATACATGAGTTAGCTAGGGATAGGCAGAGAGGAGGAGGTAAGGGATACTTCAGGTGAGGAAGATGCCATGAGTATGACATGTTGAGGGGTAGAGTTGTTGAGGCTGGTCTGGAGGCAAATTTGTGAAGGGCCTTGAATGCCAGGAAGAGGAATTTTTACTTTATCTTAAAAGTAATTGGATCCATTGAAGATTTTTTTTTCCATCAGTGGAGGGATGTGATCCAAGTAGTACTTGAGAAGAAGAATCCAGCAAAACTTTGCTTTCCATTTTAAAGCAAATGGGCTTGTTTAAAAATGACAGTCTTTGGGCATATACTCTGAGAGTGTTACCAGAAACAACAACAACAAAGAGAACCATCTGTTCAAAGCTTTGCACAGTAGCATTATGCTTAATTGAAAAAACCAAATAAATATACTGGAAGCGACCTAAAAAAAATCCAACAATGTGGAAATAGTTAAGTAAATTGTGCCATATTCATATAATGGAGTTCTATTATACAATCAGGAGTGGTGAGTAAAAGGAATACAAAGAAATATGGAAAGACCTTCAGGAAATAATGCAGAGAGAGCAGAGTGTTAATGATCTTGGTGAAAGGAAATGAGAAGGAATGCACAAAGAATTCTGATGGGAGACTCGGGAGGAAGAACTGGAGTTTTTGATATTTATAAATTAAAATTAAAGTATAATTACTCAGCAAAACATAAAGTGCCAATCAATTTTTCCTTCTCCCACAGACCCTCAAATACATATTCATATATTCTTGGTTTTTCTCTGATCTTATGTTTTCCCTTCACCTCCTTTCTCCCCTCTCTTGTCTCTCTGTCCTGTCTCTTATTCTCTCCTCCCCTCTCTTCTTTTCTCTCTTTCTTCTGTTTCTTCTCTACCCTCTGTCTCTCTTATCTCTTCTCTTTCTCTCTATTGCTATGTCCCTGTCTCTTCTCTCTGTCCTCCCATCCCTCTACATCTATCTTCTCTGTGTTTTTAACTCTCCCTTTTTTGCCTTTTTTCTCTCACTATCTCTTTCTCTCTCTCCTCTTTTTATTTCCCCTTCCCCAACCCCCTCCTGTTCTCTCTTATCACTGTCTCATATATTCCAAGGCATACTATCTTTTTCCCCCATCTTCCTATGGGATGAATGGCTAGGAAGCATATTTGGGATTATTACCTGGATTATTATTATTTTACATAGGGAAATTCAAACAACTCTGATTCTAAAAACAAAACAAAACAAAACACCTACACCTTGGTTTTGCATGAATTATGTCTTTAACTTAGCACAAGGCACATGTTCTTTCGGCATTTTACAATTTAATCCCTTCTCAACCCCCATTATGTTTTCTAAACCTTGCCTTTATCTCATAAGGAAGACTGTCGAATGTGAAGATGAGGAAATTGAGACCCAGAGAGGGCAGATGACTTGCATAGGGTCTCACAGGAGATATTCACAGGGTCAGATCTTTTGAGAATCTAGAGCTGAAAGGGATTTTAGAGATCGCCTGGTCCAAGCCCCCTGCCCCCAATTCTATAAATTAGGAAACTGAGATCCAGAGGTGTATAGTGACTTGCCCAAGGTCACACAGGTAAAAGTAGCAGAGCCAGTATTTCAACTCAGGCTCTCTGACCCCAAATCCAATACTTCTTACACTTATTTCACAATACAGAAAACACATCAAATGCCCAGTGGAAAAGAGAGATTTTTTGATTCCATCCTGACAGTGTCACAGGAAGACATCTAGGACAAGGCATGTGTATGCCCTAGATGATATTTGAAAATATTTGAATTACTATAACACAGGTGAATAAATACCTACATGTCCTAGGCAGTATTTGCTCCAGGATATGTATTCCTTGAAGACTAATAGGTGAAAAAAAGAAGTTTGTGATAATAACATGGTCCAGGAGAATATGAGCTTAATGAGGGCAAGGATTGTTTTTTTCATTATTTGCTATTATATGCACAGTGCCTAACATGATGGGGAACACTTTTTCTAGGTTCTAGACCTATGATTTAATAAGTGTGTGGAACCTTAGAGCAAGGAAAAATTTCCTATCCATGCAGATCTGAGACTGTTCTGCAACATGTAGTCCTAAAGAGTTTCCTAGTGCGTGGAGAGGATAAATGACTTGTCTGTTTTAACATAGTCAGTATGTGTTAGAGGTGAGACTTGACCTAAGTTTTCCTGACTCAGAAGTGTATTGTTAATATATTTTTGCTTAATGGGAACATCTTTCCCATCCATTAATAGGCCTATGTGACCTGCGTAAGTCACATGGAAGCCTAAGTTTGAATGACATGAAGCCTATGGTGGGATGAGCTTGCTGAATGGGTGGAGCAGGAAGAGGCAGAGCTGGAGAAGAGTTGAGAGGAAGTTGGTCAGAGCAGTCAGAGCTGGGAAAGAGAGAGGAAGCAGAGAAGCAAAGTAACTAGCATGGGTGAGAGAGGGAGTGATTTTGTTTAAGGGAACTGGTGTATGGGAAGGCCTGTTAATGTGTACAGATTTCTTTGCTGCTATGATGTATTTTACTTTCTGGTGTTGGAAAAAAAAATGTTTTGGTTTCATCTTCCACGTAGAGAGTCTGTTATATTTTGCGCTTCAGAACTATGCCAGCATATTCATAGCAACCACAATGGCTGTGGGTATCACATTGGTACTACAGAGGCTCACTCTGTATTCACTATACCCCAATGTCTTAAACATAGCAAGTTATTAATAAATGCTTATTGAATAGCATTGAGTTGAATTCGATAGCAGAAACACCCAGAAAAAAAAAAAGACTTTATATAGTTTGTTAGTGGAAGCTGGTCATGGGATAGGATTCCAATGTGAAATTACATCTTGGGCATATGAATCATTGCTCTTCAACATTACGATTCATTTGCAGATGACTGGGAGACTGGCTTTTGGGAGCTGGTCAACTAAAAGAAAGGAAGATGAGATTGTGGTCTCATTGAAAAGTTATGGGTGTCCCCAAGGGTTGCCTAGAATGAGTTGTCGTAAGCAGATGGGGAGGTTTGTCAGCTACCAAAGTAATAGGCAAAGTCACAGAACTAAAAATGCTCCCAGGCCAGATCGAAAGATGTTCAAAATGGTTATTTGAGACACATGGTTTATACAGAGGATATGCTCCATAAAACTTGATGGTTGGCAGATAGGCTAATGGTCCAAAGTGAATGTTAATTGTGAATCACCAGGATAAAATGGGGGGAAAAGGGCATTGGATACTTTGAGTTTTTTCTTTGTGATACTGAATATTGGACTACTGACAAAAAAAGCCCTCAAAGACACCCCCTTGGACTTAAAATCAGAGATTTAGAGCTAGAAGGGCCCTTTCTAGTTCATATTGGATTGCTTACAATATGGGTGGTGGGGCAGGGAAAGAAGAGAGAGAGGGAAGAAGGGATAAAATTTGGAAGTCAGAACTTTAAAAGAATCTTAAAAGATTGTTTTAACATGCAGTTGAGGAAGAATAAAATATTATATTAAGGAAAAATAATGTGAAAGATCAAGAAGAACCAGTCAAAATATGCAATATAATTTTTTAAGACTCAAAAAAAAAACCCCTACCCCATCTTGTTTCAAGGAATCTTAAGCTTTTTTTGTGTCATGGACCCCTTTGGCATTTTGGTGAAATGTATGTCCCCTTCTTAGAATAATGTTTTTAAATGAAAAAAAAAACAAAACCAAAATACAAAAAGATTACAAAAGAAACCAATTCCATACTAAAATAAATGCATACTTTTTTTTATATTGGCAGAATGTCTTACAGTATCTCTTCCCTTCCCCAAGAGTCATAGCACATAAGAAATAATATTTTTAAAAAGAGAAAAAATCAGTAAAATGATCAATATCTCAAAAAGTCTGAAAATATATATGCAGTGTTTCATACTCGTGGGCTTCCTACCTCTGTAAAGAAATAGGGTCTATTCATGTCTTTTTGGGTACCATGTTTATTCTTTGTAGTTTTGTAACACTTACTTTTGATCATTTTGTGGATATTGTTTTTTCCATTTATATTTTTGTTGCCATTGTGTATATTTTTTCCTTGGCAATGCTGCCTTTGCTCTGTATCAGATCATGTAAATCTTTCCAGAATTCTCTGTATTCATCATGTTTGTTATTTCATACATAATACGTTGCATTACATTCATGCACCACAATTTGCTTAACCATTTCCCAATTAATTTATTTTGGGAAATTAGCTATACTAAACAAAGATGTATTGTTTTTTTTTCTAAGCCAATATATCCAAAGGTGTGGACCCAGGGTTAAAAATCCGTGACCTAATCCATCCTTCCATTTTATAGATGAGGATATTGACTACCTTAAAGGTTAAGTAACTTGTCCAAGGTCACATAGGAAAATAAGTAGCAGAGGCAGGATCTGAAAACCTGCGTTCAAGTCTCAGACTTTCCACTTACTATCATTGCAGCTTGGTGCAAATCATTCTTTAGACCTTAGATTTCTTATATGTAAATTACTGATATGAATATCTTCCTTGATTGTCTCACAGGGCCATTGAGACAATCAAAAGAGTGACTCCTGGAAAATGCTTTGTCATGTACAAACTCTGGCACCTAGGTGGTGAAGTGAATAGAGTGCTAGGCCTGGAGTCAGGAAGACTCATCTTTTGGAGTTCAAATCCAGCCTCAGACACTTAGGTAAGCTGTGTGACCCTGGCAAGTCACTTAACCTTGTTTGCCTCAGTTTCTTCATCTTTCAAGTGAGCTGGAGAAGGAAATAGCTAACCATTCCAGTATCTCTTTTCGAGAAAATTCCAAATGGGGGTCATGAAGAATCAGACACAACTGAAACTACTGAACAACAAACGTAGAAACACTATGTAAATGAAAATGACCACTGAGATATTATCTAAACAGTGCTTAGCAAGTAGTAGGAGCTTAATAAATGTTTATTCCCTTCCTCCCCTTACTACTGATTATTTCCTCCAGTTGGCTGGAGGACAAAGCCTAAGAGTAAAATAAAACATTTAAGTGGGAGGCTAACACAGACCTGTTATGAAATCATCAAACAAGGTTTACAACAACTGATAAAGTTTGTACGGTCTAATCTAATCTCATAAAGGCATGCACCACACTAACTGTAAGGAGCCCCTTGAGTGAATCCTTATTCAATGTGGAATAGAGCCAGGGAAAGAAAGAAATAGCTTAGATAAAGTCCACAGTGCCAAATGAAGTTCAGAAAAGAACCAACTTGTCCTATAATGTTGATGATGCTTGTTGGAGTATCTTTTCCTCTTCAGATCTCACCCACAGCACTTTGTATTTCTATCATATATGTCTCTCTATACATTTCTGTACATATATGCACACACACACATATATGTATATGTGTGTGCATGTATACACATATACATACATACACACATATATGTATATATGTATGTGTGTATATATATATGTATACTGTGCACATATAATATGTATATAATGCACCCTACCATCTCTTCTCATCATGGTGGGTTTGAGCAGTATGAGAAGGCCAAAGAATCAACTAAAACTACAGTCTAGTCTGAAAATGGAGATTAAGGGAAGGGGAAAAAGGTGAAAGGAAATGGATAGAACAAGATTAAGACAACTAGTGATACAGGTGACAGTGACTATAGGAAACTAACTTAGTTCTTTAAGAGCACAGACTTGGGAATGTCCATGGCCAGTGACAATTCAAAATCACAACGAGACAGGCTGTTGGGGTGGGGAGAGAGGATAGGGGATGGACCTTACCCTTGCATGGGCAGAACAAGAAACACTGGTAATGCTGTAGCATACACTAAAATGCATATTCTTTGTTTTTTTAAAGGAAGAGACAGAGGAAATATTAAAAATCTTTAGTGGAAAAAAAGACATAATACATATACATACACACACATATATACATATACAATCTTCTATTATACATATATATATAAACAAGCATACATATTACATATATGTATATATACATGCTCATGTTCTATTCATCTCATGGTTCATAGTTACTCACAAATGTGTCCTTATCTCCCTGTCCTCATGAAGATGAGAGCAGGGAGACTTATCTAAACTCTGCATCTTTCCATGTTAAGCAACAATGCTCTGTTGTGGTTGCTGTAAAGTTATTCAATTGTGTCCCACTCTTCATGATCCCATGGACTATATCATGCTAATACTGTCCATGGGGTTTTCTTGGCAAAGATACTGGAGTGGTTTATTACTTCCTTCTCTAGTAAATTAAGGCAAACAGAGGTTAAGTGACTTGCCCAGGGTCACATAGCTAGTAAGTGTCTGAGGCTGAATCTGAGATCAACTCTTCCTGACTCTAGGCCCAGCACTCTATCCACTGAGCCACCTAAGTACCCCCACAATGCTCTGTACATAGCATAAAATTAATTGAATCGAGCATATATTAATTATCTGCCATGTGCAAGGAAGGCACTGGGCTAGTAGCTGAGGATACAAAGACAAATTGAGGAAGAATCTCTGCCCTCAAGGAATTTACATTCTACTGGGAGATATAACATGTAGGAGGCAACATAATAATACTATCTCTTGAGTCGGAGGACCTGGTCACAAATACTGCCTCCGATGTGACCTGTATAACGTTGGGCAACTCAATACCCTGGAACTCAGTTTCCTCAGTTCCTTTATAAAATGGGGGTTTGGGTTAGATGGATTATAAGACTCGTCTGCCTCTAGATTTATGATTTTATGGACCCGTAATATGTGCATATTCCCATGTAATAAATGTATGCCCATATGGGTTGTCTAAATATATAGAAGTAGCTCAGAGTGGCATTCATATCTCTGAAATGTGATCCATTCCTCTCCAAGAGACTGCAACTTCTACCTTGAGTAAGACAGGAGAAAGGCAGCTTCCCTTACCTATTTCTAAGGATGGTGTCAGGCTAGATTTATGTCTCTCTGCCACTATCTAATATCGCTGGCCTAAGGGTGTGAAATTTTGTGGGGGTTTAGAAGGAATGCTGCTTCCCTGATACCTCTTAGTGGGGCTGGTGGCCCTCAGCCTACAGTCAACACTTAACCCCTTCCCACTGAATGCTACTTATATGAAAGACCATGGCAAATAGCGAATAGTGAGTAAACAAATACATTTATAATATAAAAAGGGATAACAGAAATCGAAGGAGTTATACGGATTAAAATATACCAGAAAATATATGAAATTGAATGATCTCTTTAAATGGGAGTAAGATAAGATCTCTACTCAACCCAGAGAAAGGCTTTGATCTAAACCAAGGGGAAATTCTCTTTCTTAGCCCTCTAAGGAGGAAATTAGGGATACATTGAGGAGCTAGCCTCCCTTATGTGTCTGCAGTTTCCTAATTCTTTTCCTTTCCATGTATGTCTTTAAAGAGTCCTTCTCCCAAATATTTCTAGTGCCAGACTTGCCACTAACATAGGTCTGTGTAGCCTTGGCATTTTCACCACATTTAAGAATCAGATCTCTCTGGACAAATACAGAAACATGCAAAGTGTCCTAGGCTTGATTGAGAGCCTGGTTATACACATAAATAAGTATATGTGGTATTAATGTGATCAAAGATCTTCCCCACCCACTCAATAGGCTTCAGGTGGGCCTAGGTGGTATGTTGTTAAGCAAAATTGTCTCCTTAGCATGGCTTTTGTTTCTTTTGAGTGGAAGTACTTTCAGCTGTTAAGTGCTAAGCCCCAGGCCCAGGGCCCTGTCAGGTGTGAAACCTGTGTGGGTGTGGATTGGTGACTTAAGAGGGACCAACTCGGGAATCAATGGTCTCAGGTCGTTGAGGCGGGGCTTGAGAACTCCGGAAGCTCGGCTGCGAGGAGGGGTGAGCCGAGAGACGACTTCAGCGGAAGGGGAAGCTGCGGAAGCAGGAAGCTGCAGAAGCAGGCCTGACCCGTGTGTAGATCCAGGAGTGCGAGCAGGAACTTGAGGCCAGTAAAAATGATTTGGCTAAATACTATCTTGTTTTTCTGTGGCCTCCTGGTTACTCTTGTGAGGCGGGCTTTCTGGGCCTGGAGTCTTTTTGTCAAGATGTCGGAATGGGGAGGCTGGTTCACGGATCAGCTGCGGTGGGGCCTAAATAAATTTCTTGTTGTTTTCTCCTTAGAGAATCTCTCATACCTTGGGATTTCGAACCATTCAAACATATACATGATTATATTTGAGATTATAAATTCGGGCTTCCTACTACAGGTGGGAAAGCTTAATTATCTCTTTGTAAGTAGATCTAAAGCCCCTATCTACTAGATGCTAAGCCAATGTGGGTGTGAAGCCCTCAGACACTAAGGGGAGTTGCTAAGACCAGAAGCAATGGTATATGCACCTAGTTCTAGTCAATCATGAATTCAGCCACTCAGAGAACTGAATTCTAGCCAATCAGATGCCAACTATGACTATAAAAAGAGAGCCCAGAACTGCGAGCAGCAGAAATCAGAAGCAGATATCAAGAAGACATGGAGGCAGCAGACACTGAGGGAGAGCCAGCATCGAGAGAGACTGCAGAGCAGAAAGTGCCGAACAAGAGAGTTGTGGGGATCAAAGAGCAGAATTTGCAGAGAGCTACAGGAATCGGAATTCAGCCCAAGGAGAAGGAACAGGAATTCAGAGTCAACAGACCTGCAGAAAGAGCACTGAGTGGAGATTTAGGATTCATGAGTGACTGTTTATAGGAAGGCCCTAGTAGGGGGGGAAGGTTCCGAGATAACTTGGTTCCTTGCTATAATACTGTATTATAATTTCCTTGTTACTACACTGAGGTGGACTTACTGGTTTTGGAATATAACTGCTACTATATCAAATTGGGAGTATTGGTTCTTAGGTTTGATCCTCTGGAGTCTAAATAAATGTTATACTTCCTCTGCTTTCTACATACAGAGTTTTTCATATTTTGCAGTTCTGAACCATTCAGGCATGTTCATGGTCATCTTCGAGATCATGAATCTTGTCTTACTGATATAACATGATAATTCGAAGAAGGAGAAAACCTTGAGAGGCAACCAGACATACTGGATGGAGCAGTCAGCCTCAGAGTGAGGAAGATCTGAGTTCAAGATTTGCCTTTGAAAGATATTAGCTTCTTGACCATGGACAAGTCACAGCCTTCCATTGGCCCAGACAACTATCTAAGATTATGTCACAAATCAGTTGCTGATGTGCATTAGAGAAAGAAAGTTTCCATGAGAGAGGGGTGGGGGAGGGAAGAGAGGAAGAGGAGAGGGGGATTGAGAACTAATAACAAACAAAGAGCATCAGGACAGTTATCTATAGTAGGTGGTACCAGAGTTGAGACTTGAAGGAAGCTAAAGCTCTTAAAACCAATAAATGTTTGTGCAGTTGAAGATACTGGTTCAGCTAGATGAGTTTGAGCAAACTGAGTCTGCCAATATTTCAGCTGCTCATGCAGTTTTTATTGTCAATGTCTATCACCCAACTGGTCCCATACAATTCTGCCATGACTGTATAGAGCCATGTTGAGATTTTTATTAGCAATTTCAGTTTGTGAATCATCACCATTATAATAAAACATCCCTCTAGGGATGAGTTTCAAGCAGCGGGAGGTAAATGATCTATTTGGGAAAGATTAAATGATGTGAATAATGACATAATAATACAATAAATAGAAAAGGTAATAATCTAAAATGCTTTTTGTCCACAAAGATCCATAAAGACATTATATGTAGATTTATCATTGCTTTTATTTTTCAAATGATGAAAGAGAGGCCCAGAGAACCTAAATCACTTGACCAAGGTCACACAACTAGCTATTCCATGGAGGAACCAGTCTTCTGACTGATTAGTACTCTTTCTATCAATATTGACTATGACTGAGGTTGGATTTTTCCATGCATTGAATCAAACTGAAACCACAAGTTTGGGCACAGTTTTATACTCACACAAGTCTGTGGTACAGCTTATTTATTTGCCCACACAAGATACTTTCATGATGCTATAATCAGCAAGAAACTAGAAAGGAACTGGAAGTACAAGATGGCAATTAGGGTCCCATTCATACTAGTGTGGCTAATTGGTTCAAACTCAAATCCATCATTCCAGTTTGAGTTAGCTTCATTTGAATTCAGATTAAGAGGAAGAAGTAGTGAATTTGAGGGGGCTAGAAACCAAGAATTCTACGTAGTTCTTATTCCCTATAATTTTATAGACTTATTGCTTAATATGTTTTGGAAAAATCACTCAATTATTCCATAGTCCTCTTTATGAGGGCACTAATAACATGGGGACAGCTAGGTGGTGTAGTAGATGGAGCGCTGGACTCAGAGTCAGGAAGATCTGAGTTCAAATTTGACTTCAGACACTTACTAGCTGCGTGACTCTGGGCAAGTCACTTAACCCATTTGCCTCAGTTTCCTCATCTGTAAAAGAGCTGGAGAAGGAAATGGAAAACCACTTGTCTCAGTTTTTCATCTGTAAAAGGGGGGACACACTAGAGAAGGAAATGGCAAACTATTCCAATATCTTTGTCAAGAAAAGTCCACGAACGAGTCCATGGGGTCACAAAGAGTTGGACACAACTGAACAACTGAACATATATTTATACTTAACTGGTTGAGAGGGTGAGAGGATTTTACAGTGGAAAGAATGTTGGATGTGGAGACAGTGGACCCGGTCAGATTGCTGACTTAGCCAACTTAGTATTTGTGTGACTTAGGCAAGTAATTTATGTTCTCTGGACCATAGTTTCCTATATAAAAATCTACAAAATGGAGAGAGTGGACTAGATGATCCTCAGGTCTCCTTCCATTTCCAAATCTATAATTATGTGACCCTATGATTTGATGAAATGTTAAATTATTGTAAAGCATTAACCATATGAATAGTTCAAGAACAGGGATACGAAATATAAGAGCTTATTTTCCTAAGATTAAATTATTATTAAAATTAAATATTAATGATGAAGATTGCACGCTTGATATATTGCAACAGTTATAAAAGCTTAATGAGGGCATTGTATTCTCTCAGCACAAGGGCTTGGTGGTTTTCAAACTTTGTACCTCCTCCAATCCCACAGAGCTCTATACATGCCAAGATGGCATGTTAGAAAGTAGGCTAGATTGGTATGCAGCAGTGAAGTACAGTAGAAAGTAAACTGGGAGATTTAGTCACATATTCAGATGCCTCTGATTCCTATGAGACTCAGTTAACTCAACTATAAAATAAAGATAATAATACTCCCTTGTTCAAGAAGCTCCAGTTGGGCCCTCCTGGCTTAGAGTGAATGCCAATGGTCCCCTGAGGGTCTTCCCCTCCCAGCTTGATTGTTTTTTCTTTTCTTTTAATTAAAGGGGCCATCCCTTGACTCACTTCTTAAAGATGCCTATTCACTGAACGGGTGTTACCTCACTCTAAGTGAGTACATGACAAGACCTGAGCCTACAAGGGCCAGGGTCTCCCATTGCATCCTGGGCCATTTCCAGTCATCCTGATGAATATCAGGTTGCTGGACCCAGATGATTCTGGAGGAGAAAGTGAGGTTGGTGACCTTGCACAGCCCTCCTTCACTCAAATCCAAGTCAACTGCAAATCATGTCATTATTTCCCTGATGTCATGGTCCTTTTCGAAAATGAAGGACAAGATAAAATATAAATTCCTTTGGCTTTTAAAGATCTTCACGTGGAAGCTAGGGGCACAGTGAATACAGCACCAGCCCTGGAGTCAGGAGGACCTGAGGTCAAATCCAGCCTCAGACACTTGACACTGACTGGCTGTGTGACCTTGGGCAAGTCACTTAACCCTATTCACCTTGCCTTCCCCTCTCTCTGCCAAAAAATCTCTACAATCTTCACAAATTCCAGCCTACTTTTCCAAACTCATTGTTTTATTCTCCTCCATGAAAAATTGCATTCTAGTCAAACTGGCCCTCATGCTAGTACATGCCATTGTCCATCTTTCTCCATACCTCTGCATAAGCTTTCCACTACCTGAAATGCCCTTCCTCCTTACCTCCACTCCTTAATATACTTAGGTTCCTCAAATGCTTAGTAGACAGCTCAAAGGGCTATCTCCTATGGGAAGCCTATCCTGATCTGTAACAGCTTTGCCCTGAGAAATTCTTTTGTATTTAACTTTATATGGATGTGGTTTCCTTTCTCAATAGAAAGTAAGCTCCTCTAAAGCAGGGACTTTTTTGTTTTTGTCTTCGAATCCCTATCAAAGCCCTATCACAGAGCCTGCCAACCAATCAACTGCCATTTATTTTTGTTGTTCAGTCATTTCAGTTGTGTCTAATTCTTTGTGACCCTGTTTGGGGTTTTCTTGGCAAAGATACTGGAGTGGTTTGCCATGTCCTTCTCCAGCTCATTTTACAGTTGAGGAAACTGAGGCAAACAGGGTGAAGTGACTTGCCCAGGGTCACACAGCTCTTAAGTGTCTGAGATCACATTTGAACTCATGTCTTCCTGATTCCAGGTCTATCTTTCTTTCCGTTATACTACCTTGCTGCCTCGTTCATTATTGAATGAATGAATTAAGGCATTGCCCATCTTAGGATTGTTAGCAAAGTGCTTTGTAAACCTTAAAGTGCTACAGAAACATGAGTCATTATTAATAAATGTTTGTTCAACTTGATCATCCAGGCTTGGAATGCATTAACCATTTATTTTATTAAAAAACCACAGTTGGCTTGGGGTCAGTGTCCTTAAAACTAAGAAAATTGTTATGAAGCCATGAGAACAACATTTGTTATTTTTATTGCCTGAGGACAGTATGAAGTTTTACAGCAGCAAACTGATTTATGGCCCTCTTTCTTTTTCTATTCTTTATTAATTCATCAACTAGAACTCTGTGAAACGGGTCAGTGGTATTATTACCTTTTTTACACAGGAATAAACAAGTACATAGAAATTAACTGATCAGCCCAAGGTTTTTCTAAGCCTATTAGCGGCTCTAACTCTTGCTTGGCCCATGGAATTCTGTTGCCTACAGTGAAGGTAAGTCATTGGCCTGTCACAGGAGAGAAGAAAACATAGAAAACCTGTCCAATGATAAGATTTCTCCTCTCCATCCATATGCAATGGAATTGTAAAGATGGAACAACATCGCCCCCTGCGGAAGAAGAATCTCTTTAGCATTACTAGGAGAAAGGAATTACTTTGGCTTGGAAGAACCAGTTCCCAAAACTACTACTCATGGTTAAAACTGTATGGTGTTGGGAAATGGACAACTGAAGCTCAGACCTCTTTAGAATCTATTAGTTTTACAATAAATGTATTTTCAGCTAGCAAAAGTATTGCATCTCCTCTTCAAAAATCAATAAAGGTTCCAAGACCTTGGAGTGTTAGCATTGACTGTACTCGGACCCCAACACACCTTGAGAAGGAAAAATGTCTCGGCAAGTGCTTTCAAGTCTTCTTTGATTTCTATGAGAGATTCAACCTGTATATTCTCTTGACCCATATAAAATGAGACAATAGGAATACTCACAGCAACTAAGGAAACCTCCATAGACATAAAAGGAAAGATGCCTACGGCACCTGACCATCACCTGGGCTTCTCTGATCTGATGAGACTTTACCCATTTCCTGCTTTCTATTTCTCCTAAGTATTATTAATTCTATACAAATTGTCTGGTTAAGGCTACATTAGTAGATAACAGAAGTAAAAGTTATGCTTCCCTCTGATTTCATGTGCTAACTCCAGAAGACCTAGGCTGGGAGAGGAGTTGGTGCACTCCTCTGAGCTACTGAACACATCTGTGGCCCTTCCACCCCCAAAGGTCCATTGCTGTGCCTTCTTGGCCAAGTTTGTTTCTAAGCCTTCATTTTGGCCATCCAAAATTCTGTTTGGAAAATAGAAAGTCATTCATAGAGTATTTTGGGGGTCTATTTTGTTTGAAGGTGATGTCCTTCTTGCTATATTAAGCAGGATGTGTTTTCCACACATCCAACTCTGTGTTCCTGGGAAAATACGTTCATGGTCTGAGTTCCCTAACTTTACCTCCCTCAAGGGGGCAGGGAGAACGTAGAAATGAAAGAGAAATGATTTCATGCTCCTGAATCTTCCCCCCCACTCCCCGCTTTAGTGCCATCAGCCACAGGGAAAGGCGGTGGGGACACATTCCTGGCAAGTTCTGCTATAGAAACAGCTTCGATACCTGCTGTATCTGCCCATGCCCCGCTATCAAATTATTTAGGCAGACTAGCTACAACTGCAGCAGCTTCCTCCTTCTCCCCCTCCACCACCCACAAAGGACTGGCAGAATCCAAATGACTTCTCTGTGATTTCAACTGCAACCCACTTCATACATATGCTTCCTGCTCTTCACTGGCTGCTGATTTCTTTCAGGGTTTCCCCTATTTTCTTGGGAATGGAAATATATAACCTAATCCCTCTATCCCCTCAACCCCTGACTTTTCCCTTTCCAATCAATTCATATATAATGGATCATTTCCCTTTGCTGTCCTACCAGGAGAGGTGCCAGCACCAACATTGAACTTCGGTTTCAAAAATGCCTTAAGCACCCTTGAAATGAAGGTGCTATCAAAATTTAAATAAGCGCTTTTGCATTTAGCAGCTTTTAGGAGCTCATTAATGACTCATTAATATGCATGATACCTGACCAGAAGCGGTGAGCCCAATAGGGGATAATTAAGCCTTTGGCACTGGCTAGATGGCTCCTAATAAAATGTGGAGAACACTTTCATTTTTTTTTTAATCCCCTAAGTCCTTCCCAGTTAGGGATACCAGCAATGTGTCATCCTGGTTAATTGTCTAATATTTTGGTGTTTTGCTTTTAATATTTATTCATTTAATGGCATAATGGGCTGGCTAAGCAGACACTGTTTACCTCCTGCATTCCCCCACCCCAAAAGAGTAATGCCATCTGGTGCTAAACAAGTCCACCCTCTCTCCTCACAACTGAGAATTCATCAAAATCACATAAGCCTCCAGCCCTCTGCAATCCCTGGGTAAATGAGGATGGAAACAGCAGAGAGGGAAGAGAAGGCAATGTTTGCATATGCTTTTGGTTCTTGCCATGGGGCCTGATCTTTTCCCTTGAGAGGTGTTTTCCTCTTTTCTTTTTCTTAAAAGATTGGATGAAAGTGTTTCATTTCACAAAACCCTATGGTAGAAGGTGGGTTTCTA
>CM053627.1:187956011-187988025 GCA_028646595.1 Phalanger gymnotis | reverse complement strand
CCCCCCAGCCCCCAATTTCTAGTATCCTTCCTCTCCACTCCATCCTCTCTCTATATAAGCTGCCAATACTTTTTTTCTTAACCTACGTTATGACTGTCACTCCTCTGCTCAAGAATTTTCAGTGATTACCTTTTGCATATGGAATATAATTCAAATTTTTTCTTAGTAATTTAAAGCTTTTCACAGTCTGACCCTAGCCTTTTTTTTTCCAGGCTTGCTTCACCCTCCTCCCCTTCATATACTTTACATTTTAGATGAAATGACCTACTTGCTCTTCCCTCTGGCATTCCATCTCCTTCCCTTATAAGAAGAATATCTTGCCTCCTCATCTTCACATCATAAAAGCCCTAGCATCCTTTAAGACTTGAATCAAGTATTTCTATTGTGGAAACCTTCTCAAGAGCAGGAACTGTTTTTTTTTAAATATCCTTGTATTTCTAACACATAGCATAGTCTTAGAGACAGTAGTAGCTTAATAAATGTTGGATCAGGTTGGGCCAGATGGGGAAACTGAGAGTCAGAGTTGTTAAATGGGTCCAAGGTCATATTCCTGTGACATGGCAGATTTGGGAGCCTCCAAGCCACAAGTTCTTTTCATTCAAACTAAGTATTTTTCAGTCAGTGTAAACAGTAATGATGTCTGCATGGAGGCAACATATAAAACATTTTGATCCACTCCTCTGGGCCTCCAATTCTTTGAAGAAGAGTTAAGTTCAGTACTTTGAGAATAACGTAGGCAAAGTGGGTTAAAAACACAGACAACACGAACACTCTTTTCATTTACAACACCTCTGTGCCACACAATTCCATAAATCTCACCTACATTTACATATGCTTCAAAAGAGGCCAGCTAAGCTACCATAAATGGTTTGAAACCACTTCCCGGGAATTACAGAATTGTACAATTTATTTTGGTTTTGTTACCAGCAAAACATGAACTATTTGCTTTTGTTTATATTTATTTACTTTTGTGATTTGTTTTTTTTATCACTTTTATTTATAGTTATGGGATGGCAGAGCTAGAAGTAACCTGCAGCCTTGAGGCCACATGTGGCCCTCTAGGTCCTCAAGTGGGGCCCTTTGAATCCAAACTTCATAGAACAAATCTCCTTAATAAAAGGATTTGTTCTCTAAAACTTAGACTCAATCAAAAGGCCTCACCCAAGGACTTCGAAGGCCATGTATAGCCTTGAAGCTGAAGGTTCCTCACCCCTGATAGTCCAACCTTACTCAAAAGAAATGTGAAATGAGCAGATTTAGAGACATCACCACTCCAAATGTTCATATGGACTATTTGTGCCTGACCTGTTTCTTTCTATCTCTGTCTCTCTCTCCCTCCTCATTTCTGTCTCTGGTTTTCTCTCTGTGTTCCCCCCCTCCCACCCCCATTCCTTTTTATCTTTATTTCTTGTTCTCTGTTTCTGTCTTTCACTGTTTCTCTGTCTCTGTTTCTGTCGTCTCTGTCTGACTGCTGCTGCTTCTTCCAAGCTCGTATTGGTCTGATCTCCTATAATTGGACACGCTGTACCTTAACACCAACATAGTGACGTCATTTTGGTCCTCTTCAAAAATGAAGGAAAATAACCAACCAGTACAACCTTTTCAGTCTCCATTGGAGGAAACTGAGGTTCAGAAGGAAAGTAGCCTGACTGAGGTTATAGAACTAGTCAGGGTTCTTGCAAATGTTCTCATGCTGTTTGGCTCATGCTTTGTGGAAATTTCTGGAATGTATAGTAACAAAATACATCAACTCAGGACACCATGTCAATCGTGGCTACTGTTGCATATTTCTAGACAGCTAAAGTGATCCTTGGGCAGCTAGGTGGTTCAGTGGATAGAGCTCTGGGCCTGGAGACAGGAAGATCTGAATTCAAATCCAGCCTCAGATGCTTACTTGCTGTATGACTTTGGGCATACATGCTGTATGACCCTGGGCAAGTCACTCCACCCTGTTTGCTTCAGTTTCTTCATCTGTAAAATGAGCTGGAGAAAGGAAATGACAAAGCATTTCAGTATCTTTGCCAAGAAAACCCCAAGTGGGGTCACAAATAGTTGGATACAACTGAAAAACTACCGAACAACAAACTGAAATGAACCTTTTTTACATCATCTAACCAGCAATGTTATGAGTTTCTCAAATGATCCTTAAATCAAAAGCCAGGAATTCCTGAATACAGGTATATTCTTATTAGCCCTCCATTTGTTCGTTCTCTCTCTCTCTCTCCCTCTCCCCACTCCTTCCTCACTCCCTCTCTGTTTCTATCTCTCTGCTTCCCTTTCTTTGTCTCCCCCTCTTTTTTTGTCTCTCTCTGTTTTTATCTCTCACTCTCTGTTTCTCTCTCTGTCTCTGTCTCTCTGTTGTTGTTTCTGTCTTTCTGTCTCTCTTTCTTTCTCTCCACCTTCTATTCACTGTCTAAATGACAAAGGAAAAGATACCCTTTAGTAAGAAAACTGTTATGAAGGGCTGCTGCCTTGTAAGACATCTGAGAATCCTTCAAGATCTAAATCTATTTTCCTATGACCTCCTATATTAAAAAAAAACCCTCACAAACATATGGAATAAGAGTCTAACAATTACTTTCACACACATACTCATTTTGGCCTCACAGTAACTCTATGAGGTACTATTATCCTCCTATTATCCTTGCTTTACAGATGATGAAACTGAGGACTAGAATATTGACTTCCCTTTCCCAAGGTTGTAGGAGTAGCAACTGGCAGAGAGAGGAGAAGATCTCAGGTTTCCTGACTCATGTTCCAGTTCTCTCTTCTACTCTATCTTGATGCTTCTTACTGAGGGTAACACCTGTCAGAGGTTTGCTTTGCAGAAAACAAAAAGTAAAACATTTATGAGAGTTATGTTTTTAAAATACCCAAAGCCATTTTCGAGTTTACATTCTAAGTGCAGCAGCTCTGGGATTAGAGTGAGTTAGCATCTTTAGGTTCTTGAGAATGGCTCCTGGAAACCTTTCAGCTTTCACATTCTAAATACCTGTGTTATGAAGTTGGCATGCTCATTAAATGTTGATTGTTTTCCCTCCTTTTCCTTTTAGGTTGGGAGGAGGGTGTATAATACCTCGTTAAAGAGTGCTAGCACTGTGACAGCAACCACAGAAGTAAACCCCAGTGGCTTTTTTTTCCCCTTTCTTTTTTTGGTCACAGGAGGTATAAAAATGGCTTCACATTCATAGGCACACAGCTGCAATTACTTGGGCAATTCAGGCAGCACTTTCTGCTTTGGCTTGAATTATTCAAAATATTCACGCAAGAATAAGGGTGCAGTTTGGCCTAGATTTCCCAGAATTGCACAAAGTCTCTTCTCTTTGCAGATGGAACACTGCATAGCTGATGACTGGGCGGCAGGTGAAAGAGGGTGTTGGAGGGCTGGGGAGGTGAGCTTCACATATGCAGATTAGTTATTGTGATAAATTTTGGGGAAACTTCCTACAACCTGAATCTGGAAAGACCAGGCTTCTCTCCATGGTGGGGATGGATGTCCACATTCTTTCAGACATAACCATAATAGGAAGGAAGGGTAGTGGGATTGGGTGAATAAATATGGATTAACTGAGGGGGATGGACCTCTGAGAATAGCACTAGGCCCATTTGTTTATTGCATTAAGCAAACCTGCGCTAGGGACATGAGGACACAGATGAGTGGTGATGCTAAGGGACATACAAAGAAATTCTATAAAGCAAGCCTCATCAGTTTCTTTAATGGATACATCTCTTTTTTGTCCCTTCATTTCTGTACCCACTTGCAATACCCTGGTTCAGGCCTTCAATATCCCATTACTGGAGTAGTGACACAGTTTTTCTATACCTTAATTTGTCCAATATACCACTGCCATCCTAATATTCTGAAAACATAATTTTTTAAAAAATGTAACACTCCCCTGCTCAAAACTCTTCTTGTCATATCAAGAACAAATTCTTCTGACTGGAGTTTAAAGTTCTTTGTAATCTAGACTCATTCACTACACACAATTTCTTCTCTGGACAGGTCCTACATGTATGCCATGGTCATTCTGATTTTCCTTTCCACTTTTAAAAGGACTTGAGAGGAGCAGCTAGGTGGTGCAATGAGTAGAGCACCGGCCCTGGAGTCAGGAGGACCTGAGTTCAAATTTGGCCTCAGATACTTGACACACTTACTAGCTGTGTGACCTTGGGCAAGTCACTTAGCTCCAATTGCCCTGCCTTCCCCCCTCCAAAAAACAAAACAAAAAGGACAGGGGGGCTCTTTAATTCCTTAAACTAAATGTAAAAGGTTTAAAGTGCAAATATCTAGTTAACATCATATTTTTGTGTGATTGGATTTCAAAGGATTAATGATTATTTATTTAGTCCTACTTAAGAGACTTAGATGGATCTGGGATGGGTATTTCCTCTTCTTGGGTAAGTAGCAGCCCGAACCTACGTGATTCTTGTCTTTATGGAACCCTCCCTAGAGGAGTCATCTAAGGTGCTAGAGGCCCTCTTTGGTTCTTATATTACTGTTGTCATTATTTTTTGAAGGGATCTAAATGTAGCACTTAGGCTGTTCATCTGCATTTCCTCATTCACAATACCTGCTGTATCAGTAATTAAGGTGGGACTTTTTTACTGTTTTCTCTTTTGGTGCACTTATTTAATCAAGTGCCCTTGATGAGTCCAGCCTTTGTTTCTTGGATTAAAGAACTGATGACCTCTTTACCTCAAGGGAAAGCTTAGTTTATGTGGGTTTGAGTAGCATGCTGTGACACTTTTAGGTCATGTGGTTTTGAGTCTCATGTTTATGATGTTCTTTGACCCCGAACAGGTTATATAAACTCAGAGGTTGGCATTTTTTCCATTGGAGCTCTCGCTCCCTGGAAGAGGGTTGATGTAGAGACTCTGGGCAGCCGTTGTTAAGAGCTCTCCCACCCCTGGCTTTGGAAAAATTCAGATGTTGATGCTTCTCTGCTGGTAAATATGTATTGCTATAGATAGACCAAATTGTGTTATTTGCTCTGTTTACATAATGTATATTTGTATGGTGGATTAAAGTGAGATTGTTAACCCCTTACAGTTGCTTTCCTTAGAAAAGCAGATCAAAAGAACCTGTGCTGGCAACTCTTGTTGCTGGTCTTACTCCTGAGCAGCAGCTGCTAGCTGAACTGTTGTTACACCTGCCAAGCACATCTCCTTTTCCTGTCCTACACATACTCGATGATGTCTTTCATACTGCTTTGAGCTTAATTATTTCAATAGAGTTGATATGGATACAGTTTAGTATTTTCAATAGTATGTCAACTTTCCAGTTTCTGGACAAAGGTTACATATTAAAAGTACCAAGAGTTAATTCAGTTTTTTTAAGTGGTCTGAGAATTGTGTGATTTCTAGCTTCCCCTGCCTCTTTTTTTTCTGCTACGCTACTATCATCACTGTGAGAATAGAAGCAGGGTGTAGGCCATTGTATATTTTTATCTATTTCTGGGTTACCATGACAGAAGTCTGCCCCTCCTATAGTTTGACCTTTTGGAGTTGAACCTCTCTAAATTTAGTTTGGCTGGTCCTCAAAACACAGATGTACAGTTTATAGGTTTATATTCAAATCCTTTCCAGCTTGACTTTTGTTGTTCAGTAGTTTTTCAGTTATGTCCAACTCTTTCTGACCCCATTTGGAGTGTTCTTGGCAAAGCTATTGGAGTGATTGGCCATTTCCTTTTCCAGCTCATTTTACAGTTAAGGAAACTGAGGCAAACAGGGCTAAATGACTTGCCTAGGGTCACACATCTAGTGAGTGTCTGAGGCTACATTTGAACTCAGGAAGATGAGTATTTTTGATTTCTATCCACCTAGCTGCCCTCCCAAGCTTGGCTAGGATCATCCAGAGCTTGTCCTCAACTGGCATAGTTTTATAAAATCCAGAGTCACTTTCACTCTTGTTGTGAGAGTAGGAATTTTGGGTAGATAAAAGAAGTTAATAAATAAACATAAAGTATAGGTTAATAACATCCTTCCTTGTTTTGATAGGAGCAGCACGAGGCCATTGGGCCCTAAACTGAGGAAAAAGCTCACCGCTGAGGTGAAAAGTGCGCAGAAAACAAAGACCAATTCAAAAACTTTACCATTTTGGCTTGTCAACACAACTGCTCAATTGCAACTGGGGAGGCATGAGCCCAAAGTTGTGCCCTGAGGTAATTTAGCCATTATAGCTGTAACTAGACAGATATACTTCTTGTGGATTAAGATTTTTTTTTTGCAAATCTTTTTGTGGCTGACTTTGCATAAAGTAGCTCATTTCTAGTGATTCATTAGTCAAAGTGTCAGTGTATTTATTGACTGATTTATGGATTTTGCAATCTCCTGAGTATCCAAATCATCTCTCCTAGAAAGACAAATAATTAATAATAACAATAATAATCATAACAGGTAGATGTCACTGAATTAGCCCTATGCATTTGATGTAAAAATGCCAAATGTAAAGTTATGTACCTCTAGATAGAGTCAGTAAAATGGCTAATATCTACAAAATGGAATTCAAAAGGCCCATCATGGGCAATAACCATATGAACTTAGACAGCAATATGTCAACAAAGAAGCACTCAATAGACACATGAGTCACGCAAATATGCTTGTAGAAACGGCAATATTTCTAATGGTAATTAAAACTAGGTCATTGATACCTGAGGTTATAGAAAGATTATCCTCCTCAGACTTAGCGAGCAATATGGATTGTGCAAAGAAATGGTAGAAATGTTTTGACACATTATTGCAGGCTGTACAAATTTAGTACACACTGCATACATTGGAAGATAGGGCTTGGTGACTAGAATTATGCATTGCAAGACCTCTATCCTTCATAGAGTGACAGAGGGAACAAACTCTCATACTAAAAACTCAGTCCTTAAAATCTCACAGGTAACTTACCTAATAAACTGTTTTAGAACTAGATCATTATCACAGACTAAAATATATAAAATGAAAAGCTTTCAAAATATAGGTCCCAGCAGAACAAATCAAAATCATAGGATGAGGTACATATCATCTCCATTATCCTGTCTGCTACTAGAATTATCCACCAAACACTTTCGGTAAGCATGCTGAAGACTAGCTTGCTTCCCAATATTTTTATATGAATGCAAGAAAGTAGTCAGTTTATTCAAGCATGAATATTGAGGACAATGGGGAAACAAGACAAGATGGTGACTTTTCCCAGGATTGTTTCTATCTTAACTCCACTGAAAAAGATGAGCAGAAGAAGTGATAATAAGTCACCTATATTTATATAAAACTTTAAGTTTTGCCAAGTATTCTACATAGATGATCTTATTTGAGCCTTAAAAAAACCCTTGTGAGGTATGTGTTACTATTTTTTATCAAAAGTTTGAGACACTGAGAGATTGTGACTTGCCTACAGTAGCATAATAAATCTGTTATATGAGGCAGGATTAGAATTCAGATCTTCTTAACCTCTTAACTCCACACCTTTCTGATCACTCTGAAGACCTTTCCTATATCAAACAAACTTCCCTTATAGAATCATCAGATTTTTTTTTCTTCTAGTACTTGAAGACCCATACTCATAGACCATATTATCAAATACTGCTAGGGGTCTCGCCTGAGAAAAATACTATCTACTGCTTAAAATGATTTGTAATAGAAATATTTCTACTCTGAGGGAGCACCTTCTTATTGGCAAGTCTTTACCCATTCGGGAAGAGAAAGTGCTGTGAGAGGGCTAATTATGATGACAGGGTGCATGGCTGGATAGCTAAGGCAAAGTATTTCAAATGACAGCTGAAAGGTTTGGAATTAAATGCATAAATAAAACAGGGAAGTTCCCATTGGTTGCTTCAACAGGAGAAAACCAGGTAATTTTGCAATCGTTAGAATTTGACGGCCCAACAATGAAATGCCTCTATTATCCAATGCTGAGATGCTATTTGCTTTCTAGCATAGTCACTGGGTGTGAGATGAAGAAACAGTAAGTTCTCATTTCCATTTACTCTGTTTACTCATATGGATGCTTTTTCTGGGACTTCAAGCTGACATAAAAGATCATTACTATAACAATAGAAATAACAATATGGGGATAATAACAATATTAAAACCAATCTCCAAGGAGTTCAAGGAAATTCCACTGAAATTATGTCATTAATCCTACCAACATTCCCATTAGGTAGGCAGTGGGCAGCTGCCATCATCTCTATTCTACTGATGAGGCAATTTGGTTCCAGTTAGAACTATTCCCATACTATGACATTAGGGAGGAGAAGCGGGGTTTGTTGTTCTGTTGTTTCAGCCATACTAAAGTGCTTTGCTATTTCCTTCTTCAGCTCATTTTACAAATGAGGCAGACAAGGTTAAGTGACTTGCCCAGGGTCACACAGCTAGTAAGTATCTGGGGCCAGATTGGAACTCAGGAAGATGAGTCCTCCTGACTCCAGGCCTACCACTCTATCCACTGCATCCACCTGGAAGAGGGCTTACTATTCCTTTAAAGGAAGTTCATAGGAAACAAGACTTAGTGAAAGCAGACTTGAATTCTGGCTCAGGTTCTGCCTTTTATTACTTGGGCAGGTGATTACATGTGAGGGCAGACACAATGTAGTGGGAAAAAAATGTTGAATTTCCAGTCATAGGGCCTATATGACACTTACTAGCGGTGTGATCTTGGACAAGTCACTCAATCTCCTTGGGCCTCAGTTTCTTTGTCTATTAAATGAGAGGGTTGTTCTAGAAGCCTTCCAAGGTCATTTTCCTGCTCCAAATTTATGATCTTGTAACCGTTCTGGGATTTATTTTTGCTCATCAGTAAATGGAGGGCACTGGGCCGGGTGAATCCTAAGGTCCCTAGGGCAGAGATCAATTTTTATCTAAATTTTATGTTTCTCCAAGTGTTTATTACTACACACAACAAGCGCCTAACAAATATTTGTTAGTTTGCCAAGATTCTGGATACAGCTAGAAGTCTTCTTTCACTCTTGTGATAGTTTATTTACATGTGTTCCACCACATTGTCTGAATTCTCTTTACTACAAAATTCCTGTATACAGCATGAGAGCTGAAGATGAAGCAATCCAGGGGCAAAGAACTCATTACAAAAGATAAAACCCAACTCTGTGGTTACAACTCTGCTCTTGACTTTAGTTTTAACCAAATCAGTTTGAAATGACTATTTCTCTGTTCTGAAATGCTTTAGCAACCAATTTTATCTATTGCTTGGCAGCGTATCCCCTGTGAAAGCCATTTGCCTAGTGCTTCTGTTTGTCTTACAAACTAGACCTGAGCCATCTTGATGAAGTTTTCTGTTCTTCTTACCATGGAACAGGCTATGTAACAGCAGATGAGCTAGAGAAAGTGACTCCTAACGTGTTTTCTAGCTCTCAATCTGTGATCCATTAGTGATGTGAAGTATCTCAAGTTGGATCAGACAGTACAGAGGATGAGGCAGAAGTGCTGTTAGAAAGGCATGTACTGTTTCCCTGGTTTAAAGGAAAGGATAGATACGAACTTTAGAATAGGAGAAACTGATATCTTGCTCTTCCCTCTCAAGGGATGATAACAGGGGACAGGTAATAGATATGAATTAAATGAGAGTTACACTTGGATTCTAGCTAATATGGAAAGAATACTGCTTCTGTAGTCATAAGAGCTAAGTCTAAACCTTACTAGCTGTGTGATCTTGGGGCAGTCACTTAACCTCCTTGGACTGCATTCTTCTCACCTATAAAACGAGTGGATTTGACTACATGGCTTCTGATGTACTTTCTAGCTTTAACTCTATAGCTGTTTCCCATCTCCCTCTCTATGACTTTTGGCAGCCCAACTCCTTCCTGACTCCATTATGTCACCCTATCCCAATGTGCATTTTCTTGTTGATTACTGTCCTTTATACTTGAAGAGGACCAAAATGACATCACTATGTTGGGGTCAAGGAACAATGTGTCTGATGGTCGCTGATCAGAACAACACAAGCTTGCAAGGCTCTACCACAGGCTGGTTACAAATGAGTACTCAAATATGAGTATTTGGAGTGGAGATGTCTCTAAATCTGTGCATCTCATGTTTCTTTTGAGTTACTGCAGTTCTGATTTGCTTGTAGATCACAGTAACTTTTTTGATGTGGGCCCACCATACTGGGTAGTCCTGCGCCATTGTCTCCTATTCTTCAGAGAGACCTTGGAAGTGCCCTTGTATTGCTTCTTCTGACCTCTGTATGAGTGCTTGCCTTGAGTGAGTTCTCTGTAAATTAGTCTCTTAGGCAAACGTTTATTTGGCATTTGAACAACGTGGCCAGCCGGTTGGAGCTGCACTCTCTGCGGTAGAGTTTGAATGCCCGGCAGTTCAGGTCAAGAGAGGACCTCAGCGTCTGGTACCTTTCTTGCCAGGTGATCTTCAGAATCTTCCTAAGATATTTCAAATGGGGGTGATTCAGTTTCCTCACATGATGCTGGTCCAGATTTCATAGGCATACAGCAATGAGGCCCCACATCAGTTCTGCAGACCTTCAGTTTGTCGGGCAGTCTAATACCTCGTCTCCCATACTTTCTTTCCGAGCCTCCCAAAACACCAAGCTAACTCTGACAATGAACATATCAACCTAATTTTTTTTATATAGACATCCATGGAAAGTATACTGCCAAGGCAAGTTAACTTATTCAAAGCATTCAGTGTCTCTCCATTTGCTATAACTGATGGTTCCACATACGGATGGCATGGTGCTGACTGGTGGAGAACCTCTGTTTTCTTGGTGTTAATTGTCAGGCCAAAATTAGCAAAAATGGCAGAGAATTGTTCCATACTTTGTTGCATCAGCCTCAGAGGCTGCATGGAGGGCACAATCGTATGCAAACAAAAAGTCATATGTCAAATCTCCTTCCGCTTTAGTCTTGGCTTGTAGCCTTTTCAAGTTAAATGATTTACCATCAGTGCTGCAGCTGGCCTTGATGCTGTTTTTGTCTTCGTTCAAAGCAGTGTTGAAAACATCCTGCTAGAATGCGTGGGAGTAAGCACACAGCCCTGCTTCACTCCATTGGCAAACGGGAAAGTGAAAGAGAGTAGTTCGCTATCCAGAGTCCATGCAAGCGTGCTGTTGTGGAACTAGTGTACAATATTGATGAACTTCTCTGGGTAACCAAATTTTGCCATGATCTTCCACAACCCCTCTAGACTGACAGTATCAAAGGCCTTGGTCAGATTGATAAACATTGTGTACAGAGCTCTGTCCTGTTCCTGACATTTTTCCTGGAGTTGTTGGGCAGCAAACATCATGTCAACCATTCCTCTTCCCTTTCTGAAGCCATATTGGTTCTTGTGTAGATGACTATCTTCCAGTTGAAGGATCAACTCATTAAGGAGAACTCTAGCAAGAGTCTTGCTGGTAATGACTAAGAAAGACACACCTCTCTCACTGTTACAGGATGACTTATTTCCTTTTCCTTTATAGGGCTGGACAAGGGAGGCATCCTTGAACGCCTGGGGGAGTAACTTCCTTTTGCCACATAAATCAGAAGATTTCCGTCAGTTTTTGCATGAACAGTTTTTGTACGTACCCTCTGCCTTGTAAATCTCAGCTGGAAGAGAATTAGCATTAGGTGCTTTGCCACAACAGAGGAGCCTAATGGCATTCAAAACTTCTTCAGTTGTAAGTTAAGCTAGAGAGGGATCAACTCCAACCTGAGGTATATAGTCAATAGCTTCAGCATTGATTGATGATGGTCTGTTGAGAACCTTGGAAGTGCTCAACTCATCTCTCCAGAATCATGTCCTTATCACTGATCAGTGTGACTCCATTGGTGCTGAGTAGTGGAGATGTACCATAGATCTTTGGCCCACAAATAGCCTTCAAGGCATCATAAAAGTGCGTTGAATTGTTACTCCCAATGTAAAACTGAGTTTCGTTTGCCTTCTTACTGAACCAAGAATCCTGCGTCTGTCTAAGCTTTGCTTGCACTTTACTTTTGATAGAGTTAAAAATATTGCCTTCTTAGACATGTATGAGTTAACCTATTGGTAAACTCTGTGGAGTTTTTGTTTCCATTTAGCAATTTCTGAATTTCCCCACCATTTTCATCAAACCAATCTTGTTGTGTGCAAGTATTCTGGCCCAGATGAGTAAATGCAGTGCTTACACCAAATACAGTGCTTGTAACAACAATGTTGCTAGAATCTTCTGTAGAGGTGAAAGAATAACACAAGACCAACAACAAGAGCACACAGGAGGGCTTCTAGCACAGGTTCTTTGAGGTGCCTTTCTAAGGAAAACAACTTTGTAAGAGTTAACAATCCTACTTTAATTAAACATACATATATCATTCACTTAGTTCAGGTGAAAAAGCCAGCACCCTGAACTTCAGAGAGTATACAAACAGAAATTACAAGTATACATTATATAAACAGAGAAAATAAACACAAACCAGTAGACAGGCTTCTAACCATCTAACTATAGCAATACATACAGTTACCAGAGAGAGAGAAGCATCAACATTTGGGTTTTCAAAGCTGGGGGGCTCCATGATGGCTGCCCAGAGTCTCATCTGGCCAAATCACATGACATTCTTCCAATGAGCGAGAGACACAAAACAAAATGCCAACCTCAGATCATATATACTCTTCTTAGGGTCAGTGGGAGTCACAACCATGTGACTCAAACCCAGGTGAGCTAGGCTTTCTTGTTTCTTAAGCAGGTCATCAAAGACTCTTGATTCAATCAAAGAAATAAAGGCAAGACTCATCAAAAGCACCTGATTACCTCAGTGCTGAGAAGCACTCAAACAAAAAACAGCCCTTTTGCTTGCCATTACATTTGAAAGACAAGACGCAAAGGTACTTCATTACTATAGCATTCCAAAAGAGAAAACAGTAAAAAAGTTCCACCCTGATTACCATTATACTGCTGTACACCAAATCTCTGAAAGCTGCTTTTCTGCTTCACTCTTGCCAACAAGTTTTGGCTCTGCTTTCCCCTCAAGTTAGCAACAAATTGTTCAGACTCAGAGAAGCCCATTAATCTGCTGACATTAAGTCTTCTGATAGGCATCTTGCCTTGGGCCTACCCCTTTTGTTGAATGTGAATGTTTAGCTTGAAGAGGATTTCTATGATTAGTCCAGCACTCTGTGCCACCATATCACCTTTGTCAAGTTCACATTTGTCACACCTCCTCACAATGACATAGTCTATTAAATACCAATGCGTGCTTCAAGGATGCCTTTAGGTAAATAGAAGAGAGTGTTGGTGATAAGAAGGTCACGAGACACACAAGTCTTCAGCAGTAAGAGATTATTGCTATTACTATTTTCAACTTCATTCCTCCCAAAGATTCCCTTCCATGTCTGATAGTCTGTGCCTACTTTGGAATTAAAGTCACCCAGAATTATAAGCTTGTCCTCTTTTGGTGCATTGATAATGAGGGTTTCCAGGTCTTCATAAAATTTTCCTTTGTCCTCATCAGGTTTCCTCATGGTGGGAGCATAGGCATTGATGATGGTGGTGTGGTGTTTTCCTGCAAGTGGCAATTGCATTGTCATGAGCCTGTTGTTCACCCCCTTTTAAGAGGCATACAGGCTTGTCGACTAGAGTAGTTTTGACTGAAAAACATTTGCCAGCTTCTCATCACTTCTCATCACTACAGCCATTCCAGCAAAAATTGCTAGCCTCTTTTCACTCAGGACTGCTATTTGGATGTGATATCTGCTAAATTCTCTCACAACAAGAGCTCTTCATCTTTCAGGTCTACTGGATTTTGCGCTGTCCATAAGTGTGTGCACATTTCATATATCGATGGTGAGTAGAATCATATTTGCAAAAGTCTTTTTATTTTCTGTGTGCTTTAACCACAGTGTAGGATCCCCATCGGCCATGATAAGCAGGCCAGAGTTAGGTTAGGTGAAGCAGACAATTTTTAGGGCACCCCTTCTAGCCCCTTCCTCATGCCAGGAGGTGAACAATGTGGTCCTTAAAAAAATGCCATTCAGACGCCCAGGGTGCTACTGAATCTCACCACTACTTCAGTCCAATGAGAAGACAACCATATGGCCTGGGATGCCTGTGTGTAGGGTTGTGACTACAGGTCCCAGTGTATCCATACCTGCCGCTTTGTCACTTGCCTGTTGCTACAGGACTTTGAGGTAGGTAAAAATGACAAAATGGCATGGGTGATGTCTTTAAAGCAGAGCTTTAAAGGCAGACCTGTGTGAAGTAATTAGCCTCACTCTGTCTTCCAGAGTCGTTCGAGTCCAGAGGCAAGACAAAAAGTCAAGATGATTGGCAATGGCTCCAGATGCAGTGGGTGACCTTGGTGTCTTTGAAGTCTAACCAAGCTCTAAGCCCTCCACAATGCCTGCTTCAGCTGCCTTCATGATCTTTGCAGCAAATTGTTCTCATACATCCATTCTACTGGGGAAGTCTTCACATACTCAGGGCAGACACCCCTCTAACTCATTGATGGGTTTGAAACCCCTGGGTTAACCACAGATTGGTTTAGCCTGCCTGCCAAAACAGTTTACTGGGGTGTGGCTGCTGTTTATGCTACAGCTTCTTGGAGCAAAGGTGAGAATTGAGTGAACCAGGTGGATACCAGCAGTGGAAAGCAGAGAGGCTTGGCAGCCCTCACGCTAGAGGTACTAGTTTTCCCTGAACATCTGTACACTCCCGCACTTCCTTGTAATGCCTCTATGAAGTGAGGAATGTTTTAAGTAAATTTGGACAGAGGACTGAGGTTAGTTAATTCTTTTCTATTCTTTTTTTTCTTTGTGATGGTGAAAACCTTCAACAGCATTGTATTGAGAATTTCCTTCCCTATACAATGCCCCTTAATTAGAAGGATAAGTGATTAGAGAATGATCATTTGGTATATTCAGTTGAGCTGTAAAATGAATGGGCAGGTGATTCCCTAATTAGCTGAGTATGTCTTAGGATACAGAACGGTTGAATGAAGTACATCTTGAAAAATCTGGTTATGCCAGTTCCAGATGTTTGTGTGTGTGTGTGTATTTTGAGGAAATATAATATTCTAATTTTGTGCTATTTAATATTTAAATATTTTTCTCAAAGAATGATCCAGGGCTTAGGCAATGGGGCCAATGGGACTATTGGCTTTAAATTATTTAGTAAGGTTTGATGTCACCAACTGTATATGATATCATTTAGTTGTTTCTTTTAGATGTTAAGGATTACAAACAAGAAGCTCCATGGGAACTCTATATAGGATGTCATCAAATAAATGAACAAAAGGAAAGAAGAGTCAGGTGTGTGGAGAGAGCAATCGATAGTCAATGGGCTGGAGGTATGTTGCATTGGCAGACTTATAACATTGAGGAAATGTGAGGAAGGTTCCCAGTACAATGGGTGGATACTCGATGCTGAAATTAGGGGAGAATACTTATGTCAGGGATGGATAGGTTATGATATGCGACCCTGGAGGAGATATCCACATAAATGAGCTCTCAAATCCAGTAGAGCAGGGGTGGGGAACCTATGGCCTCGTGGTCACATGTGACTCTTTAGGTCCTCAAGTGAGGCCATTCAACTGAATCCAATTTCACAGAATAGATCCCCTAAATAAAAGGATTTATTCTGTGAAGTTTGGATTCAGTTAAAGAGCCACATTTGAGGACCTAGAGGGCCTGATGTGGCCTTGAGGCCCCAGGTTCCCCACCCCTGCACTAGAGGATCAGAGTTTGAGAGAGGTAGTATGTTTGGGAGCTATAAGGAACTAACAGTGGAGCAGTTTAACACAGGGATGCCTGACTCCTCGGGGAGTGAAGTCAAGGGTTTCAAAGTTATCGGATTCCTCTAGCCAAAGGGTAAGTCTGGGAACTAGTGGATAGTGAGAGTTCTAAGTGATTCTTTTCTGTGGTTTCTCATAAATCCTCCTTAGACAATCCATCCGATGTGCTATAGACCTTCTTCATGGTATCTAGAAGGAGAGTGATAATGATACTATATTCTGTCATGGTCAGATCACATCTTATTTAGTTAACAGGATCCATATCAGTATATCGGCATGTCATACAGAAGTAGATTCAGAGCCAGGAAGACCGGGATACAAAGGCCTGCCTCTGACACACACTTGCTGTGTGACGGTGAGTAAGTCACTTTCCAATGTCCTAGGCAACTCATTGAAAATAAATTTAAAGTGAAGTTTTGCTGACCTGATTTGGTTGAGGGAGTTTCTTCACCTGGGAGTTCTCCATTTGAAACAACTTATCCTACAGCTCCTATCTCTACTATTACTTGATTCACATTTTAGAAGGACCACTAAAAAAGTGAAGTATGTCCTGAGAAGAGAGACCAAGAAACTGAGGGATCTCAAAAAATCATTTGTTAAGGGTATATAGCCTGTGGTTTAAAGCCCATTTGCAAAAGACTCTCCCCACTGGTGGAGAATGGTTAGTCAAAGCTCTGTGCCTGCTTGAAGGGGCAGTTGGCAACAGTTTGGAATGAGATTCTAGTATTCTGGCTTTCCAGCTTTGAGAGATGGAAGGCATACAGTTCCAAATTCTCTTCAGAGACCTAAATGATCAGTTGAAAATGTGGTGTTTCATGATTCGTGGTCGTGGAACTTCACTGCGATGAGATTGGTGTTAAAGAGAGAGGAATTTGCAGTAGAAGGTTTGAAATCGCTGAAAGGACTACACCATTTCCCAAATGTGACGTAACCCACTTTTCTCCACCTACTCAAATGTGCACCCAGATCATTATTTATTTTCAGTGCCTATGTAAATTACAAAGAGGCCCTCCATCCAGCTTCAAGTCAGAGTCTAAAAAGAACATGCAGTTTTTCCTCTACTTGGTATTTTTTTCCTAGTGAGTATAGTACAAAATTAATTTCTTTTATAATATAGATTTTACGAAGTAGTCTTTGTAATGGGCAGGTTGTTGTGTTGTTGTTGTTCGGTTGTTGCCATTGTGTACAACTCTTCATGGTTCCATTTGGTGTTTTCTTGGCAAAGATATTGGCGTGGTTTGGCATTTCTTTCTCTACTTCATTTTATAGATGAGGAAATGGAGGCAAGCAGGGTCAAGTGACTTGCCCAGAATCACACAGCTAGTGTCTGAGGATGGATTTGAACTTACAAAGATGAGTCTTCCTGACTCTGTCCAGTGCACCACCTAGCTGCCCAATTTGCAAATGCAGTCTTGTTTACTAAAAGGGCCGAACTTTATTATCAAACACTGCATTTAACAATGATACACAAAAAGCAAACTTTTATAGAAACTAAGCCTAACATACAATTTGCTAACTCTCTCTTCTTAACTTTTATCACTTGTAGCTTAATTTAAACTCAGTGGAAACTTCAGAATTGATTAGAATGTTCCTTTCTCTGGAGCAGCTCACCAGAATCTTTATTGCTTGTCCTTCATTCTCAAAGAGGACCATGACATCATGGACATGCAAGTGAACTGGACTTTAGTGAGGGAGGCTGTGCAAAGTCACCAGCCTCACTTTCTCCTCCAGAACCATCTGGGTCCAGTGGCCAGATACACATCAGGATGACTAAAGATGACTCTCCTCCTTGGTTTTTTCTTTACATTAGACTTGGTATTAGAGGGCCTCTGAGTTGCTTTCCCTGCCCCCTGAGGTTTTGCTCCATCACACCCTATAAAAATATTATTTATTCTCTCAGTTCAGAACTGAAGGAGTGAACAGACTGGCAACACTGTCTAAGGAATCACAAGATCCCAGGATCAGAGATCAAAAGCTAGAAGAGACCTCAAAGGGCATCATATCTCCATCTCATCCTCCATTTTATAGATAAACAGAGGCCCAGAGAGTTTAAATGATTTGCCCAAGTCCACGCTTGGGCAGTAATCATTGGAGGTGGGATTTGAACCTAGTTTCCACTCTACCACAACTGCCTCCCCGATGTACACATTTTAAATTGCTGTCAGAGCTTAGAATATCGAATTTCATGCCAAATTCTCTTACTATCCATGCTGGGTGAGAAATCAATAGTTTTAAGGGGATGAAGAATCAGGCTGCTCTATAGTGTCAGATGGTTATATAAATGCACTAAAGGATGAGGGGGAGGAGAGAAGAAGGAGATTTGGGAGCAAAACAAGTTCTGATCAGGGAGAACAGTCTGGAAAATAAAGTGACAGCTACAGAAAAAGATGCCAGAGGGGATAGGGACAGGCAGAGGACATCCAGGTTGAAGATGAACCAAGATTTTCTTTCTGGGGGAAGGAGTTTTGGAAGTAGGTAGAAAATAGTTAATTGTTTTCACATAGCAAAACATTAAGACCAAACATGGCTGTGATCAGGTTTTAAGAAAAGAAGCACAATCTATATAAGGAACTGAAGGTGACCAGTTAGAGATCCACATTAACCTTAAGAAAACATTTTTATCTTCCTCACCATCATCCTCAATAAAATCTTTGAATGTTAGTAGCCTGAGTGCATCACTTCAATAAGGACAGAGATTGGACTTGTGATTTCATTGGCATGGGAGACTCTCAGACAAGAAAACTCTATACCCATATACCAATGTATATTAGCATTTTCTCTGCTCGTATAGTTTTAGTGAATTGTCTAGGGGATTGAGAGGTTAAATGTCTTGCCCAAGATTACATAGCCACTATTTGCCATAAATGAGGCTTGAACCCGTGCCTTCTCGGGTCTCCAAGGCCAGTGGTCTATTCACTATTCCACATTACTCAATAAAGTCATTTCCCCCATACTTCCTTCTTTCTAGTTAGTGACAGATCAGTAAGTCAGAATCAGCACTTAGATCTGTGAAAGGTAGATAAATAAGAGGCAATCATCCCCTGGCTTGTGGTTTCTGGTGCCCAGCAGGAAGTTCTAGCATACTAGCATGGTTCCCATGGTTTGTTAACAAGAATATCTTAAAATTTGCTTTTCCAGCCTACAAGTCATTCCTTCTAATTGCCCAGCCATCTCACTCCCCTACAGCTAAAACAAAAAAGATGAGTCACATCTGGCATGTCCATGCTGCAGTACAAACCCCGCTTGTGACGTTTTTCCCAATCAAAAGGAGGTGACCTTACACCCACTCTTAAAGAACAGAAAAATGACTCTACTCCCAATTGCTATTTCCAGTAGTTAGCCTCCATCAAAGCATTTTCTAAATTTTACATACAATGGTCCCTTAGCAATTCTCTAATAACCTAGAATATTTACTCCAAACACTCTAATACAAATTGCTTTCTCAAATACATTTTTCCCCCCAAATCAAAGGTCTTTATATTTGAACTGAAATTAGACATGGCTTTTGAACATAAATTTAACTAGTTTCATCACATTTACTAAGGGAAGATATTATCAAGCTAAGTTCTTGACATGCTGTGGATCCTAATTAGCATAGTGAATTTCTTTTTATAATTCAACGAACTCCCTTACCCTAGGGAAACATAATATGCATGTTCGTTGTGCTGATTTGATATTCATCTGGTGTCAGTCTTCTTCTCTTAAACTTATAAGAAATAGGAGGTAATATATTTATATATTCTTAACCCTCAGCTGATACATGAAATTCGGCAATTAATTGATACAAAGTGAAGTGAACAGAACCAGGAGAACAATTTGCACAATGATGACAACATTGCAAAGACAACCAACTATGAAAGACTTAAGAAGTCTCATCATTGCAGTGACCAGTCATGGTTCCAGAGGACTGATAATGAAGCATCCTACATAGTTCCTGGAAGACAGGGGATGGATTCAAAGACATGAATTTTGAGGCATGTTACTGTATAGGAATTTGTTTTGTTTGATTATATATATTTGTTAAAAGGATTTTCTTTTTCTATTTCTTTTATATTGTGGGTGGATGAAGAGAAAATAAATGCTTGTTAATTGAAAATAAAATGAAATTTTAAAAATAAAAATTATTCTTTATTTTTTTAAAAAAAAGATAGGAGAGGTAGCTTACATTATACAAGCCTGAATTCATGTCTCAAATATTTTGCATAACTCTATTAGCAGCTAGCCTGCAAGAATGAAAAACAGAAAGAAAACTGAGCATTGCATTTTTCAAGTTTTTGTTACTCTGTAACAGGCTACTAAGTCACTTGTTATAACCAGCAAGAGAGAATGCCTAACCTTCCTTACCAATTGCAAATTTATTGGAGTAGATGGGATGGGTGCAGGCATTCTTTTGAAATCCTAGAGTTGTCTTTAGATATAAAGCTATAAGCTCACTAAGGTCATGGTATAATTCTAACAACTGTATTTTCACTTGGTTTCCCAGCCCACCACATACTAGATACTGCAAATTAGAGGAGGGGAATAGAAGGAGGGAAGGGTGCTTGCCTGGCAGGCATAGTCAAGATAGCAAGAATTGACTGTGTTTGCCTAATAGCAAATGAGGAGTCAGAAAATTTATAAAGAGGAGATATAACTAAAGGCAAACAAAAAAACCTGAGAAAAATAAAAACTCATGACAATCTAGGTCATTTAGTGAAAGGGAAAAAGCTCTGTACACCTCAGTCAACCCAAAGACTAACACAAAAACTAATGATTACAATAATAAAGCAGAGTTTTGACCATGTCACATATACCCCCACCCCAATCAATAAACTCCAGTGGTTTCCTATTTCCTTCAAGATCAAATATAAAATAATCTGTTTGGCATTCAAAGCCTTTATAACCTAGCCCTCTTTTACCTTTTCAGTCTTTTTATACAGTACTTCCCCCACCAAGTACTCTTCCATCCAAGTGACATTGGTATCACAACGTTTCCTTAAACATTATACTCCATGTCTCCAGCTCTGTCCGACATAGATGGAACACTCCCTCTTCCACTCTGACTACATATCTCCTTGGCTTTAAGTACCATCTTTTACTAGAAGCCTTCCCCAATCCCTAATCCCTCTTAGCTTTTCCCCTGATAGTTTCTTCTGAATATCCAATATAAAGCTTGCTTTGTATATATTTGCATCCTGTCTCCTCCATTAGATTGCAAGCTCTTTGGGGACAGGGACTATCTTTTGTCTGTTTTTGTATTCCCACTGCTTAATACTCTGCTTGGCACATAAAAGGTACTTAATAAATGTTTATTAATTGATTGATTGACCCTGAGCATTCAAGAAAAAAATGAACATGTTGTCACCATATTGTGTTAAAAGAGGCAGGGAAACAATATAAATGAGAAAGGTAGCCAGAACTATTTTTTAAATTGATTCTTAGGATGATATTCATTTATTTATAAATAAACTTTAAGAGAAAGCTAGGTGGCATAGTGGAGAGGTTGCTGTTTTGGGGAGTCAGAAAGACTTCAGTTCCAATTAATTCTGTCATACTCATCTATCAGCTGTGTGACACGTGTGGCTGGACAAGTCACCTAATTTCTCTCAGTCTCAGTTTCCTTACCTGAAAAATAAAAGCACCTGTCTGACCAAGCCGTTGTTAGGATCAAATAAGATAAGATATGTAAAGCATTGTGCAAACCTTAAAGCCCTATATACATGCTATTATCATTATTAAAATTAATGATTTTATGGTAAACATCGATGGATGATTCAAGATAAATATTGTGCATAGTATCAAGGAAAGATTCTACAAGTTTTGTAGAAATAGCTAGAGATTCAGCAAGGTAAGGTAGATAGAAGGCTGGACTGCAGTCAAGAAGAAGTGAAGGCTTGTAGACTAGTACAAAGTGTGCTGGATTTGCAATTAGAAGATCTGGGTTTGAATCCTGCCTCTAATACTTGTTAGCCATGTGACCTTGGGTAAATCCCTTAACTTCTCAAGGTCTGAGTTTCCTCATTGCAAAAATGTGAGAATTGCACTAGTTGTCCCCTAACAGACTTTTCCAATTCTAAATATATGATCTTATGACTTGGGTTTGATTCCTGCCTCTCACACATATTAAGATGTGTGACCTGGGGCGAATCACTTAACCCAACCGTCCCTAAGCAACTCAGATTTTAAATTGTAGATGAGTTTCTGATCTGGATTTGTGGAGATTGTATCCACCTTGAAAATTCGCTAAACCAATGAAATGGCAAGTCTGGACTAAAAAATTATTAAAACTTTAGAAGTAGCACTTTCACAAATTATAACATTATGTGACAATCACTTAATCTAGCAGAATACAATAATTGATGTCCATAATGGTGATATTGAATCATTAAGAAAAAAGCTCTGTTAAGTTCATTTAGAAATGCAACCAGGAATAAGGAAAGTAGGTAGTCATCTAAGAGATAACAAGCTGGAGAGTATGATGGAGGATTTTTTTTAATATTGTTCAGTGGTTTTTCAGTCATGTCTGACTCCTTGTGACCCCATTTGGAGTTTTCTTGGCAGAGACACTGGAGTCATTTTCCATTTCCTTCTCCAGTTCATTTTATAGATGAAGAAACTGAGGCAAACTGGGTTAAGTATCTTGCCCAGTGTCCCAAAGCTAGTTAAGTGTCTTAGACCAGATATGGACTCAGAAAGATGAGTTTGGCATGTTATCCACTGCACCACCTAGTTGCCCCACTTTTAAAATTACTTTTTATAATTGCACATTTTTTAATGCTGGAAAATTCTATTCTCCAGTTTAAGTAAATATTCCCTTTGAAATAAGTCAAATTACATGTTACGGTGAACACTCAGACTCATTTCAATGCACCAAACATTTATTAAACATTACTGGATACAAGGGATAGGGATTAGATCTATACCTTTAATTACTATAGGGAACTCTCTGGCGAGGAAATTCCCTGTACCAATAAAGGTCAACTTTTTCTGTAATTGATGGTCTTAGAGATTATTTTGACCACTGAGATGTTAAGTGACTTGCCCAGAGTCATATAGAGAATATGTGTCAGAAGTGGAGCTTAAACTCAGGGTTTTCTGAGCTTTATAGACTGGCTCTCGATCCACCAAGCCACATAGCTTCTCTTGGGATACAAAAGTAAAGCTCCCAAGTGATCCCTATGCTGTATATTCATACACAAACAGAACAGTTTTCAACATTTGTTTGACCCATGAGTGCCTCATCAAAGCTCTTGGGTTCAAAATCTGCCCCTAAAATCCCCTGAAGCTAAATCTTTCTGCTGCTCAGTGTTATTTGGGAAGGTAGCCTACTGGGGTGGAAGGACAGCTGAACTTAGAGATCCAGACCCTCCTTGGGTTTGAATCCTGACTCTGCTACTTACTTCCTGTGTGCCTGAACAAGTCATCTGACCTCTCTGGGTTGCAGTTTCTCTATCTGAAGATGTTGGAGTTGGCCTAGATGAGCTCTATGACCTCTTCTAGGTGTAGATTTGCAATTTTGTGTGACCACAGTCTAGTTGCTTACCTTCCCTGAATTTCAATTTCCTTACCTGTAAAGTGGGGATAATAATATCTGTGACAACTACTGTAAAAGGTTGTTATGAAGCTCATATTATGAAACGAAGCATTTTGCAAACTTAAAGGCACTATATAAATATTAGCTATAATTATGATGATTATATTTTAATGAGTTTATTTAATCATCTGAGAAGGCAGGAAAGCATGACCCATTTTTGACAGATTTCCATCAAAATAATTTTTGAAACACGCTTATTAGAAAAAATAGTTATTTAGAAAAATCACTTAGAACACGTCACTGTCCAATATTTGTTCACCATAAATATAACTAATTTACATTTAGGGACATTTTTATTTATGCTTATATGCATTCTCTTTATAGCATAGGAGCCTGAAGAAAAAAAACCATCATATGCATTCACAATTAGAGCTAAATATTGTATAATGCTTTAGCATTTTCTTTAAAAGATTTTAAAATTTATTTTTAACATTCATTTTTTTAAAATTTTGAGTTCCAAATTCTCACTCTCCCTAAAACCACTCCCTCACTCATTGAGAAGTCAGTGCAGCTCATTATGGCCATCATGACATGGTTCTTTACCAATTCTTCTATTTATCTGAACACTTCTCACTTTTTCCATCTCTTACTCTGGGTCATCATTCATGTTCCATCATCTATTTACGGATATGCCCTTAGACTTTGTTCTGGGACATCTCCTCTTCTCTTCTGACCCCTTAACACTTTGTGATCTCAATAGCTCTTTTGTGTTCAATTAGCCCCTCTCTGTGGATAACTGCCAAATGTAGACACTCACTTCTAATCTCTCTCCTGAACTTCTATTCCACATTTGCCTATTGGACATTTCCATCTGGACATGCTGCAGGATATATTCAACATGTCTAAAACAGAACTCATTTTCCCTCTTAAACCTTCCCTGCCTCCAAATTTCTCTCTCTCTCTCTTGGAGGACAATATTAGTTTCTAGACACCTAAGGTTGCCACTTAGAGCCATCTTCAACTCTTTGCTTTCTCATATCCTCTCTATAGCCAATCAGTTGCCAAGTCTTGTCAATTCTACCTCCACAACATTTATTGCATCTCTCCCTCTTTAATCATGTGATCACCAAAATAGTTCAAATCCCCATGACTTCTATTCTGGATTGTTGTAAATGTCTCCTAAATGGTTTATTTGCTTCCACTCTTCAATCTACCTTTTAGCCACCTGGGAAAGTGATATTCTTAAATGGAAGGTCTGTGCCACTCCAACAAGAAGAAGTGGCTCCCTATCAATCCTAGGATAAAACACAAACACCTTTCTTTGGTATTTAGGCTCTTCATAGATGGGCTTCACCCTAACTTTCCAGTTATTTAACAATGATCACTTTTACCCAGTGTCCCAACCAAAATGGTCCACTTGCTATTCCTGCAACTCACAATTCCTTTTCGTAACCCCATAATATCACGCAAGCTGTCATTCCCACATAACTTGGAATTCATCATAACCCAGCTCCATCTTTTAGAATTCTTAGCTTACTTCCAAGGCTTAGTTCACAGGCCATCTCATATTATGAGAAGTCTTTCCAGATTCCGTTAGTTTTGTTGCTCTCTTTTTTATTTCTAGTGGAATGTAAGCTCCTTGAAGGCTGTCATTTTTTAATATTATCATTGTATTCCCAGCACCTGTTATAGTATCTTGTATGGAGCAGGTGTTTATAGATGATTGTTGAACTGAATTGAGGAAAGTACTAAGGATAGTCTTAACCACATTTTGCAGTCCGGACAGGTTATAATGACTTGCCCTTGGTCACAGAGCCTGATACATGCACACACGCACACATGCGCGTGCACATAGAGAACAATCTCTGCAACTATAGATCTCTCTATATATTTAGATAGATAGATATACGTACACACACACATAGAGAACATTCTCTACAACTACAGATGTCTCTCTATACACACACACACACATACATATACAGACACATACATATAAACACATATCTTGTTTTTGTTTTCGCCTTGATTCTTTCAGACTTCCTCCTCATCCCAGAGAACTGTCTCTTATAATAAATGTTATTTTTTTAAAAAAGGGAAAAAGAGAAAAATTCAGCAAAATGGATCATTATGACAATGTATGCAATGTTCTCCATCATTTGGAATTTCATAGTATTTATTTTCTATTATTTCGTGCTCATCGTCTTTCAATTTTTGTTGTTACAGGTATTGTATACATTATTTTCCTGGCTCCATTGGATGTGTCCCTTGATAATAAAATAGACTTTCTATGCACTTCTCATGCCAGTGTTGACAGTACTATTTCTGTACATGTTCTGCAAAGCTCCCAATATGCTTCCATGAACATGGAAGGGTTTAAAATATAATATCTTATGAATACAAAGACAACCAAAGGACTAGGATCATTCATGATAAAACATAATAAATCTCAGTCTCTGTTCATTTATTAATTAAGTGGAGACATTATCTGAGAAACTCAACTTTCCCCAAGGAATTAGACAGCATGGGTACAATGTAAATAGCACTATATTTGGAACTAGATGACTCGGGTTCAAATCCCACATTTGCCATTTACTGCCTGTGTGATCTTGGGAAAGTCTTTTAATCTTTCTGGGATATAATTACCTCATCTGTGAAATAAGAGGGGCTAAACTATATGTCTTCTTTTTTTTTAACTATATGTCTTCTAAGGGCCTTTATTGCTCTAAATTCATGATATGAATCTTCAAGATTGTTGGAATTAGGGAGTAGGGAGAGGAAAGACATTAGGACATTAAGTTTATTGGATAATTTTACTATACTTTTTGTTGTGTGTGTGTGGCGTGCTCGCATGCATGGGGATATGTGGGGAGGCCTCCAGCTGTGATGCTTTAACCTGGAATACATTTATTTTGAATGCTCTGATTATGGGCACTGTTTTTCTTTCCCAGTATAAAAAAGAGTTGTCTTCTCTTTAGCACATTGAGATGGCAGATGCTTGTTAATAAATTTTATTTAAAAAATAAGTTTTGTTGGTGCTTTTTATTTTTGAATAGCAGTCATTTCCAGACATGCCAGCACCCACCCAGTGAGCATCTCTTTGTAACACAGAACAAATGTTTAGTAAAACCAACCAACACAGAAAGCGTGTCTGACACCATATGCACCATTCTGTACCCACACCCCCACCTATCTACTGAAAGGAGTTAGGTGCATTATTTAATCATCTGTTCTGCAGGGCAAAGCTTAGTCATGGTAATAAATTTGTGCTTGCTATGAAGCCCAGGCTATCTCTATACTTTTCCCTCTGGGTTGCCAGGATCTGAACACCAGGGGCTTTCAAATATGATGGCAACAAGCACGATCTGGATTAAACTAATTTTTCTCTCAATCTATCCTCCTCCTTCTCTCACAGATGTCAGGGTGAGTGAGAAAACAAAACAAAACACCCATCTGTATAAAGGCTGGTATGTACAAAGATCTATCTTAGTGCTCTGCAGAGATCCATGGACTCTCTTTTCTCTGTTGGATGATCTCTCCTATATTAAAGAATTGCTTTGTTTTATGTAGGAAGTAGGAGAATAATGCTATTCATCGATTCCATTTTACTTTAATTGGAGGATACTCTCGGTATTTTCTTTATTTGCAAAACTTAAATCTACATACTTTATAGTTATTATCATATAAATTATGCAGGTGAAAGAAGAATCTGTGATTTTGGTAAATGAAAGGGATTTTGGGGGTGGAAATTTCCTCCACCAACCTCAGAATGATCTATTTCATTTATAAAGTACTGAGAATCCTCCTCACCTATGCACTTCTAGTAAACTACCCCAGGTTTTATGTATTTATAGGCCAGAATCCTCTCTAAATCATAGCTCCTGAGTCAGACAGAAGACATATTTAAGTCAAAATAAAAGTATTTAATGAAATAGCATAGCAACAAAAATAATAAAAGAATACGCTCCCATAAATTTTGAGTTTGTTCTCCCACAAATACACATACCCTTAGTATGAAGAGTGGATCTGAATAGGGATCATGTTTGAAGAGTGTACACATAGATAACATGTCACAGCTCCCACATGGAAAGAATCTCGTGTGTGTGTGTATATATGTATGTATATATACATAAATATACATATATGTATATGTATATATGCATACATATACATATATGTGTATATATGTGTGTGTATAAATATGTATATATATATATATATATATATATATATATATATATACATATTCATACACACACACACACACAGAGTGTAACCAAGACACAAAGATGGATGGACGACATATGCCTCTACTGCAGTAGAGGTGCTGACACCTTCAAATGGTATCATCATGTTATTCTCTGCTGGACCTGTTTCCTGCCAGGACTTGCCTTCTATTGATCTCTATCAGATATTGTGTCTCTCTCTGCTCCCTTTTGGACCTCATATCTAAGTTATTTTATTTCTCCAGAAGGCATCATGTCTCTGTTCCAGTTAGTTGTCAGTCATCCATCTGTCTTCAAGATCTTTTAATCTTTGGGGCCACTTAATATCTACAACATTGATGTAGTTGCCTTGATCCTGTGGTTAACAAGCCTTTCCTTACTATTTACCTTTTTTTGCTTTTCTTGAGTCTTGTATTTGAAGACCAAATATTCTGTTTAGCTCTGGTCTTTTCATTAAGAAAGTTTGAAAGTTCCCTATTTCATTGAATGCCCCTCTTTTTCCCTGAAAGATTATGCTCAATTTTGCTGGTAGTTGATTGGTTGTAATCAAAGCTCCTTTGCCTTGCAGAATATCATATTCCAAGTCCTCTGATCCTTTAAGGTAGAAGCTGCTAAATCCTGTGTAATCCTCCCTGATAATTGATTTGTTTCTCTCTGGCTACTTGCAGTATTTTCTTCCTTGACCTGATAGTTCTGGAATTTGGCTGCAGTATTTCTTGGTGTTTTCATTTTGGAATCTCTTTTAGGAGGTAATTGGTGGATTCTTCAATGACTATTTTACCCTCTGGTTCAAAGATTTTCATTAATAATTTTTGAAAGATGCTTTGCAGGTTCTTTTTTTGATCACGGCCTTCAGGTAGTCCAATAATTCTTAAATTTTCTGTCCTGAATCTGTTTTCCAGGTCAGGTATTTTCCAATGACGTATTTTACCTTTTCTTCTACTTTTTGCTTCTTTGGATTTTGTTTGACTGTTTCTTGATACTTCATAGAGTCATTAGCTTCCATTTGCCCAAATCTAATTTTTAAGGAACTATTTTCTTTAGTTAGCTTTTGTACCTTCTTTTCAATTTGTCCAATTCTACTTTTTAAAGAGTTGTTTTCTTCAGTGGATTTTTTCCCATTTGGCTAATTGTATATTTTAAGGAACTGTTTTCTTTAGTCAATTTTTATCCTTCCTTTTCCAAGCTGTTGACTCTCTCTTGCATCCATTTCATTTTTTCCCCATTTTTTTCTAGCTCTCTTATTTGCCTTTTAAAATCCTTATTGAATTTTTCCAAGAAGGTTTTTTGGACTTGAGACCAATTCATATCCCCTTTTAATGTTTCATGTGTAGGCCTTTTTACACTGCTGTCCTCTTTTGAGTTTGTGTTTTGATCTTCCCTGTCACCATATGGCTTTCTATGGTCAAGGCTCTTTTTTGTTTCTTGCTCATTTTTGGCCTTTTTTAATGTCTTTAAAAGTTATGCTCTGCTCCTGGTATAGAGAGTACATTGTCTCTAGCTCCTTGTGCTAGGGCCCAGGCTCCTGGTCACTGATTTATGCACCAGGACCTCAGGTGCTGGTAGGTTGCTTACTGCACTGGGGTGGCCTGGCCTAGTCACATCAATTATTGCCTGGATTCCGGGGCTGGCAATTTGCCTTTTGGGCTTAGGCTGGAGGCCTCACAGCTGGCCTGCTGTGCCAGTGGCCTGTTGGGCCAGGACCAAGGGACTTCAGTTAATGATCTATGCTATGGCTTCCTGCTGGCGTGCCTGGCTGTGCTGTGCTCTCTTTTTACCCAAGTGAGACAGATATTTCCTGAAGTTGTTCTAAATTATTTTAAGCTGGAAAATTGTCCTACTCCACCTTTTTATCAGTTCTGTCACTCCAGAATCCATTTAGAGGCTTCATTTAACATTGTTTCTGAGGGAAACTGGGGAGATCTCAAGCAGCTTCCTGGTTTCTCTCTTCCATCTTGGCTCTCATCCCTTCCCCTTCTAACTGTTCTAGTTACAAAGGAATATTTACTGGATCCATTGAAAATCATCATAGTGTAGTGGGAAGAGAACTGAATTTGAAATCAGAGAAGGTGTGTTCATATCCCATATCTGCTACTTGTTACTTGGTTTAGCACCACTTTCCTGATCCATAAAATAGGGGAGTCAGGAATTAGTGGATGTCTAAGGTTCCTTATGAATATGATTGTGTGAAGGTCTTTATGGTAGCTCATCTTTCTCAATCCTTTCACAAAAGACCTGAAACTATTGACCAGGCAAAGTATTATTTTAATGAATCAACCAGCTACACAGAGTAGGCAAAGACTGAACATTTTGTCCTGCTTATCATTAAGGTTGAGTCAGGCTGCATCTACACAGTCCTACATCATCTGGCAAATTTAGTGAATTACCTCCCACCCCTGACTGTAGAGAGAATAAGTTTTAGTACCCTATATAAGATAATATGAAGTTTGTCAGCTTAGCATAAGTAAGTCAATATTGTTTTAAGCCTCCATTTTCTGATTGAGCTGTTTTGGTCAAGTTGGTTTTCAATAATAGGATAAGTACTTGTATGGTATGATGCAGCACACAAACGTGTATTTTTAAATAACTGATAAAAAATATGGATCTTCTGATAAGACAGAGCATCAATGGGGGGGGAATATAAGCAACTTTACCTATAATTTATATAGTAAACTGCCAATCAAATAATGTAGTTAAAAAAGAAAAAAAACCAACAGTTTAGGAATACCCATAGCTTAAAGTATAAAACACCATTGGGCAGAGAGGGAACCTTGTCTTGAGTCTGGCATGAAAGAAGCCTTTATGAACCTCTAATACTCAGATTTGTGGTTCTTAGAGGAGGTTATTGTTTGCAAGCTTTGATTAATAAAGTTTGATTGCTTGCATTGAGAAGTATAAGTCTGATATTCCCTTCATCCTAGTTAGCATATGTAACTGTAAACGGGCTATTTGCACGCACCATTTGTTATACTGACATGCAAAAATTTGGCATCATTTAGACTTTTCAGTAAATCATTTCAGTGTTGTGTAACCGCAGCCTTAGAAACCAGGCTTTGTCAAGAGTTCACTTTCTTTCTCATCCAACATTAAACTGAAATTGAAAACACAGTGCTTCAGTCTGAATTCCTGTCCTGAGTGATGGCTGGGCACATTTTTATGTTTAGATGCTAAGGTCAATGACTTTGAGCTGGAAGGGTTCTCATAGATGATCTAGTGCAACCGTATCATTTTATAGATGAGGAAACTGAAGCCTAGGGAAATTAGGTGACTTGTCCAAGATCACACAGACAATAAAAATCCGAGGTATGTTTTTAATTTAGGCCTTCTCATTCCAGAGATGTGTAGCTTTTTTACGTTTCTTTCCTTAGGTTAAATAATGTCATTTAGAACTGGAATATTGCATGGTGGACACTTTTCCTTTATACCATTTGATTTCCTATCAAATTATACTTGGAAATCTGTTTTGTTTTCCCTTGCATGTCTAAGTCAGGGGAGCAAATTAATTTGTTGACATTTTAAAATGAGAAGAATATGTCACAGTGCACTTCATTGTATTATGCATTTGTCTATATATACCCGAATGAAGCAACACCACCTGACAAACCCAGTTGTTTCTATCAGTTCTCGTTTCCATCACCTGTGAGACTGACTTGATTCCTCACCTAACAAACAGCATCAAGACAGTCATTTCATAGTGTGGAGAAACTCGGGGAGAGAGCTCCACTAAGTAAATACACTTTCATAATCTCACTTGTTGTGGTCATTTGGCTTTTGACCAGTGACAATTTGCTTATTTCTATTCTGTATATAGGCCACAGCTCCAGGGGGTGCCTATGTTGAATATGAATGGAAAGATCCCTTTATGATTGCACCAGCTGCCCCTGTCTCCACTGGGCTGCCTTAGCCCACTATGCTTTCATAACCCTGTGAAACTTAAGGCCATATCATGTGAGAAGCAGTTGAAGAAATTGATGATTTTTGACCTGCAGAAGAAAAATCCTAGCAGGGGCATGACAGATGTCTTCAAATATTTGAAAAGCTCTCAAAAGGAAGAAGAATGAAGCTTGCTCTGATTAGCCTCATATAGCACCAGTGGAAGCTGAAAAGAGGTAACTTTAGAATTGATTTCAAGAAAAACTTCCTAACAATCAGCAATAGCCAAAGGAAGAATGGGCTTTTTCAGGATGTGATGGGTTCTTTATCAATAGAGGCCTGTGATAAAAGACCCAATATGATTGTTTCCTGTGCATGTCAAGAGGGGATTTTTTTTCAGCTACCAGTTGGCCTATAAGACTTCTGAGCTTCCTTCCAACTCTAGAGATGCTATGATTCTGGTTGCTCTCATGTTCCGTATTGAAATGAGTTCTTCTGTTCTCTAAGCATTTGTAGTAGGAAGGCCGAATTTATGATCTCAAATATAATCATGTATATGTTTGAATGGTCCGAAATCGCAAGGTATGAGAGATTCTCTAAGGAGAAAACAACAAGAAATTTATTTAGGCCCCACCGCAGCAAAAACTTGAACCAGCCTCCCCATTCCAACATCTTGACAAAAAGACTCCAGGCCCAGAAAGCCC
>CM053627.1:187875396-187955511 GCA_028646595.1 Phalanger gymnotis | reverse complement strand
AAGGTAAACAAGAAAGAAAAATCACAAGGGACTTACTAATCATTTTGTTTACATTCCTACATGGAAAGATGATGTGTATGATTCATGAGACCTCAGTATTACGGTAGCTGAAGGGAATATGCGTGTGTGTGTGTGTGTGTGTGTGTGTGTGTGTGTGTGTGTATACATATATATACATATACATATATATATATTGACAGAGGGCACAGGGCGAGTTGAAGGTGAAAGGATGATATCTAAACAAATAAAATCAAATTAAGAGATGAGAGAAGAATATATTGAGAGAGGGAGAAAGGGAGAGATAGAATGGGGTAAATTATCTCACATAAAAGTGGCAATAAAACGCAGTTCTGTAGGAAGGGAAGAGGGGGAAGATGAGGGAGAATGAGTGAATCTTGCTGTCATTGGATTTTCCCTGAGGAGGGAATAACATACACACTCAATTGGGTATCTTACCCCACAGGAAAGAAGGAGGAAGGAAATAAAAAGGGGGGTGATAGAAGGGAGGGCAGATGGGGGAGGAGGTGATCAAAAGCAAAGACTTTTGAAAAGGGACAGAGTCAAGGGAGAAAATTGGATAAAGGGGAATAGGACAGGAAGGAGCAAAATATAGTTTGTCTTTCACAACATGAGTATTGTGGAAGGGTTTTGCATAATGATACACATGTGGCCTTTGTTGAATTGCTTGCCTTCTTAGGGAAGGTGGTAGGAAGGGAAGAAGGGAGAGAATTTGGAACTCAAAGTTTTAAAAGAAGATGTTCAAAAAAAGTTTTTGCATGCAACTAGGAAATAAGATATACAGGCAATGGGGCATAAACATGTACCTTGCCCTACAAGAAAGTAAAGGAAAAGGGGATGGGGGGGAGAGGGGTGACAGAAGGGAGGGCTGAGTGGGGAATGGGGCAATCAGAATATATGCCATCTTGGAGTGGGGGAGAGGGTAGAAATGGGGAGAAAATTTGTAATTCAAACTCTTGTGAAAATTAATGCTGAAAACTAAAAATATTAAATATAAAAAAATAAAAAAGAAATACAAATAACATCTTTCAACAAAATAAAATCAAGAACAGTTAAGCAAAATTGTTCAGAAGAAGGACTGCAATTGTTATTGTATGCTACATTTTCCACTTTTGCAGTTTACCTTCTATTACCAAAAAGAAGATGTATATTAAAAATTATTATAAAGTATTTTAAAGTTAACACTTAAAAAAACAACCTAGGCTCTTAATGTAGGCAGCTGGGTGGAGCAAATGGAGAAAGTGATAGGCTTGGATTCTGAAAGACTCATCTTCATGATTTCAAATCTAGCTTTAGACACACTTAACTAGCTTTGTGACCCTGGGCAAGTCAGTTAACCCTGTTTGCTTCAGTTCCTCACCTATAAAATGAGCTGGAGAAGCAAACGGCAAACCACTCCAGTATCTTTGCCAAGAAAACCCTAAATGGGGCCACAAGGAATGAGTCCTGACTGAAAAATAATACAACAATAACAACAACAAGATATATACAGAGTAAATGAAAGGTAATCTGAAAGAGGAGGTGCTAATTCCTAGAGGGAAAAGCCTCTTGCAGAAGGTGGGATTTGAGTGGAGTCTTAAAGGAAGCCAATAAGACTAAGAAGCAGAAATGAAGGTGACTGGAAGAAGGCATTATTTGTCCCCTGGTCAAAGAATATGGGACACCTCGTGCCCAGTTAAGGAGATGTAAGATCAAATACTATGCTTTGAGGAACATCAAGCAAGTCAGTGTACCTGAATTGTGGAGTTCATGGAGGAGATTAAAATGTAAGGTGGATGGAAAGACAGGAAAGAACCAGCTGTGGAGAGCTTTAAATGCCAAATAGAGGAGTCTGCATTTAATTTTAGAAGTATTAGGTTAATTGTTGAAGGTTTAGGAAAATCATTTTGGTAGCTGAATGGAAGAGAGATTTGAGCGAAAAGGGATTTGAGATGGAGAAGCCAATTAAAAGGCTACTGCAAAGTATAGATGACAAGTGATGAAGATCTGTACTAGGGTGGTGGCTATGTGAGTGGAAAGGGGCATATATGCAAGATGTTGAAGAGGCGTAATTAACAAGATTTGACAAGTGATTGGATATGCAGAGTGAGTCAGAATTAGAAACCAAGGATGACCCAGGATTTCAAACTTGGTGAATGGGAATACAGTGGTATCTTCACGTTAATATGGAAGTTCATGCACTCACTTTATAAGTTTCTCCAGGAGTCTGGATCTCCAGGTTCCTAATGGATCCATGAAACATATGGGGGGAGGGGGTGGAGCCAAGATGGCAGAGTGAAAGCAGGGACGTAGCTGAGCTCTCTCATAAATTCTTTCAGATACCTCTAAAAAGTGAATCTGAACAAATTGAGAGTGGTAGAATCCACTAGAAGACAGAATGTGGCAGATTTCCAGTCCAGGAGGGTCTAGAAGGTTGACAGGAAGGATCTGTTGTACTGGGTTGACAGAACACAGAGCATACCAGTCCACACCTGACCATAGCAAAGCAGGAGTAGGCCTGGCAGTTTGAATCATTGGAGACAGTGGCAATGACCAAACCTCTCAACTCAGGACTCTGTCAGAGCAGGGTGGGAGAAGTATAGGATCCTGGCAGTGTCAGCAGCTATTCTTGGGGCTATCAGCCAACAGACTAAATGTTTGAAAGCCTCCTACTTGAATTTCTATGAGCCATGATGGTAAAGTAAACTGTTAAGTGCTCTCACTCTATACCCTTGTTCACCTTGAAAAACACAGAGAATATTTCCCCAGGAAAAATCCTGAAATAAGGGAGCCAGAAGTAGGGGTACAGAAGTCTTTTAGCTCAGGAAGCTAGGGAGATGGTTTCCTCTTGCTGTGGCTGAAGGGGACCAGTGCAGTTCTGGAGGCAACCCAGCAAGCCCTACCTCAGCAGACCAGCAGGAGATCCTGAGCCCCAGGAGGTGGAGCTGGCAAGCGCCAACACCAGGACCCCAGGCATGCCTACACACACCCAGGGGAACTGGCAGACAACAGCATGGATGATGGCTGAGGCTACCCATGCTATAGAGCAGCCCTGGTGAAAGAGGAGACTTCCAGCAGGCAGACCACTGCTTCCCCACACCTCACAGTGTGAGCTTCAGAGTAACCCTGGGGAAACTCAGAAAGACTTCACCTGACCTTGATTCTTGGTACATACCAGCCAGCTCCAGCTCAGCACCAGGTGAGCTGCAGCATTATATAGCTTCTAGCTGGCAAAACCAGAGGCCACAGAGCACAAAGCCTGTAACCAAGCCCCTAGCTCCCAACATAAGAAGATTGGGACAGAGCACCCTGTGCCCCAGAAGCATAGATCTACTTTAAAAGCCAGGGAAAAGGTAATCACCATGAAGAAGCAAACTAGAAAAGCAAAGAACATAGAATCTCACTATGGGGACAAGGAAGATCAAAATACGAATTCAGAAGAGGACAGCATTGACACCATACCCATATCTGAAACCTCAAAAGGGAATATGAACTGGTCTCAAGACCAAAAAGCATTCCTGGAAGATCTCAAGGAGGATTTTAAAAGCCAAATTAGAAAGGTAAAAGAAAAAAATGGGAAAAAAACCACCGATGAGAACAAATCTTTAAAAAGTAAAATTGGTGAAATGGTTAAGGAGATATAGAACCTAATTAGAGAAAATGACTCCTTAAAAAGTAAAATTGGCCAAATGGAAAAGGAGGTACAGAAGCTAAATGAAGAAAACAATACATTAAAAATTAGAATTGGGCAAGTAGAAGTTAATGGCTCTATGAGGCATCAAGGATCAGTCAAACAAAATCTAAAGAATGAAAAAAAATAGAAGAAAATGCAAAATATCTCATTGGAAAAACAACTGACCTGAAAAAATAGATCCAGGAGAGATAATATAAGAATTATTGGTCTACCAGAAAGACATGATGAAAAAAGGAGCCTGGACAGTATCTCCCAAGAAATCATCAAGGAAAACTGCCTAGAGGTCTTAGGACCATAGGGTAAAATACTCATTGAAAAAATCCAACAATCACTTCCTGAAAGAGATCCCAAATTGAAAACTCCAAGGGATATTGTAGCCAAATTCCAGAATGATCAGGTCAAGGAGAAAATACTGCCAGCAGACAGAAAGAAACAATTAAAATATCATAGAACTACAGACAGGATCATACAGAACCTTACAGCTTCTACATTAAAAGATCAGAGGTATTGGAATATGATATCCCAAAAAGCAAAGGACCTTGGACTACAACCAAGTATCAACTACACAGCAAAATTGAGCATAATCTTTCAGGCAAGGAGATGGACATTCATAGAAATAAGGGACTTACAGACCTTCCTGATGAAAAGGCCAGAGCTCCATGAAAAAATTTGATCTTCAAATAAAAGACTCAAGAGAGGCATAAAAAAGATAAACAGGAAAAAAGAAAAAAAACCCTTTTTTATTCAATAAGAACAAATTGTTTATATCCCTATATGGGAGAACAATACTTGCTAATCTTGAGAATGGTATATTTATTACAACATTTAAAAGGAATATATACACATATACATATATATAGACAGAAGGTATGGGTATAAATTAACTGATGTGATGATAAAGAACCTAATTAAGGGGTGCAAAGGGATTGTAATGGGAGAAGAGGTAAAGAGGAGGCAGCAAAGGGCATATTACATCACACGAAGAGGCACAAAAACACATTATAGTAGAGGGAAAGCAGGGAGGGAGAAGAGAATTATTTGAGCTTTACTCTTATAGGATTTGGTTTGAGGAGGGAATAACATACTCTGTTAAGTATAGAATTCTAGCCTGCCCTACAGGCAATAGGAGAGGAAAGGGGAAAGAAAAGGGTGGGGTAGCTAGAAGGGAGGGGAGAAGTAGTAAAGGAAAAGGGTAAGGTAAAGGATGGGGGCTGAAAGGAATGGAAAATTGAGGGAGTTGGTGGTCAAAAGCAAAACTCTTTTGAAGGGGGGAAAGGTGAAGGGAAAAATAAAAGCATAAATGGGGGAGGAACAGAATGGAGAGAAAGACAGTAATCATAACAGGGAATGTGAATGGGATGAACTCTGCCATAAAACAGAAGCAGACAGCAGAATGGATTAAAAACCAAAATTTTACAATATGTTTTTAAAAGAAACACATTTGAAACAGAGGGATACACACAGGGTAAAGGTAAAAGCCTGGAATAGAATATGTCATGCTCCAGCTGAAGTAAAAAAAGCAGTGGTAGCAATCCTAATCTCAGACAAAGAAAAAGCAAAGATAGAGAGTAAAAGAGATAAGGAAGGAAACTACATCCTGCTAAAAGGCACCATAGACAATGAAGTAATATCATTACTTAACATATATGCACCAAGTTGTATAGCATCTGAATTCTTAGAGGAGAAGTTCAGGGAGTTACAGGAAGAAATAGACAGCAAAACTATACTAGTGGGGGACCTCAACCTCCTCCTCTCTAAGCATGATAAATCTAACCTCAAAATAAACAAGAAAGAAGTTAAAGAGGTGAATAGAATTTTAGAAATGGTAGATATGCTGGACTTCTGGAGAAAACTGAATGGAGATAGAAAGGAACATACCTTTTCCTCAATGGCACATGGCACATACTCAAAAATTGACCATGTACTATAGGGTATATAAACCTCAAAATCCAGTGCAGAAAGGCAGAAGTAATCGATGCATCCTTATCAGATCATGATGGAATAAAAAATATTTGTAATAAAGGACCATGGAAAGATAGACAAAAAATTAATTGGAAAGTAAATAATCTCATCCTAAAGAATGAGTGGGCCAAACAACAAATCATAGAAACAATCAATAACTTCATTCAAGAGAATGACAATAATGACACAAGATATCAAAACTTATGGGATGCAGCAAAAGCAGTTCTTAGGGGAAGTTTTATATCTCTGAATGCTTATATTAAAAAAAATAAAGAAAAAGGAGATCAATGAATTGGGCATGCAACTAAAAAATCTAGAAAAAGAACAAATTGAAAATCCCCAACTAGATACCAAATTAGAAATACTGAAAACCAAAAGAGAGATTAATAAAATTGAAATCAAGAAAACTATTTAAAAAACTAAGAGCTGGTTTTATGAAAAAAAAACAATAAAATTGATAAACCTTTGGTCAATTTGATAAAAAAAAGAAAGAAGAAAACCAATTTACCAGTATCAGAAATGAAAAGGGTGAATTCACCTCCAATGAAGAGGAAATTAAAAAAAATAGGAACTATTTTGCCCAAATGTATGCTCATAAATTTGATAATCTTAGGGAAATGGATGAATATTTACAAAAACATAAACGGCCCAGGGGTTAACAGAAAAGGAAGCAAAATACTTAAGTAACTCTATCTCAGAAAAAGAAATTGAACAAGCTATCAATGAACTCCCTAGGGTAAACAAAAACCTCCAGGGCCAGATGGATTTACAAGTGAATTCTATCGAACGTTTAAAGAACAATTAATTCCAATACTTTATTTGGGAAAATAGGTGAAGAAGGAATCCAACCAAATTTCTTTTATGACACAAATATGGTACTGATACCTAAACCAGGAAGAGTCAAAACAGAGAAAGAATATAGAGTCAAAAATTTTAAATAAAATATTAGCAAAAAGAATACACCAACTTTTCACAAGAGTAATACCCTATGGCCAGGTAGGATTTATTCCAGGAATGCAAGACTGGTTCAATATTAGGAAAACTATCAGCATAATTGATCATATCAACAACAAAACTAGCAGAAACTATATGATCATCTCAATAGATGCAGAAAAAGCTTTTGACCAAATACAACACCTAATCCTATTAGAAACACTAGAAAACATAGGAATAAATGGAGTCTTCATTAAAATGATAAGCAGCATCTACCTAAAAGCATCAACAAGCATTATATGTAATGGGGATAAACAAGACACATTTCCAATAAGATCAGGGGTGAAACAAGGATGTCCATTATCACCCCTATTATTCAATTTGGTACTAGAAATGTTAGCTTTAGTAATAAGAAAAAAAGAAATTGAAGGAATTAGAACAGACAAAGAAGAAACAAAGTTATCACTCTTTGTAGATGATGTGATGATTTACTTAGAGAATCCTAGAGAATCAAGTAAAAAACTACTTGAAATAATAAAAAAAAACTTTAGCAAAGTTGCAGGATATAAAATAAACCCACATAAATCCTTGACATTCCTATATATTACTAACAAAGTCCAACAGAAAGAGATAGAAAGAGAAATTCCATTTAAAGTCACTGTAGACACTACAAAATATTTGGGAATCTACCTGCCAAAACAAACCCAGGACCTATATGAACACAATTACAAAACACTTTTCACACAAATAAAGTTAGATCTAAATAACTGGAGAAAACATTAGTTGCTCATGGTTAGGCTAAGCTAATATTATAAAAATGACTATTTTACCTAAATTAATTTACTTATTTAGCACCATACCACCAATTAAACTACAAAAATTATTTTATAGAGTTATATAAAGTAATAACAAAATTTATCTGGAAGAACAAAAGGTACAGAATATCAAGGGAATTAATGAAAAGAAATGCTAGGGAAGGAGGCCTACCCATACCAGATCTTAATCTGTATTATAAAGCAGTAGTCATCAAAACTACTTGGTACTGGCTAAGAAATAGAGGGGTGGATCAGTGGAATAGGTTAGGTATACAAGACACCGTAGTCAATGACTATAGTAATCTACTGTTTGATAAATCCAAAAACTCCAGCTTTTGGGTAAGAGCTCACTATTTTACAAAAACTGCTGGGAAAACTGGAAAATAGTAAGGCAGAAATTGGGCATAGACCAATATCTTACACGATATACCAAAATAAAGTCAAAATGTATTCATGATTTAGAAATAAAGGCTAATGCTATAAGCATTCTGGGAGAGCAAGGAATAGTTTAACTGTCAGATTTATAGAGAAGGGAAAAAATTATGACCAAACAAGAGATAGTGTTACAAAATGCAAAATGGATAATTTTGATTACATTAAATTGAAAAGTTTTTGTACAAACAAAGCCAATGCAACAAAGATTAGGAGGGAAGTAGAAAATTGGGAAAGAAATTTTACAACCAATGTCTCTGATAAAAGTCTCATTTATAAAATATACAGAGAACTGAGTCAAATTTATAAGAATACAAGTCATTCCCCAATTGATAAATGGTCAAGGATATGAACAGGCAATTTTCAGAGGAAGAAATTAAAGATATCTATAGTCACATGAAAATATGCTCTAAATCACTATTGATTAGAGAAATGCAAATCAAAACAACTCTTAGGTACCACATCTCACCTGTCAGATTGGCTAACATGACAAAACAGGAAAATGATAAATGTTGGAGAAGATGTGGGAAAATTGGAACACTAATGCATTGTTGGTAGAGTTGTGAACTAATCCAACCATTCTGGAGAGAAATTTGGCACTATGCTCAAAGGGCTATAAAAATGTGTATAACATTTTACCCAGAAATATGACTTCTAGGAATGTATCCCAAAGAGATAGTACAAGTGGGAAAAGGACCCATATATACAAAAATATTTATAGCAGCTCTTATTGTGGTGGCAAAGAATTGGAAATGAAGGGGATGCCCATCAATGGGAGAATGGCTAAACAAGTAAGTCATGGTATATGAATGTAATGGAATACTATTGTGCTATAAGAAATGAAGAGCAGATGGACTTCATAATATCCTGGAAAGGCTTATATGAACTGATGCTGAGTGAGGAAGCAGAACTAGGAGAACATTGTACACAATTACAGACACATTGTATCTGTGATGACTAAATTTGATAGACTTGGCTCTTCTCAGCAATGCCATGTTCTAAGACAACTCCAAAAGACTCATCACGAAAAAGCTATCCACATCCAGAGAGGTTTAGAGAGTCTGAATGCAGATTGAAACAAACTATTTGCACGCTCTCTCTTTTTTGTTTTGTTTTTTCTTCCTTGCGGTTCATTCCATTGGTTGTAATTCTTCTTTACAACTTAACTATTGTGAAAAAAATGTTTAATGTGAAGGTATATGTAGAACATCTATCAGATTACCTGCCATCTTGGATGGGGAAGGGGGAAGAAAAGGAGGGGAGAAAATTTGGAACTCAAAAACTTGTGGAACTCAATGTTGTAAACTAAAAATAAGTAAATTTTTTTTAAAAAAGTGCAAATTTAAAAAAAAAAAAGCATGTTTCTGGAAGACTATCAGCCAATCCTACAGGACTACTGTAGAAAATTTGAGGTGGCCTTGACCACAGCAAATTGCTGTCACAATAGCCCTGTACAGAGCAAATGAAAGGTAATCTGAGAGGAGAGGTGCTAATTCCTGGAGGGAAAAGCCTCTTGCAGAAGGTGGGATTTGAGTAGAGTCTTAAAGGAAGCCAATAAGACTAAAAAGCAGAAATGAGGGTGACTGGAGTAAGGCATTATTTGTCCCCAATTCAAAGAATAGAATTCTTCCACATTTGGAAATACACAGAAAACTGTTAAATAGTTCAATTTTCATTCAAAAATTCATCATTCTGCAATCATAATCTTAGAAATATTAGAACTTAGATGGCAGGCAGATTGTTCTGCATATATTCTATATATTGCCTTTCATAAAATGAACTTAGTCATCCCACATTGAATGACAGTCATTCCACTTTTTTTGTTAGCTTGACATCCATACCTGGATAACATTGATGAGGATTACAGTCATTTATTTATTATTTCTTCCTTCCTTTTAAAAATCTTTATAGATATCTTTTGATTTTGTATCATTTAAATTTCTCCCTGTATTCCTTCCCTCTCTGTGTACCAAAGAGATAATTCTTATGACAAATTTAAGAAAGCAGAGAAAATCAGTAAAACCAATCAATACATCAAAAAAGCTGTTACATACGTTTTACGCTTAATGAATCCTCAGCTCTGCAAAAGGGCTAGGGGTAGTGGCTCTTCATATCTCCTTTTTGTGAACAAAGCACTTTCCATAGACAGTCTCTGGAGTCTCTTATCTCTCTGGTGAATGATACTATATTTTACAGATGAGAAAATTGAGGCTTAAGAGCACTGAAGTGACTTATCCCTGGGCAGAGGTGGGATTCAAGCCCCAGGCATTCGAGTCCAATTTGGAAATACACAGAAAACGGTTAAATAGTTCAATAGAACCACTGTGTTTAAAGATAAAATGGTCTGAGTAAGAATAATGAGGGTTTGATAGAGGGCACGATAAGCCATTCCTCAGCGAGGTTCTATATTAAAAATCAAAAGTTTATGAGGCAATTGTTTCCTTTTAATTCCTTTAAATCAAGAACTACCTAAGCTTATATTCCTCACCCCTGGTGAACGCTAATTCTAAATAAATATTAGGCAAATGACTGGAGCTAGACAAGACACAACCTGTCTTGATGAACCCTCTAGAGAACATTACTTCAAATATAAAATATATGCATTTATTCAGACTGGCTACTCTAATATCAAGCTTGTGCTCCCCCCCCCCCAACCCCTTACAAGTATTACTGGTTATCAGCTTCCCTTTGATGAATATGGTGATAAATGATATTTAATTTTTAAAATTAATTTATTTTTAGTTTTCAACATTCATTTCCACAAGATTTTGCGTTATAAATTTTCTCCCCATCTCTCCCCTACCCTCACCCCAAGATGGCATGCATTCTGATTACCCCTTCTCCCAGTGTGCCTTCTCTTCTATCAATCCACTATCCCCCTTATCCCCTTCCACCTTACTTTCTTACAGGGCAAGATAGATTTCTATAAAATTTCTATTGGCTGGATATCTTATTTCCCAATTGCATGTGAAAACAATCTTATATGTTTGATATTTTAAAAAACTAGATGAACTCAAAACCATTGGGTTGGAAATTTAAGAAACTTGGTTTCTGAGCACAGCTATGCCATCTACTTTCTATATAATCTTAGATAAACTGTGCATCCTTTCAGGCCTCAATTTTCTCATTTCAGCGTTTTTGAATCTCTAAAATGAGAGGGTTAGGCTAATTGATATTTAAGGTACTTTTCAGCTCTGGTATTACATGATTTTATGATTAATAAGAACACTGAAATAAGTTCACAAATTCTTTATCTTGAATACTAAAATCTCCCAAATGATTACCCAAAGTGACTGAATCAATTCAATAAACATTTATTATGCACCTACTATGTGCCAGGCATTGTGCTAAATGCTGGGGGAGCCCAAAGAGGCAAAAGACAGCTCCTGCCTTTAAGGAATTCTCAGTCTAATGGGGCAGCTGTGGGGGAGGGGAGGTAGGGAGGGAGAAAACAGGTAAACAAATATGTATAAACAAGCTATAACCAGGATAAAAAGGAGATAATTAAAAGAGGGATGGCACTAATATTAAGAGAGGTTAGGAAAGACTTCCTGTAGAAGCATCTCTTCTATGGTAAGAGGCCACATTATTCCCAAACAATGTAAATGAGGAAACTGGCCCTCTAACAACATTGACTTTACCAGGGTCTTCCAATATGTGAATGGTGAAGCCATGAAAAAAAAATTCCCATTCTGTTCCACTAAACTCGAAAATGCATATTTTGGTATATGTTTATTTTATTACCCTATGGGAACCTCTTCACCAGACCACAGGTTGGCATTGGATGTTTATTATCTCCTCGTATTCTCTCTTCATCATGGGGGTAGTTTCTTTTTCTCTAGTTTTTCCACTGCTTACTCCAGAAATGTTCCTTTTTTTAAGTTTTGACTTTCTTTCCATCCTTTAATTAACTTACAAAAGGGCTCTTGTCCAAGGGCATATGAATTAATTATGAAAACGGGCTCTGAAATAATATATTGCAAACACTTTGCACCTGTCCAAGATATATTGCAACTGCTGTTTTCCTTTTATTATCTAATGGAAGTCTATTAAAGAATATCTTTAAACTAGTTTTTCAATCTTCCTCTCCCATACAAAGATGATTATCCCTTGGCATGCAATTGTTATTTAATGATCATATTTTCTTGTTTCTTCTCATTTATTTAGCTAACAACTGTTCTATAATTTTATCAGGGAAAAATTAAGGTATGAAGAATGATAAACTCAGCTTACCCAACATCAAAAAATCTCATCTATTTACTAAAACATTCAGTCTATCAGGCTCTTTGGCATCATGTAGACAAAGTTTCCACAACAAAAAAATCAAAATATTGCGTGCCAGGGTCTGTGTTAGACACTGGTATATGAAAACAAAAATAAAACCATCTCTATCCTTTCATTCAACAAAGATGACATTTATACAAATAGGTATATACTATATAAAATATGTACAAAATAAATGCAAAGTACTTTTGACGTGGGCACCAATTGCTGCGGGAACTTAGAAAGGCATGAAAAGGAGATGGCACTTGAGATGACCTTCAAAGGAAATTAGGGATTCTAAGAGTTAAAGATGAGGAAGCATGGGGCACAGCCAGTGAAAATGAACAGAAATGAGAGATAAAATTTAGTGTGTGTGGAATTTCAAGAAGACCAGTCTGAGTAGAGCACTAAGTGTGGGAAGGGGAGCAATAATACATAACAGGGTTGGAAAGATTTGTTGGTACTAGGTTTTGAAGGGCTTTAAATGCCAAAGACAGAATTTTGTATTTGCTTCTAGAAGAAATAGGAGATCATTGAAGATTTTTTAGAAAGACAGTGATGTGGTGAGACTCTCACTTTAGAGAAATCATTTTGGCAGTTTTGTGAAGGATGGATTGTAGAGGAGTGGGAACTGAGGAAGGGAGATAAGTTAGGAAGCTATAATCACAGTCCAGGCAAGAGATAAGGGCCTAAAACTAATTTTGTTCCTAAGCGACCAGACATCTTAGTATCATGTAACCATAGCCATGACTCTAATGTCTTTTCTAACATATAGCAAAATTGTAGGAAAGGAAATGGATATGTATTCCAAACATCAACCTTTCTGTTGAACATTCTCCAGTGGTGACTGCTTAGCTGGAAATCTGAGAGGACCGAGTAGCTTCTCCTCTAGTCCTACCTCCTATCTTCCAGAATACTCACAATTCTCTGGTATACCTCAGGGACATCTACCTTGTGGGTTAGCATCATTATTTAATTAAACCTGTAAATTTTCTGTTTTGCTGTAAGAAAATTATATTTTACAATGGGTATGAAGCAATTTCTTAACATTTTAAAAACTGAATTTACTACGCTTATAAAGAAAACAGGAAAAAGATTAGTTAATTTAATTATAATTCATATTTTTATTATACTTTGAGATTTGAAAAGTTATTTGAATGTCATTCTTATGATTTAGGTCATATAAGCATTATTATTTCCATTTTATATATGAGAAAACTGACTTATGTTATGTCACTTGTTCCAGTCATACAACTATTAAGTATCATAGCCAAGATCCAAACCTTAGTAGCCTAATACAAAATCTAGAACTTCTACAATTTCACACTCATAATCTGTCATAAAATCATAAGATTTGGGGAGCAAGTCATGGTTGCTCATCTTACATTATCCTTCATGAGATGAATCAACTACATTATCTACAAAATCCAACCTTTAGTTAAGCACTTGTAGTAATGTAGAGTCGCTACCTCATGAGGGAATCCATTCAACTCTTAGATAAATCTAATTGCTAAACAGTTCTTCCTTATACTGAACCAAAATCAATTCTTCTATCACTTTTATCAATGGGCTAGTTTTCCAATCTGGAGACAAAAATAAGAACTCAAGTCCCTCTTCTATAGAAAGATATTATTGATCTAGACCTTGAAGGAGCTCTGGAGTTCACCTGTTCCAATACCTTCATTGACCATTGACTTACTCAAAGTCATACAGGTAATAAGCATAGTAAGTATCAAAGGCCAGATTTGCAAGTTATCTAACTCTAGAGTCAGTCCTTTTTTTCCCCATGATAATATGCTGCTTCCCTCACAAGACAGCCTCCAAAGTATCTGAATGCAGACATGTTTCCACTCAGTCTTCTATTCTCCAAGTTCATCTCCAGGAAGAACGGATGGTCTATGGTATCCAAAGTAATAGGTTAAGTTTTTTGTCCTTCAGGCTATATCTCTCCATTTTCCCCCAACTGTCTCTAATAAGACATGGTTTATGGATTCCTCATGATCCTGTCCACTGTCCTTTGGAAATGCCCAAGTTGCCTATGTCTCTTATAAAAATGTCAGAGTTAATAAAATATTCCAGGTGCTGTCTGATGAGAACAGATTAAACTAAAATTCATTTGTTCTAGACCAGGGGTCAGAAAATTACAGCTGAGTGTCAAATTGGGCCTTCTGCCTGTTTTTGTATGGCTCACAAGCTAAGAATGGTTTTAACATTTTAAAATACAATGAAATTTTATCTTTCAATTAAGACCTTGCTGAAATCCAGGTATGTTATGCCTACAATATCTCCTTGGTCTACTGATTTAGTAATCTTTTTTTTTTAAGGGAATGAAGTTAATTTGGGATGACTCATTCTTAGTGAACTAAGATTAGCTCTTCCTTATCAATACCCTCTTTCTAAATGCTCATATATTAGTAATTGAACAATCTCCTCTAGAGTTTTTCCAAGAAAAAAATATGAATTTCCTTGGTCTATCATTTGCAGAATATATCTCCATCTTTTTGCAAAAATCAGGACATTTGTCCATCTCCAGTCCTATGGCAATTATCCAACCTCCTTTAAAGGTCATTTTGCATAGATAAAATTTTTAAAATCCTTTAGTTCCTTGCTTGTTCTATTTTTTAAAAAAATTGAATTCCTTAGTATCTCATTTGTTTGGGTGTAGTGACCAAAATATTGAGAAACAATGTGGTTTCTTTAGTATGTTCTCAGGTATCTTTGGTTTCATTTCCTTCAACCATTTTTGTTTTATCCTGGCTACTCTAACATTTAATTTTATGGAGAAATCAAAATCAAAATTGAAGTTGAGTGATTCTAGTTTCAATCAGTGTCATCAGTCATCACCAAGCCACCACTTTATGGTTCCTTTCCTAGTCAGTTCAGAGGAAGCTTAGTAGACAGAGAACTGGGCTTGGCATCAGTTAAGGCCTGACTTTGAGTACTGGCTCAAGTGCTTAATACCTGGGCAAGGCCTCTTAGAGACTTACTTTCCTTCTTTGTAAAATGAGAAGAATAAAATCTGTAGCACTTATACAAATAGAAAAAAGCATTACAAAATAGTCATAAAGCAATTTTGAGGGAGTAAGGGAGCTTTACACCTGGGGAGATCAATAAGGACCTTCTAGAATAGATGGCATGAGCTTAGCCTTGAAGAGAACTCAAGATTCCAAGAGGATAGTGATGAAGAGGAGAGGAATTTCAGGCAGGGGGAGCAATTGAATGTTGAGTATGGTAGAGACCAAGTAAGTCAACTTGGCTAGAACATGGGGTACACTGTCTTGGGAAATACTGCAGAATCAGTGTGGCAAGTATGGAATTCCTAGTCTTTCACAATCTGGCTTTGGACTGATAAGACCACTGCAGCTTCCTGAAGAAGGGAGTGACATAGCCAAACCTATGCTTCAGGAAAATTTATTTGGCGGTTGTATTTGACAGAGGATGGATTAGAAGAGGGATAAAATAGAGATATATGAACTAATTAGGAGGGTATTTCAATATTCTAGGCCAGAAATATCAAGGGCAGAAACTAGGGCAGTTTCCATATGAGAAAAGAGAACAGGTCACGAAAAAAACCTTCAGATGATCACTAACACAGTATATATTCTTAGATCCACTGAGAAGTCGAATAATTACCCTCCATTGTCTCAAAAACATATTTAAAACAATAAATAAAGTCAACATTGGTTGGCATTATAATATCCCTTTGATCTAAGCAGTTCCTTCGGAACAAAGTATATTTTCTAATCCTTGCCAATTAACTTGAGGATTAAATATAGACTCTTTTCTTTGGCTTCTAAAGATGTTCACAACCTCACCTTTCCTAATTTTTTCGTCTTCTTAAACAACATGCTCCTTCATACACTCTACGATTCAGCCATACTTGCTGCTTTTCACGGGTGACGTTCCATCTCACACCTATGGAATTCTTTCCCTTCCAAACCCCTTAGAATTTCTGGCTTCCTTTAAGGTTGAGCTCAAACTCTACTTTTTTTTCTTTCTTTCTTTTTTTTTTGAAACTGACATTTTATTAAGCTCAGCAATCTCCCCAGTTATTAGCACCTTCCTTTCTAAATCTAGTTTTTGGGGGTAACAGTTAGGTGGTGCAGTGAATAGATCAACGCAAGTCACTTAACCCCAATTGCCTCATCTCCTTCCTCCAAAAAAAAATAATAAACTAGTTTCCATCTACTTTGCAAATATGTTGTATGTACCAATTTGCGTATGTTGTCATATCCATTAGAATGTATAATACTTAGGGACAGGGCATGTTTATTATTTTTTAATTTGTATTCCCACTTAGTTGAACATAAAAAAGAAGTTAAACAGTAATTTGTACATAGAAAACAATAAATGCTTGTTGGTTGATTGATAGATCCTACCACTGCTATGTTGTAGTAGTGAATGCCCTCTTACTGGACCCAAGTGGTATTTATAAAGTCATACTTTTGTCTTTGGGTATCAAGGTGGCACAGTGGATAGAGCACTGGGCTTGGAGTCAGGAATACCTGAGTTCAAATCCAGCCTCAGACATTTACTCGCTGTGGGACCCTGGGCAGGTTGCATAACTCTGTTTGCCTCAGTTTCCTCCTCTGTAAAATGAGCTGAGGAAGGAGATGACAAACCATTCCAGAATCTTCACCAAGCAAACTCCAAATGGGGTTATAAAGAGTCAGACATGACTGAAACAACACAACACCACTTCTGTTTTTGTGTTAAAATGTCAAATTAAGTTAATCTTGCTCATTGGTATAAAAACATCACAGGTCATAAACAGTGTTGCTGTCGCTCTTCTCATTAATTTTTACATGTGAATTATTTTCCCTACTTATCATACTTGTTATTATTTACAATGTCTGCTTTAATTATTTTACCTGGGTATTTTTAATTTCTACTCCATTTCAGTTTAATACCCTCTTGAAAAAATCAGCAAGTCTTTAGGCAAAACCATTATTTTTATTGCTGTTTTTTGGACATTTTATTTATTTATTCACTTTACATGCATTTGTAATCTGTCCCTCCCATTACCTCTCTTTCCCAACTGAAAAATAAAAGATAATGAAATAAAAATAAAACTCTAATAACCAATATTCATAGTCCAGTAAAGTCCAGCAAAACAACATTTCTCACGGATCATGTCAAAATATATGCCTTAGTCTCATTTTAAGTCCATTACTTCTCCAACAGGAGACGGGTAGTTTCAGCTTTGATCTCTGGAATTTGGGGTTGGGTTTATCATTGCGTTGATTATAGTTTTAAAGTCTTTCAAAGTTGTTTCTCTTTATAATGTATTATTGCTATGTATATTATTCTAGTCTCACACACTTCGCTCTGTATCAGTTCATAAATGCCTTCCCAGTTCCTTCTGAAATTATCTATTTCACCATTTCCTATGGGGCAATAATATTTCTTTACATTCATATCTGTTGAGCTATTCACCAACGGATGTACCCCATTGTCTTCCAGTTTTAGCCACTGCAAAAGGAATAACTATAAATACTTTTGTACATATTTGTCTTCTTCTTCTTACTTTGATCTCTTTGGGGTGCCTAGTAATGGTATTGTTAGGTCAATGGGCATATTGACAGTTTAATGATTTTTGGAATATAGTTCCAAATTGCTTTCCAGATTGACCGGGCAAATTCACAGTCCTACTTGTTTTCTGACAGCCCCTCCTACATCTGTCATTTTCTTCTTGTAACATCTTTGCCAATCTGATAGGCATATGATGCCTTAAAATGTATTTCTCTAATTATTAGTAATTTTGAAATTTTTTTTCAAATTACTTGCTGATAGTTTGGATGACTTTCTTTGAATACTGCCTATTATATGTTTGACCATTTATCTGTTGGAGAATAGCTCTTATTCTTATAAATTTGAACCAGTTCCTTATGTATCTTCAATATGAGACCTTTATTACTGAAATTTGGGCAAAGATTTTTCCTGTTACCTATTTTGTTTTTAATTTTAACTAGGTAACCCCAATTATATTACTTTTGTTTTCATAAACACTTTATAACATTTTATATAATTTAAATTGTTCATTTTATGTTCTGTGATCCTATTTATCAAACCTGTTTGGTCATGAACTTCTCTCCTATTCATAGACCTCAAAGATAATTTCTCCCTTGCTCCTTTAATTTGCTTATGACATTACCTTTTATGCCTCACTTATGTATGCATCAGAGTTTATTTTGGATATATGATGCGATGTGTTGATCTATACCTATTTCTGCCAGGCAGCTTTCCAGGTTCCCTGGCAATTTTTGCAAAATATTGAATCCTTATCCCAGTAAGTGGAATCTTTGGGTTTATTGAACACCATGCTTTGTGTGGGTAAAATCATTCTTCTCAGACCTTTTGAGGTATACCATCCATATCAAAGAAATCACCATCCTAGTGTTGGAAATCAGTGTAAAAATGAAACAAAACAAAACAAAAAACACTCTTCAGCACTCCCTACTTGGAAGACTATTGATTTCTCAGATCTTCTTTTCCCTTCCGAAATCCCCAAAATTGAATGGAATAAGTAAATCATCACTTGTACCCCTAATTAATCTGCTTTCTTCCTCAGGATGCCTGAATCACTAGCTATTTTTCTCAGCTTCTATAGGAAGCATCATTCTTTCCACATAAATCATGAGAAATAGGTAGTAGTCAGTAGGTTTTATAAGTAGTATGCTATGCAGATTAAGTCAAACCCTCTTCTGGTCTGAAGGAACTTGTCGGAAAATGACAATTAGAATGAGTATTCAAATACCTGTTTGAGGAGGTAAAGGTTAAGACCTGCTTCTAATGGGTGAAGGAAAGAGATGAGATTTTTCATCTTTTTATGTCTAGAGTTGGCTATAGGCCTGTTTTTCTCAGTAAGAAAAATGACTAAGAAATATAGCGAGAGCTAGGCTAGAAGTCGCAATTTATCTCGGAAGCAAGCAGGCATCTATCTTTTGATGAAAGTAATTCAGTCAAAGAATCAAAGAAATATTAGACTTTGAAGGGGCTTCAATAGCCATCTAGTCCAACCTATAAACAACAACAAAAACAACAAAATGCCACTCTGACATACCTGAGAAATGGTCATCTAGAACTCTGAAGATTTCCAAAGAAGACGAACCCATCACCTCTTAAAGTAACCCATTCCACTTTTGGGGCAGCTGAAAATTGTGAGGAAGTTTTTTTTTCCCTGACATACATTTTAAAATTGTCTCTTTTCACCTTCTACTTATTGCTGCTGGTTTTTCCCTCTAGGGCCAAATACAACAAGTCTATTACCTTTTCCAATGACAGTCCTTTGAATATTTAATGGCAGGTCATTAACATTTCCCCCATGAGTCTTCTCTCCAGGCTAAACTTGCTCTATTCCTTCAAATTGATACTCATATGACATGGGCTTAAGGATCTTCAACATACTAGTTGCCTTCCTTATGGATTGTGGTCTTACTAGCTTCTGTACATTTCTCTAATCTTTCAGGGTCTTTGTTTGGATTCTGATTGTCATCCATTCTGTTAGCTATCCCTTTGAGTTTTGTAGCATCTATAAATTTGATGAGCATGCCATTAATACCTTTATTCAAGTCACTGATAAAAAGCATTGAGCCAAGTAAAAATCCCTGGGGCACTCTCCTGGAAATGTCCTGTCAAAGGGATATTGAACCATTAACAACTACTCTTTGAGTCTGACCATTAGGCCACTTCCAAATTCATTTGTTATAGTCTAGTCTACTCTCTGTCATGTCCACAAAAACTATATGATTACTTTGTTAAGTGATTTTCTAAAGTCTAGGCATATGAGATCTATATTCCTCTAAATTTCAGTTCAGTATTGTTTTTAAAAGAAGAAATATGATGAGTCTGGTTCAATCACTGCTTGATGACACCAGCTTAGCTACTTCCTTTGCCAATTGATCAACAACTTAATGCAATGCTAATCTTTTAATGATCTGTTCTAAAATTTTTCAGAGTCAGAGTCAACTATGGCATAAAAACCTGCAGAAAGACAGAAATATTAAATGTACCCTTTTCAGATAATGATGCAATAAAAATTACATATAATAAAGGGACATGGAAAGATAGACTGAAAATTCATTGGAAACTAATTAATCCTAAAGAATGAGTGGGTCAAACAAAGAAAAAAGTCAGGCTTGCTGACTTGAAGTTTGCTCTCTTCCATTTTAAAAAATGAGACAATATTTGTTCTTTCCAGTCCTTTGGTACTTTCTTCTATTTTCTATTATTACAAATAATAGTTTAGCAATCATTTATCAGTCTTTTTTGTTTAAAAGGATGTAGTTAATCTTGGCCCTATGACTTGAATCCATCAAGGGTGATAAGGCACTTACTATCTATTTCTTTGTCTTCATACTGACCATTCTATTTGGGTTTATTGAATACTATGCTTTGTGTGGGTAGATTCATTCTTCTCAGACCTTTTAAGGTATGCCATCCATATCAAAGAATTCACCATCCTAGTGCTGGAAATTAGCGTAAAAACAAAACAAAACAAAAAAACTCCACTCTTCAGCACTCCCTACTTGGAAGGCTATTATTTCTCAGATCTTCCTTTCCCTAGCCTGGTTAGGCTTCTATTGAGCTCAGAACCATGAGGCCAGGAACTTCTGATATAGATGGCCTGCTTGTCAGTCATGTTATTGGCACCTCCCCCTCTGTTGTTTGAAGCATAAGCCACTTCTCTCTTAAATTTTTCTGTATCTTTAATAAAATGATTTTTGGTACTCCATTGTGGATCCAGTTTCACATGGTATTCTCCCAAATTTCCAAACTTGGACCACCCATTTTTCAAATCTGACTTCTCCATTATTGTTATCAGATGGACAGACAGATGCTTCTTTACTGAGCAGGGAATTCCAAACCACCACTGTTCTTTTCTTCCTCTGAGATTTGTTAGACTCTCTTTCACCTAATTGCTTCTGTGACTCCACTACATCATTTCTTCGAGTAGAAGCAGCTGTTTACTTTTCATAGCATCCAGTTTCCTCTTTATGAAAAGTCTCAAACCTAGTTTTTGTTTTTAGTTCCAACTATACAGCTGTCATTTTCCTTCCTTTCACCCTCTGTGTGACACTCATCCGCTCATCTACCTCATATCCCTCACTTTTTTGGGGTCACTGAAGCCCCTTTCAGAACATAGCCCTCACAGCCTAGAGTGGGAAGAGGTATTCCTTGAGTTCCTTAACTTTCTCTTTGGGGACAGAGACAACACTACACTTTAAATACAGATAGAAATCACTTTGCTATGGCAAATATTTTGCATACTCAATAGTCTGCAAAACTTTTTCCTAGTCTCCTTACTAAGATTTTCAGTGTGGAACATTTTATACCATTTTATATCATTTTTGTAATTTCAATAAGACTCAGCATCTGAACCGATTAACCAGAAGAAAAGCCTGATCCTAACAGTCTCTTTATTCTCTGGGTAAACTCAGAATGCCTCTATCTTATGTCAACAAACCCAGATGGAGCATTCCTTTCCTCTTTCTATGGCCATTAAGAATGAGACCTTTAGCCCCAAAGAGCTTGTCGTGCCAGAAAAAAAAAAGCCAGGGAGACCCGGATATAAATTCGAGACTGTTCGGAGTAATTACTCAAATCAAACAGCCTCGAGTAGGGGAAGGGAGAGGGTACTTAAAGGGAAAGAATACAATTAGATTTCTGAGGAGATGGGGACACAAACAGTAGGACAAGTTGAGGCAGGATTATTTCTGTGGAGAAGGAAACACAAACAGTGGGGTCCGTAGAGATGGGATTACAGACAGTGGGGTCCATGGAGATGGGAGTAAAAACAGTGGGGTGAGCTGGGGCAAGGTGGGGCGGGGCATAACATTCCCCACTTTTTTTCAAAGTGTGTCAATTCTTTGACGCATTCTCAGACGATCTGTCACAAGAATCTTGAATTATGTGACTTTTCCTTATCTTAATATTTTATGAGCATATACTATGTTGTGGAATGTTAGTGGAAAATTGAACACAGAGATCCTGGGTTGTAATTTCAATTGACACTTTTTCAACTATGTGACTTATTGCATTTATAATCTATTCCATTAAGGAAAATCCTCTTTTTGTATCATGGTTAAACATACATGGGGATCATAAAAGTGAGGTAACACAGACATGCTGAGTCTGCTAAAAATAATGTATATAAGTTTTCTCATTTCTTTGTTCAGACAGCCAGCGCTTATGCTCTGACTGCTTGTGTGTACATGTAAGCTAGCTTTCCTATGCTTTAAGGGAAAATAATAAACAACATCAATTTTTCTATCACCTAGCTTGTTTGCCTCCTTCAACCAAACTTTCAGGTTTAACATCAGGATTCTTAGAAAACAAAAACAACCTCCCCCCAAAAACCCACAACCCCCCCAAACATAAACAACTCACCCCCTCACAACTTTTGTTGTGATTGTTCAATCATTTCAGTCATGTTTGACTCTTCAGATCCCCATTTGGGGTTTTCTTGGCAAAGATACTGGAGTGGTTTGCTATTTTCTTCTCTAGCTCATTTTACAGATGAGGAAACTGAGGCAAAGAGGGTTAAGTGATTTGTTCAGGGTAACACAGCTGATGAGGGTACAGTCTCTGGGAATCCCCTTGAATCTGGAGTACAGTCTGTGGGAACCCCCTTGGACCCCAAAAGAATTTGGCTCCTATTTGTTTGAGGGGGGAATGATGAGGGTACAGTCTCTGAAGTACAGTCTGTGGGAACCCCCTTGAGCCCCACCTTGAATCTTCCCACTTGGTCTGGCTTTTCATGACCAAATAGCCTAGCCTAGCCTTCCATGGTCTGGCTGCCTCTGGATTGCCTTCTGGCTGTTTCCCACCCTTAATCCTGATCAAAATATCTATACCCTAGCCCAGTTACCCTAGCTCTCCTCATCTCCAGGTAGCCTTCAGCTATTTCCAACCCTGGAGTCTGACCTCATCCCAGTCCCATCAAGCTCCTCCTTGGACTCCTCAAGACCCTTCCTAAACCCCTCTTCTAGTCACCCCAGACCACCCCTCAATCCCTCTCACAATCTTTATGTACATAAGTCTCATCTTGCCTCCAAGAAGGCACTTAGATTCAGCTCAGATTGAATCTGGCCTGCTTGTGAAAACAGGCATCACAAAGCGTGGGATTTCTTAAGACAACCCTTATGGCAAACCCTTAATAAACTTTGTCTTTTCCCTTGGCTGAGAAGGCTTTAGTCGAATTCTTTTGGCAGGACCCAGCATGTCAGTACTTTGGGGGTGTCGGGTACCCCCCAACCCCAAACCTCTTCACAGCTAGGAAGTGTCTGAGGGCAGATTTGAACTCTGGAAGATAAATCTTCCTGACTTTAGACCTAGCGCTCTGTCCACTGTGCCACCTAGCAGTTAAAAAAAAGCTATTTAGTGGTTATACCTTATCTTTGAGTATTGCCTTAGAGGCCATCTAGTCCAACCACTTCATTGTTCATATGTTGAAAATAAGTCCCAGAGAGATTGAGTGATTTCTCCATTCCCAAAAACAACTACTGTCAGAGAGAGAACCCAAGCCCAGGTATACCAGGCACCAATTTCCATTAATTCTATATTCACTGTACCACACAGTCATCTTTTTACTCCTCCAAAACTGATGTCTAGCTGTACTATACCTAATTCTCCCTTGGATTTACCCATAATAACACATAATCAGTAACCACTATTGTTTAAACATCTGGGAAATTTCTTATACCACCAGCATTGGAGGATTTCCTGTTCTAGCACTTAAAAATCCTTCAAGGAAAACGTTCAGATAACTGGTTTCAACAGACAATTCAGGTATTCTCTAGGGATCACATGCTGAACAGAAGAATATGGATACGTATAATAATTACATTTTTATGCTGCTTTTCCAGTTGGAATTTAAAGTCCTTCACAACCTGGTCCCATCCTCCTTTTCCTACCTGCTCATACATCACTTTCTTCCACACTCTATTTGCCATACCAGCAGTCTTTCACACAGGACACTCCATCTCCATCTTCATAGCTTTGCATTGGTTGTATTCTATGTGTGGAATGGTATCCCTCCTCACCTCTGCCTCCTAGAATTTCCATTTTTTTCCTGTTACTCAAATCAATCACCATTCTTTTTTGCATGAGAACTTTTTTTCTGATCCCCCTGGGTACCTTACTCTCCAAGGTTACCCTCTATCTCCTTTATTTATGTTTTACATATATATAGATACATAGGTTCGGTGTAACAATGTATATTTGTATATGTGTATGTTTATATGTATCTGTATGTGTACACATGTATACGCACATATACCTATGTATATACACATATGCACACATATACATGCATGTATACACCTATATGTGTATATGTATATGCATATACATATATGGATGCATGTATGTAGCAACAATGTGGCTAGCAGCTACTGCGGCTGTGTAAGACTAATAACACCAGCACACAGAAGGTGGCTAACACAGATTCTTTGATCTGCTTTTCTAAGGAAAGCAACTTTAAGGTGTTAACAATCTCAGTTCAATTAAATGTACATATGTGTGGAACGAGTGAAGACTTCTCATAAAAGGGAACAAATTAGATAAATAGAAATAAGTAGGATAGTGAGTCCCATTTCTCTACTTAGATATTTTCCTTTCTGTAAAGCCATTTCTCTCCTTAGATGTTTTCCCCTCCATAAGCCAAGCTAGTGACCGTAAGGCCTCCGAGGTTAAGAATAGGACACAGGATGCTCACATCCTATGTATTTACCTAATGGTGAGAGGCCTGAAAGAAAGAAGGGTTGAGGTGAATAAGTCAGCAGCCATAAAACCATCTGAGAATGACGACAGGACACAGGATGCTCACCTCCTGTGCATTGACCCCAGGATAAGAGACCCCCGGCTTGGGAGAAGAATGGATGAAAAGCCAGGAAGCCAGGTGCACTGTAGATGTGCAAGGCCAGTTAGGTATATGAATGATGTAAGACAAGGTGTAAGGGTGCTGGGGATATCTGTCACAGATGTATGGGTGATGGGAAAGGTTAGTTTGCCACAGATGTGAAGATGAGGTAACCAACAACTGACTTCTGCCTGTGACAGATAACCAAACCATTCGTTCATTGTCATTGTATTAAGATAGATTTATCACTTCAGATTGATTGGAGAATGGGATTAGAATGGTGGGAAGGTTATGTCTGTCACCTGCTTGTCAAAAACAACCATACTATTTGTTCCTTGCCATTGTCCCTGGGATAGATTTATCACGTCCAGATTGTACCCTCAAAGCTTATGTCTGCAAGCTGAGAGGAAGGAGGTTGGGAGGGGGAATTGCGGTTAGGGGCCTTTATAAACACCCCAATTCTCTGTGTCCGGCGCACTCTGACACTGAGAGGACCCCCGGTCCTTTTGGTGCTTGGAGTTGCCCTTTTCTATGGGATTGTAATAAATTTTCCTTTCTACTTTCACCTTGAGATGCTTCTGTTTTTAATTCTTGGATTCATAAATCCGTACCACACGCATATATCATTTACTTAGTTCAGGGGGAAAAGAACAGCCCCTGAACTTCAAGGCAAATACAAATAGAAATTACAAACATACAAAAAATAGAAATTATCAACAGACAGACCTCGTCTGATTCAAATCACAATTTATAGTTACCAGAGAAGCACCAGCATCTATCTGGGTTACAAAGCCAGGGAAGGGCGAGTTAAATGGCTTGCCCAGAGTCTCATCACCCACATTCTTTCAGTGAGTGTACCCCCAAAAGTCAAACACCAACCTCGCATCTTATATACACATCTCATGGCCCTTGGGCACTTGAGGCTCACCATTTAGAGTGTGAGAAATCAGTGGTGTGGGAAAGCTGCAACCACCAGCACCACATCATATACAATTCAATGACCCTGGATTGCCTCAGTGCTGAGAAATAGCTGAGAAATACTCCAAAACAAAGACAGCAAAAGGTTTCCCACCCCTTCAAACAAAGGGGAGACTTGATAGTTTTAGCATCCTAAAAGGGAAGAACAGGGAAAAGTCTGATTGCCTCAACACTGTGTGTATGTATATGTGTATATATACATATATATACAAATAAACACACACACACATATATATATACATATATATATTTTGTACATGTGTGTCCTTTTTCTTTTGATATACACACAATACATAAAGATTAAAATAAACATACAGTTTTGCAGTTGTCATAGGGAAAAGAGATTGAGAGGTCAGTTGCCAGCTTTGGACCTCATTTCTCTTGCCTGAAAAATAATGAAGTTTGACTAGATGATCTCCAAGGACCTGTATAATTCTGAAACCTATGATCTGATGAAATAATTAACAGAGGATGGGGAGTTTTTAGTTTAGGGTTTGTGCATAGTTCAAAATAAGTCCTTTGAGTTTCAGAGGGAAATTACTTGATTATCAAAGGGGCAGCTATCCAGCATTTTTACCCCTCATTTCTAGAATTTCTGAATACTAATGCTTAGAGACAAGCAGCTTGGTGTAGTAAATCTGTGGAGTCAGGTACACATGGGTTCTCATTCCACCTCTGGCACATATTAGCTGTGTAACCCTGAGTAAGTCATTTAACCTCTCAGCACCTCTAGATAACAGTTGTAGAATCTTTCTCAAACTGCACTGGTAGAAATAGTTTCTTCCAGATTGGCTAATGTGACATAAAAGGCTAATGTGACAGAAGAAGATGACAAATGCTGGAAGTAGTATAGAAAAATAAGCACTATGGAACTAATACACTATTGGTAGAATCTGAACTAGCACAACCATTCTGGAGAACAAATTAGAATTATGCCCAAAGAGCTACCACACTGGGCATACCCTTTGACTTAGCAATACCTCTACTAGGACTGTATTCCAAGGAGATAAAATAAAAAGACAAAGGACACACATGTACAAAAATATTTATAGCAGCTCCTTTTATGGTGGCAAAAGATAGGAAATTGAAGGGATACTCATCAGTTGAGTACTGATATTGTGGTACATGATGGTGATGGAATACTATTGAGTGGGATGGTGAAGCCCTCTCATGGAATTTGGATCTCTGCCTTTCTGTGAGTTGAGTGGGATGAATGGGGGTGGGGATTTTTCAGCATGGCTCAAGGTTTCTGATTGTCAGCTAGGCCTAAGTTTTGAATCATCTGACCTGTAGGAACCTGGAACTTAGAGTAGCTGGACAGACTTCCTCCCTACTACCACCTCAGCATGAGCCTTGCCAAATAAGGAAAAAGATGTTTTTCACTTCCTTGTTCCTGGGTTAGATTTCTTGCAAGATTGTGAGACTGAACTCCACCAATGAGGGTGAAAGTCAGTGGTAGGAGGATGATGGAACCACTAAGGTATGTAGTTACTCTTCACTTCCTGTACCCTGCCTCTCCCTACAGATTGTCTATTGGTTCAGAGACTGCCCTTTCTCCCGAGATTGCAATAAAGAAGTTTTCTGTTTCTAAATTTGGGAGACCTCCGACTCTTTTAATTAATGGTGGGTGAGCCAACACACTATTGTGCTATAAGAAATGATAGTGAAGTTTTCAGAAAAACCTGGGAAGCCATATATTAACTGATGCAAGGTGAAGTGATCAGAGCTAAGAGAACATTGTACACAATAATAATATTGTAATGATGATCAACTGTGACGTAGCTACTCTGATCAATACATTGATATTCACCAATTCCCAAGGACTCATAATAAAAAATGCCATCCACCTCAGAGACAGAACTGATGAACCCTAAGTACAGAGGAAGCATATGTATGTGTGTATACACATATTTTTGCTTTTTGTAACATAGCTATTATAGAAATATTTTCATGATGTAACATGTATAATGGATTTCATATTGCTTGGGTATTCAATGGGTAGGGAAAAGCCTAGAGGGAGGGAGAGAATTTGGAACTAAAAATGAAGAATATTAATGTGAGTTAAAAATGAAATCATTTACTTATAGACAATTGCATACCTGTACCAATGAAATTATAGTTCTCCCAAAATGCTTTGAAAGGCAGCATAGTTTTATAGGTATTTTAATGAATGTAGAATCAAGAATACCTGGGTTCAAATCCCTTTTCTTGCACATATTAATTATTTGGCCTTGGGATTTTCAACTACACCTCCAATGTTCAGTTTCCTTCTCTGTAAAATGGGAATAACGATATATTTAGTAATCACATAAGGCTGTTAGAAGACTCAAACAAGATAATACATATATAAAGTGCTTTGGAAATCTTAAAGTGCTATATAAATGTCAGCTATGACTTAAATTTGAATATTTAAAAGTCCTAAAAAAATTCCTACAAGCACAAGGAAAAAAAAGTATCTGGCATTTCAGCTTCTTTTTTTTGCTCCATAAGGGAAAATACCTAAGGTATCCAATTTTGGCCTTTTAAAGTACAGCCATGTGTGCAAAACACGTCCTTGGGGGGTAAGAGAACAAGCTTGTGAAATGCATTCAATGTTTGAATGATTTTTTTACGAGCTTTAGAAGTAAATGGAAGTTAGGGAATGACCAATAAACCGGCATTAACATCAAGGAAATTTCAAAACAGTTCTCCAGTATGCATAGTCATTTGCGAAAAGCCTCTATTCTCACTTTAGAGCCTAGTAAAAGAAGAAAACAAAAACAGCAACACTATTCATGTTGTCTAGAGAATTTAAAAAAAAAAGCTCACAGCCATAATTAGCAAATAATGCTGAGTTTGGCAGATAATCTTAGCCACATTTTTGACCCAATTACCATCTAAATGGATGACAGTACAATACGGGCTATATTTAAACCCTTTTCCTTACAATGTTCAATGCTAAAAATAAAAGTGATAGGCTTCCTTGTATACAGATGGCCAATATAAATGAACTTATTTTAGAATATAGTAGAAAACATAATGTTCTTATATAAACTACCTTTCTAACTTTACAATTGTCACTAACTCACAGTTACAACAGATTCTGGCATATTATTTCATAACAAACTGAATTTAAAATTAAACTGAAGCATTTGATGGTTATCAAAAGAAACAATTTTAAAGTAAATTATCTACCATTGCATCCTCTTTACAAACCATCAACTATTTTACATAAGAGCTGGGATAGTTTAGAGATAACTCAAGTTTTTAGAGCCACTGACCAATGATAATCAATTAAAACCAAAAAACCAGTCAACTAATCTACAAGTATTTATTAAGCTCTACTACCAGGCACATGTATTCATGTATTCAGATGAAAATTCAACAGCTCCCACCAATCCTACTGACCTCTAGAGGAGCTCAAAATTCTGTTGAAGCGGTTTAGAAATTGTAATGTAATTCAATGGGAAAAAATATTTGGTTTATAATAATATGACATAAATACAACCTTTTAGGAGTCTAGCTATCACACAAAATATACAAACATAGGTGTTCTCTCTCTCTCTCTCTCTCTCTCTCTCTCTCTCTCTCTCTCTCTCTCTCTCTTGCCCCCACCCCTTCCATCCCTCCCTCCCTCCAACAGGGAGAAGAAAGAACAGAGGAAGCCCAAAGCAAGACAATTCACAATCCAAGGATTAGCATTCTATTCATTTGAAAGACAATATGAAAGATAAGTTTTTATTTTATTTTTTAGTAACTATCCTATGTTTTATAGGTGCCATTACACAAAGTGTTATCTGTGTCTGGTACCTTCTGTGAACTACGACACCAATTAAAATAAATTTTTAAAAATTCAAATTCATTTCCTTAGGAACATTAATGCCTTTTTGTCATTATAATATTTGATTTATTAGCTATCATTTATATAATGTTACTAGGTAATTAAATCAGTTTACATACATCATCTCTTTGAACCTCACAACAATTCCATGAGGTCAGTATTATATGAATGATTATTTTCATTTTACACATGAGGAAACTATGAGTCAGAGGGCTTATGTGACTTTACTTATGATCATGCCACTAGTAAATATCAGAGATAGGATTTGAATCCAGGTCTCTTTGACCTGGTTCTACTATCCTATGCTTCCCCTCAAGTGGTTCTTAAAACCAAATTTCTTGCTTTCTGTTCCATATCCTCTGCAATTTATAAAATTTTTTAAAGGCATCATCAATGGGGAAAAAAATCTCAAAGCATAAAAACAGCAAGAAAACACAACAATTTATGAGTATTGCATGGGGCAAGAAGCAAAATAACACAAGGGCACAAGCCAGAATCATTCAACATCCCCTAAGGGATCCAGAGTTATTTCACCAAATGTATAAACTAGTCAGTACCTATAAAGAGACTATATAATATGTAATATATTTTGTGTATAATTAAAACTCTATAGTATTAATTTCTTTAAGAGAGGGGGAAATATTTAACTATCTATTTGTATCTTAAAAGAGCAGCAAAGAAAATCCTGTCTACTAGGCTGCCCTAACCCTCATCTGTATCCACTTTTTGGTGAAAGGAATAAGGACTAATGTAGTTAAACACAAAAATCATACTGATTCAGTTGCTATATGTACTATACATCTATATTCATGTCATTTTTACTGCTATGCCCTGAGGCTCCACTGCTAATATAAGATATGTAGTAACAAAATACAAGGAATGAATTTTTATTCATCTACAATGAGGTTGTTACACCATCATCTAGAAGGTCTAGTCAAGGGACCACCTTCTACATGAGACTGCCCTGTAATGAGGTCTTTAGGGTACCTCAATAATTAAGCCTCTTTCAAAAGGTCCTAATTTGTCTCCTTGACTCATTTCTCCTTCCCTCCAATCCATCCTCGACACAATTGCCTAAGTGATATTTCTAAAGCATGGATCTGACTGTGTCACTCCCACACTTATGAAGTGTTGTGGTTCTTTTCTGCTGGTGGGGGTGGGGGATAGAACAAAACATACACACACACACACACACACACACACACACACACACACACACACACACACAAGACTCCAGAAACTCCTCTCTTTGGCACTTAAAACCCTTCAAAATATGATTACAGTCTCTCCAGAAATAAATTATCAGAAACTTTTTTTTCTGATTCTTGTAATAGTTGTGTTTCATCCCCTTTCTGTCTGAAATTATCTTAGACTTATGTTTTATACATTTGGTATTTACAAATTTATGTACATGTTTGTTTCCTTCAAAGAGAATGCAAACTCCTTGAGTCCCCAAATGGTTTGATTGTTTTCTTTTTATGTATAATACCAAACATAGTGCCTTACATAAATTAGGGATTGAATAAATATTTGTTAGATGAACAAGTGAGCTGATTGCTTAACATGGAATTTTATCCAATAATGATCAATGTTGTGAAATTCTGCATAATAAAGGATCCATAAAATAGCTATATTGACTAACATTATATTTGATGACTTGGCCATTTAATAACCATCAAATGGCCAAAAGGGTTTTCGCCAAGTTCCTGTAAATATGGCTACTTTTTAGTCTACTCATGACATTCATGGGTTTGGCAGTGTTATCACCATTTTACAAATTAAAAAAAAGTCATATTACCATATATTAAGAACTAGAATGGGCCTTATAGATCCTCTAGTCCAACCCCTCATTTTAATAGTTAAAAAAATTGAGGTGCAGATAAAGGGAAATAACAGTCAAGTTCATGCAGCCAGTAAATAACAATGTCAGGATTTGAACACTGGTCTCATAATTAAAAATTTAGTACACTTTCAACTATATTGCTTTGTGAAAATACCCACCCCTTTGCCGAGTATTATTCTCATTTTCAGGGAATTATCGCTTTAAGACTAGATAATTGTCAAGTTTTCCTACAGAATATTACAACAATATTTGTTTTATTGAAATAGGTTTTAGAAAGAGAAAGTAAAGATAGGAAGCCTAGATGGTGAATTAGGGGGGACCTAATTAGGGGCTAATTAGTAATTGAACTACTCCAACATTCCCCTCCAAACAACTTTAAAATAATGTCTCAAATCAAATTTTGGAGAGGCAGAGCCAATAAGAGGTTAGGGTGAAACATTTTTCCTAAGAAAACTTAAGAAGTTGGGAGAAGTATATGACAATGAGGTAGAAGCTTGTCTGGGGCCCACTAACTCAGTGGCAGCAACAGCAGCTGCAGCAGCAGTTTCTAGAACTCTCAGCCCAGAGATGGTAAGGGGATCAGTCAACTGGCCAGAAAGAGATTACTTTGCTGGCACTGGGTACAGCTGGCTGGTAATTGGAAACTTTATTGCCTCTACAGAGTTCTGGGTCACAGTTCCAGGGAGGGGAGGAGAGGAGCATTGGTTGCAAGGGAGCAGGAGCCCTGATCTGTGGTTCCAAAGCAAAGAGGAACATGGGTACTTGTGGCTGCAGGGGAGCAGGAGTCCTTCCTGGGTAAAGACCAGAGTGCAACCTAGGAGAGCAGTGGTCATACCTCTCCCAGGATCATACCCCCTTGGAAGCACCAAAAACTGAGAAACCCCCATAACTAGCTTTGGAAGCAGCAGCATGAAAAAGTCTGAAGAGTGGGATAGTGCTTTTCCCCCCTCCCCATCGCCTCCTTCCCCTCTGCAGTGGGCAGAGTTCAACTTTAACATAAAGTTTAAATTTGGGAAATAGGCTGGAAAAAGTGAACAAATGACAAAAAATTTGTCCATGAAAAGCTACTATGGTGGTATGGAAGACCAAGACAAACTCAGAAAAAGACAACAATGTGAAAACATGCACAAAAAAGCCTCAAAATGCTAACTGGATCCAAACCCAAGAATAATTCCTGGAAGAGTTAAAGAAAGAGATGAGTGGTAGGGGGAAAAAACAGGGAAAAGAAATGAGATCGAAGCAAGAAAATTATGAAGAGAATTAACTGCTTGGTGAAACACACACACACACACACACACAACCACTGAAGAAAATAACACAAGCAGAATTGACCAAATGTAAAAGAGGCACAAAAATCCACTGGAAAAAAAGAACTCCTTAAAAAGTAGAATTGGCCAAGTAGAAAAGGAGGTAGAAAAATTCACTGAAGAGAAGAACTTGGTAAAAATTTGGCCAAAAGGAAAAAGAAGTAGAAAATCTCACTGAAGAAAATAATTCCTTAAACATTTGAATTGAGTGAGTGGAAGGTAATGATGCCACAAAACATCAAGAAAAAATAAAACAAAGTCAAAAGAATGAGCAAATAAAATGTAAAGTATCTCACCAGATAAACTAAATACCTGAAAAATAGATCAAGGAGAGATAAGTTAAGAATTATTGGACTAATTGAACTTTATGATCAAAGAAAGAGCCTAGACATCATATTTCAAGAAGTTATCAAGTTTAGATCCAGAAGGCAAAATAGAAATCAAATCTACTGATCACTTCCTAAAAGACATCCCCCCCCCCAAAAAAAAAAAACTCCCAGGAATATTACAGCCAAATTTCAGAGCTCCTGGTCAAAGAGAAAAGATTTCAAACAACTAGAAGGAATCAATTCAAATATCATGGAACGACAGTGAGGATCACATAAAATTTAGCAGCTTCTGTGTTAAGGAAGTGGAGGGCTTGGAATATGATATTCTGGAAGGCAGAGGACCTAGGATTACAACGCAACAAAACAGAGTATCATCCTCCAGTGGGTAAAAAAAAAAACATTTAATAAAATGAAATACTGTTAAGCATTCCTCACAAAAAGAGCAGAGCTGAATAGAAAATTTGACATGCAAACACAAGACTCAAAAGAAGCATAAAAAGGTAAACATGAAAGAGTATCATAAGCAACTCAAATTAAACTGTTTACATTCCTACATGGGAAGATGATACATGTAACTCCTGAGAACTTTATCATAATTAGGGAAGTTTACATAGAGTTTACATAGGAATTTAAGTTTACATAGGAGAGTTTACATAGGAATTTACATAGACAGACAACATGTGTGTGAGTTGATTATGCTGAAATGGCCTTTGGAAAAAAAGGAAGGGCTGAGAAAGAGGAATGTGGAGAAAGAAGGAAGAGGTAGAATGCAAAAAAAAAATTCTCACACAAAAGTTCATAAGGAAAAGCTTTTACAATGGGGAGGAAAATAGGGGTGGTGGTTGTGGGCAATAAATGACCTTCACTCTCATTAGAATTGGTTTAAAGAGAGAAGAATGTTTCTATAGAAATGTAACTTACCCAATAGGAAAATAGAAGGGGAAAGGGATAAGAGAAAGAAGGAGTGTGATGAAAGAGAAGGCAGGTTAAGGAAGTAAGTGGTTAAAAGGAAAATAAACTTTTTTTGGGGGGGGGGGAGAAGAAACAGAAGAAAGTAGGATGGAGGGATGTACACAGTAATCATAACTGTTAATGTGAATGGGATGAGTTCATGCATAAAACAGAAGCAGATAGCAGAATGGATTAGAAACCAGAATCCAACAATATGTTGTTTACAAGAGACAGACTTGAAATAGAAAGACACACATAAAGTTAAAATAAAAGTCTGGAGAAGAATCTAATATGCTTCAGCTAAAGTAAAAAAGGGAGGGGTAGCAATTACAATCTCAGACAAAACAAAAGCAAAAATAGACCTAATTAAAAGAGATAATCAGAGAAACTACATAATGCTAAAAGATACCATAGAAAATAAAGCAATATAAAATATATAGACAGTTTTCCTGATAAAAGACTCTTTTATCATGTATACTAAGTGGAGAAATAAGTCAAATCGATAAAAATAAAAGCCATTCTCCAACTGATAAATGGTCAAAGGATATAAATGGGAAGTTTTCAGAAGAAGAAATCAAAGCTACCTGTAGTCTCATAAAAATGCTGTAAAACATTATTTATTAGAGAAATGAAAAATTAAGACAACTCTGAGGTACCACCTCATACCTATCAGAAATAACAAATGCTTGAGGGGATGAGGGAAAAATAGGTACGCTAACGTATTGCTGGTGGAATAGTGAATTATTCTAACCATTCCAACTGAACTCCAACCATTCTGGAGAACAATTTGAAACTATATCCAAAGGGCTATAAAACCACATACTTTTTGACCCACCAGTACCACTATTAGGCTTACATGCCAAAGAGATTAAAGAAAAGGGGAAAAGGACCTATATGTACAAAAATATTTACATTAGCTCTTTTGTGGTGGCAAGAAATTAGAAATCTAGGGGATGGTCATTAATTATGGAATAGTTGAACAAGTTGGGTCATATGATTGTGATGGAGTACTATTTTACTGTGAGAAATGATGAGGGGGAGTGGTTTCAGAAAAAAAACACAAAAACACCCCAAAACATGGCAACACTTGTATGAACTGATGCAAAGCGAAGTGAGAAAAACCAGGATATCATTGTGTATAGTAACATCAATGTCGTAATGATGATCAACTGTGAAAGACTTGGCTACTCTGATCAATATAATGATCCAAGACAATTCTGAAGGACTCATGATGTAAAAAGTTACCCACCTCTAGAGAAAGAACTGATTTACTCAGGGTACACAGGGAAGCATAATCTTTCACTTTATTTTTCTTGCTTTTTAAAAAAATATGTCTTATATGGAAATGTTTTGCATGATTTCTTATGTATAACTGATATCATATTGCTTGTCTTCTCAGTGGGTATGGAAGGGCATTAGAGGGAGGGTGGGAGAGAATTTGAAACTCGGAATTTATTTTTAAAAAAAAAAGAATGCCAAAGTAAATAATAAATTGAAATGTTAAAAAAAGAAGGCAAAATTGAAGTCTTTATACATAGAAAGTTAAAGCTGGACTGCACAGTTTAGGTCATTTAGTCTATTTTATGAATGAGAAAACTGACACCCTGAGAAGGGAAACTACTTGGTGAAGGAAAACCAGGTAGTAAGTAAAAAGACCGGATCAGAATCAATGTCTTCTGACACCAAATGCAGGGCATATTTCAGCACAGCATTTTCTGTTTCAAAAGGTAAAATGACATTGTACATTGTCAGGGGCTGATACAGCTGTTGCTCAGTCATAAATAAAGTCTGTTTCATGCTATTATGCATGTATTTGCATAGCCTTCTCTGTCAAATAATCTATCATGGCTTGAATTGAGAATGTATGAAAAATCTAACCTTTGGTGAGGATATTGATGTGACATTTAAAAATTTGATCTAATTTAAAAACAATTTTCAATAGGAACATTACCTCATTGATTAAACACTGGCTGAAGAATTATCAGGCCAAAGTATTCACTTATGTAATTGCCTGTGCAGGTAGATTGTGGCAATCATGATGTGCATGGCTGCAGGGCCTGAGTTTGGGTCCCATTACACTTGATAGCTTTGCTAACGATCTTTCTAGGGCCCATTCAATTTCTACATATAACAAATGACAAGTTTTGAAAATAATGTCCAAGATGGACAAAATAAAGAGTCCTTAGAGAGAGGAAGATGGATGTATGTCAACCTTGAAAATGGAAAATGAATACTTTGGAGGGTAAATGAGACACAGATACTCAATGAGAGGGAAATACTTGGAAAGCAGTAAAATACTGAAACAGATTCCAGGGTGAGAGTGGACAGCAAATTAGATGGGAGCTCAGCGTTATATGCCAGGAAGGAACGCCAATGTTATTTTGAGCTGCAGAGGCAACAGAGCCATGGCACAAAATGAGGGCAGGTGGCCTCCCTTTCTATATTTTTGGAGTTTACATATAAAACAGCATATTCACATCCAACCACTTTAAGCTTAAAATAGACGTAATGAAGATAAGAGGTATCATAACCTAAATACGATAGAGAGGACAGGATGATGCCCGGCTTGTAAATCTCCACATGATAGTCATTTCCCTGTTCTTTCTTTATTCAGAGCATTGGCTCCGTGGAATGCCAGCATCCAGCATGAAACACATGGAATTATACCAGAGAAGACTCAGACATATTCTCAGTTCTTCCTTTACTTGTGCTATGGGGGAGGAATTCTTTTTGTTGTTTTCACGCTACAAGATCAAGAGGTGTTCAAATGTGACCTTGGATTGTTAAGACCCTGGAAGGTTAAAGAGGACCTGGAATCACAAAGATCTGGGATTACTTCTCTAAAATGACAAGGTCTTCTCTAACATCTATCTATAGACCTCCTCTATATAGGATGAAAGATAATCCCTGGGATAAACTAAGAGCTTAGTTTCTTTGGAGATGCTAGTAGTCATGACTGGCAAAACATGTAGGTAGAGAGGCAAGCAGGAGACACAAATGTCTAAACACATAGATCAGTGGGTGATAAGAGAGATATTGGACACATGATAGGAGTAGGCTAGAGCTAAAATAAGGTTTAACCAACAGTTGTGACAGTTTGTAGGAGTGATGTCCAATCAACTTTTTTTCACTTATTTTTCCAAAGCACAGTAAGCAGCAAATTTCACTCACAGCTTAAATCTCAGTGGATTTATTTAGAAATTCTGGGAATAGCATAGATGGAGGGGAAAAGAGGTGATTCTTTCTGTGGGCTCCAATCTAGCCTTCTATACATTGTTAAAATGTTTTTCTGTGGTTCCTTCTTACTAAATGCAATTAATAAATCACATGACTGTAGCAGGAAAGCCGAATTTATGATCTCAAATATAATCATGTATATGTTTGAATGGTTCGAAATCGCAAGGTGTAAGAGATTCTCTAAGTAGAAAGCAACAGAACATTTATTTAGGCCCCAGAGCAACAAATTAGCGAACCAGCCTCCTCATTCTGACATCTTGACCAAAAAACCCCAGGCCCAATAGACCCACCTCACAAGAGTAACCAGGAGGCCACAGAGGAACAAGATAGTGTAAATCACATTCACTGGCCTCAAGTCCTTGCTCACACTCCTGGGTTCACACAGGTCTCCTGCTTCGGCTTTTTTCAGCTTCAGCTGTAGTTGGTCTCTTAGCTCGCCTCTCCTCGAAGCTGAGCCTCCGATGTTCTCAAGCCCCGCCTCAATGACCAGAGACCAGAGACCAATTGGTTCCCGAGTTGGCCCCTCTTAAGTCATTAATCTAAGCCCACAAAGGTTTCACACCTGATAGGGCTTTGGGCCTGGGGCTTAGCACTTAACAGGTGAAAGTACTTTCAAGGTAAACAAAAGCCAAAACTCCTGAAGTGCCTTTCACAAAATAAACAAAAGCCAAACTCCTCAAGGGCACCCGTTAAACTAAGCCCATTTTGCCTTACTGGCACTGATTTTACCAGAAGGTGAGGGCTGAGCCAATTAAACAAAGTTTCTGGAATTTTGGTAATTCTGAGATAGCTGACAGAATACTCATTAGATTGCCTTTGAAACAATAGAAAGAAAATTGATAGAGAAACAAGCCAGTGGCAGATATTGGTGAGGTTGATGCAGTAGTTCTTGAATGTATCTGGAAGGCACTGAATAACACAACAAACACCATAATGATATACAGAGAAAGACAAAAGGATAAAGTGAAAACCATAGCCATAAAGAGATGGTCTAATATTATCAAATAAGTCAGGTAGTCTACTGAAGATGGTATTGAGATGTTAAATATAAATCATATTCATAGAAATCCTTTTTAAAAAAGAATGATTATACCGAGCACTTGGATAAAGATGATGGGAATGCGCCTACTATTATCATACAATGAATATGGATGCTATGTGGATAAACGGTCATAAAACTTCAGCGTCCCTTAAGGGAGTCAATAAGGAGACATGGAAAGATTACTGAATAGGTAATTAAGAGATCTAATTAAGAGACTCCTAGCTTTGGCCCTAGCTTAACTACAAGATCTTGTATAGGTCACTTAAGACTCTCTGAGTCTTAGGTTTTTTTTTTTCTTGATTTGCAAAATGTATATATTTGCTTTATTTGCTTAAAAAGGTCATTTTGAGAACAACTGAAGTAATAGATTAAGAAAGGGCTATGATATGATAGAAAGCAAAATGCAAGATAATAACCTTAAAACTGAACACTTATTCTCTGAAATTCAGAAATTTTATTGCTACACACTTTTTTCTTTCCTAGACCTTTGATTCATAGGTACAGGGAACTGTCATGGAGGAAACTCCCTATATGAATGGAAATAAATATCTGCTCTTCAACTTATACTCTTAAAGAATAGCCATGAAACTTAAAAGTTGTTTGCCTAGAGTCAAACAGCCAGTAGGCATCAGAGACGGGCCTCAAACCCAAGTATTTTGAGTCTTTATCCATTATGCCAGGTATCTTCTTGCTAGCCAATAATCTATTTAAAACCATGACCACAAAAGATATTTCACTAGAATTATCAAATCCCTTACCTGCATACAGATACAAATTTTCACACTCTAATCCAAATAAATCTCCTGAAAAACAATATAAATTTCTTTTTTTCCCTTTGTGATATTTTATTTACCATTTGGCAAGAGTAAGGTGAGAAAATGGGGAAACTTGGCTCTCACTGTCCTGTGCTGAAGATGTAAAATCCCTATTGATCCTTTATCAATACTTAATAATATAGTAAGTTACATTTCTAAGGCACTAAAAGTTTACCAAATACCTAGTGTGTGTATCCTTATGAGGTAAATAGTGTAGATATGATTTTTACCACTTTACAGATGAGAACATTGAGGTTCAGCATGATTGCAAGAGGTCCTCATTTAGCAAGTATTGGTGCTCAAATTTGAACCCAGGTTCCTCTTAACTCCTAATTTAGCACTCTTCTCATTAACACTACAGCCTCAATTCCTCCCAAAACTACATGATTCCCTGAAGAAGTTGAACCCTTTGGAAAAAAAGCAGATTATAACTTAAGATTTTGAGAATTAGACTGACTACTTACTAGTAGCAAGATAATACAAAAGCAGAGAAATATTGCTCCATTCTAATTTTTCCCCAAATATAAGATAGAAAGGCAATTGAGCAAATCAAAATATCATGTTGTGTTACTATATTTGAGCTCTGGAAAGTAATTTCCTCAAGATTGCTCAGGGCTTTCTTTAGTCTTAGAGTTGAATAACATATTTTAATCCAAGGCAAGATGAAGAGATCCTCAAACCTGAAATTCTGAGTGCAAAAAAAAGGAATTTGTTAGACAGACAAGCAATCAGTTAACACCAGGCTTCAGTGGTTTCCTGAAGTTGGAAATATGGTGGTTCAAGGGTTCATGGACGGCTGAAGCCTTAGTAGCATGTGGCATACTTCTCAGACTTTCAAGTGGGCAGAAGTGACATCTGTGCAACTTATCTCTGCAAGTCTTTGATGAAGACTTATCTATCATGGGGGATAAAGATCATAGGCTCGTAGATTTAGAGCTTGAAGGGATGTTAGAGGTCATCTAGTTGAATCTCCTCTTTTGACAGATAAGAAGCTTAGGCTCAGAGAGATGATTTGAAATGGCCAAAATCACACAGGTAGTAAGATGCAAATTTCAAAAGGAATTTAACATTAAAGATGTAGGTTTTTATATGGTTATGACTCCAGAGTTGTACTGATAGTGAATCATGTCTCCTTCCTACAAATAAATAGGTGGTCAACAACAGTTGTGGAATAGTCATACATTTTTTCCAGATGGTCAGTGTGTTTATTTGTTTCACTCACCTGTACTTATTTGTTGTAATGGAGGGTTCTACTGGGGAAGGGAAATTACTGAAAACTAACAGTAGTATAAAAATAGGATTTCAGTAAAGCATTTACCCCCCAAAAGGGGGTATATGTGTATGTGTGTAGTTTTCTTGGATTCCTCTCTGGAAACTTGCTCTCTTCTATTTATTTTCAGTTTTTAAAACAGAATCTTAATTTTCTAGTGAATTTTCAAGTTCTACCCTTAGCATGTACCCAGATGTACTGAAGACATCAAGAAGTTGGCTTGCCATTGAAATGCTCACATCCAGGTCAGGAATAGACTGTCCTGGGACACACCAGCACAGGAACAAAGGCAAACTCAATTACAAAATAGAGTTGCTGAAGGTTGCTTTTGACAAGCTAGTGTTTGAGGATGGCTTTAGTGTCCAGATTAGAGATGGGAGAAGAAACAATTTACATGCTAATATTACTGAATAAGTTAGAGAAATTGATGTCCCCCTTTACTTTAGGAGGTGCCTCCCTGTCTGCTCATATATCCTGATTCATTGCTTGATTCTGGTGAAAAAAAAATGGTCTAGATTGCATTTTACATCCTTCTCAGGCATCCTTATGTACCCCTCCATTTGAAAAATGTGAACTGAGGTGTAAAGTCTATATATGATCATAAAGCATGTCCAGTGAAGACTGCAATATTTTGTTGGGCTAGGTATGCTTTCCACCCTCAGGAAAATCAGTTTTATGTAACAGTACCTGCTCACAGATCTAATATAATTTTGATATGTTTGCCACTTGAAGGAAGGTTATTAAGAGTACAAAAGAGCTAAGGACTGAGATAGAACTTAGAGAAAATGCACGATCTACACAAATCACAAAAAAGATGGGATACAATTAAAATTCAGTACATACTATAACTGGGACTCTACAACTGCACAGGGCTTTTCCATAATCTTAAAACTGAATGTCATTTTTAACCTAGATTGAGATGAAGGAATTGCTCAAAACTTACTACCCTTGTAGTAACATATAAGAAAGAGCAAGGGCCATATTTCTATGGCTCTATCATAGACTGCACATTCTCTTCCATTCTGTTTCACAGACTTGAAATAGACTTAATTTTCTTCTTCAAAATCTGTGTCCTCCAGCAAGCCTACCAAGGTCAGATGAGAATGGCGAAACATCATCTTGATTCCTCCAAGGGGAAAAAAAATCCAGCAGCAAAGCAACCCTCCCTATTTAATATACCACTGGTATATCAAAGAAGTTCAAGAAAGGGAAGAAATGAATTATGGAGACTAGCTGGCTTCTGACTGAAACCCATGGTAACAGAATGACTGTAACACATTTTCTCCCAAAACACCAATAGCCCTCAAGGCAATCAATCAATCAATTAATAGATACTTATGTGACACCTTCTATGAGTATGACCTTTCTGTATCATGGCATGTTACAAAGAATTATAAGGAACAGCTCTTATTTTCAAGGAAGTTATAATCAGCTTGAGATAATAACTAAGGCAGCCTATCTATAAATGGCAATGAATAATATAGATAATGAGGATGATAAGAATTCAGAAAGAGAGATCTTGTGAGGCTCAGTGTGCAGAAGAAGCTGGAATTTTGCATTTCCCTGACAGGAAGTATAAGCTTTTGATGGGTAGAAAGGAGGAAACAAGGTATTACAGGTAAGAATGACAAAGTTTGCAGAAGCACAGAGGTGGGGATGTGTAAAATATGGAGGCCTCTAAGTAAAGCAGTTTTTCTAGGAGCATAGAGGACAGGAGGTCAGACTAGAAAAGAAGATTGAGGCTAGGTTCTTGAGATCTATGAACTCAACAGAAATCTAGAAGTAGGCAGCAATTAAAGGTTTTTGAGGTGGTTGTGTTTGTCCTTCGTTTTCGAAGATAACCGTGACGTCAGGGAGATAATGACATGACTTGCAGTTGACTTGGATTTGAGTGAAAGAGGGCTGTATGAGGTCACTAGCCTCACTTTCTCCTCCAGAGCCATCTGGATCCAGTGACCTGACATTCAACAGGATGACTGGAGATGACCCAGGATGCAATGGGAGACCCTGGCCTTTTTAGGCTCAGGCCTTTTCATGCACTCGCTTGTGAGTGAGGTAAATGAGTGAAAACTAGCTGGATGGGTGAGTGAGTAAGGTAATGTCCATTCAGTGAATAGGCCTCCTTAAGAAGTAAGTCAAAAGATGGCCCCTTTAACTAGAAAAAAAGGAAAAAAAATCCACCTGGGAGGGGAAGACCCTCAGGGTTGTTGTTCCAAAGAGAACCAGTTACCACTGACATTCACTCTAAGCCAGGAGGTCCCAAAATGCAGCCATTAAGTAGAGCTTGAGCAGGGACTTATTCATTAAGTTTTTGTGGAAGGAAAGAAGGAAAGAAGGAACGAAGGAAGGAAGGAAGGAAGGAAGGAAGGAAGGAAGGAAGGAAGGAAGGAAGGAAGGAAGGAAGGAAGAGAGGGAGGGAGATTTTCATCTGGAGATAAACAGTGAATAGCTGGAGATATGAGACTGAAGCTCAGGGAGGAAATCAAACCCAGAAAGAACTCATGGAAGAGCAGAAAAAGGAGCTTAAAAATCACATAAGAGAGGTAGAAGAAAATGTGAGGAAAGAAATGAGAGTGATATAACAGAATTATGAAAAAAAGAGTCAACAGACTGGAAACAGAAAACAACTGCTTAATAAGTAGAATTGGTCAAATGGAAAAGGAGACACAAAAATCCACCAAAGAAAACAACTCCTTTAAAAGTGCAATTGGCCAAATGGAAAAGGAAGGACAAAAGCTAACTGTGGAAAACAACTTCTTAAAAATTAGAATTGGGCAGGTGGAAGCTAATGACTCTGAGAGACATCACCAATCAATCAAACAAAATTAAAAGAATGAAAAAAGAAGAAAATGTAAAATACCCCATTGGAAAAACAACATACCTGAAAAATAGATTCAGGAGAAATAATGTCAGAATCATTGGACTACCTGAAACCCATAATCAAAAGGAGGACCTGGAGAGCATCTTTCAAGAAATTACTAAGGAAAACTGTCCAGATATTCTGGAACCAGAGAGTAAAATAGGCAATGAAAGAATCCACTGATCACCTCAGGAAAGAGATCCTAAAATAAAAATTCAAAGGGACATTATAGTCAAATTTCAGAACTATCAGGTCAAAGAAAATAATACTGCAAGCAGCCAGCAAGAAACAATTCAAATATCAGGGAGCCACAATCAGGATTACACAGGACTTGGCAGCTGCAACATTAAAGGATCAGATGTCATGAAATATAACATTCTAGTAGGTGCCGGAGCTGCTACTACAACCAAGAATCACCTACCAGGTGAAATTAAGTATAATACTTAAAGGGAAAAAATGGTCATTCAATTATATAGAAGGATTTCAAGTTTTCATAAGGAGAAGACCAAAACTGAACAAAAGACTTGATCTCTAATATCAAGATGCAAGAGAAGCCCAGAAAGATAAAAAGGGAAAAGAATACATAAGGATTTCAAAGGAGCTGAACTGTTTACATCCCTACGTGGGAAGATGATACTTGTAATTCTTAAAAACTATATCACTAATAGTAGAGATAGAAAAAATATACATAGACAAAGGTTGTGGATATAAGGTGAATTTGAAGGAAGACCCCAAAATAATTAAGGGATGAGAAAGAGGAGTACACTGGATACAAAAGGAAGGGAGAGGTAGAATGGGGTAAATTTTTTCACATGAAGAGATGTTAAAAACCTATTACAGTGGAAGGGAAGATGGGTAATGGGCATCACTTGAACTTCATTCTTGTAAGTATTGGTTCAAAGAGGGAAAAATATGCACAATCAGTTTATTATAGAAATCCATGTTACCCAACTTCAGAGAGGATTCTGGGAAGATGGCTGAGTAGGTCAGAAAATTCCAAACTTTCTAGATTTCCTTCACAAACAAGACAAAATATCATCTCAGGGAGAATGTAGTGGCAAAAATTAACAAGAATTGAGGCAGAACAGTGGTCTTCCTGGGACAACCAGAGAAGATCTGAAGAAAGATCTCAGGATGGAGATTTTGGCCAGGGTGAAGTGTAAACACCTCCAGGCTAACTCCATTGAAAAAGCAAGCTGCAAGCCCTGGGAGTGGCCGGGTTGGTAGGTAGCTTCAACCTCAGCCATGGGAATTTTCACTTCCTGGAAAGTGTGGGGAGTCTGGCATCTGAGTGGGGGAAGATTGAGGGAGCTTCTGCTGACAAGGGAAGCGAGGCCCAGCTGTGCTGCTGAGATGAAGTCCTGGGCAAGAAGGAACCAGCACACGCTTGGCAAATTCAAAAGCAATGAGGCAGGGATGCTGTGGGAACTTACAGGAGAGCTGAGTTCTTGGCCTTAGTTCCAAGCCAGAGAGGAAAACTGAAGGTCATAGCCACTGGAGGGTTCTCAGGGAGCAAGAACATTTCCAGTGTAGTGTGCTGAGAGGAATGTAATAGCAATTTAGATTTGAAGATCTTTCCCACCCATTAATAGGCCGTATGACCTGCTTATGTCACAGGACGCCTAAGTCACATGTGGTAGGAGGAGCTTGCTGAGAGCAAAAGGAAGTTGTATCACAGGAAATGCTGAGAGAGAGCTGTTATGGCTGTTAATGGCCATCATGATAGTTAGAGTTGAGGAAAAGACAGCCGATCTGTGATAGCTGCACTGTGAATTTGTTTTTAGGAAGACTCCAGCAGGGGTTTGGAGAGGTTTTGGGATGGTGAGGCTCCAGGTTGTGATATCACATTTTAAGTTCCTTGCTGTTATGATAAAGTGGGCTAAATGGTTGTGGGATCTGAACATTTGGTAATGGGATATGGTTATCTGGTGTCTGAATAAATGTTTTACTTCTTCTGCCTTCTATATAGAGAGCCTCTCATACTTCGTGATACAGAACTACATAGGCATATTCACAATTATCATTGATGTTGTGTTTATTGCTTTACTGATACAGGGGACCTAGCTATGGCTTGGAGGGAGAAAGGACTGCTGAGGTTGGGCCCAAAGAAAAATCTCAAAAAACAACAAGAAGGACCTGAGGCCAGAGGCACTGTCCCCCATACCCCATAAACAAGCTGCTAAAAATGATCAAAGGTGAAAGAACCCAACCATAGACAATTATGGAATAAAGAAGACAGGGGTTCATCTTCAGAGGAGGTGACTGAAGCAAAAAAGCTTCTCCTATCCCAAAAAGTAATGTCAGATGGTTACCTGTCCAAAAAGAATTCATAGAAGAACTCAAAAAAGACTTCAAAAATCAAATAAGAGAGATTAAGGAAAAATTAAACAAAAAAAGTCAGAACAATTCAATAAAAATAAGAAGCTTATGAAAAGAAAGCTAAGCAACTGGAAAAGAAGATCCAGGATCTTAAGGAAGCAAATGACTCCTTGAAAGTTAGAATTGGGCAAGGGAAAGCCAGCAAAGTGATAAGAGACCAAGAAATAATAAAATGAAACATAAAGAATGAAAAAAAGAAGACGATGTGAAACTTCTTATAAGAAAAACAACAACTTTGGAGAACAGATCAAAAAGAGAAAGAACAAGAACAATCTGACTACCTGAAATCTATGACCAAAAAAAGAATTTTGATACAACAATATAAGAAATAATTAAAGAAAATTGTCCTGAAGTGTTATAACAAAAAAGAAAAGTAGAAATAGAAAAAAATTCACTGATCACTGCTTGAAAGAGATCCTAGGAGAAAAGCCAGAGGGATATCATAGCCAAATTCCAAAATCCCAAGGTTAAGGAGAAAATATTACATGCAACAGGAACAAAAAACGATTCAAATTCAATTAGAATTTCACAAGATCTAGCAGTGGCTACACTAATAGACTGCAGATCTTGGAATATTATATATTGAAGAGCAAAAGAACTGGGGTAATAGCTGAAAACATCATACCCAGCAAAGTTAAATATAATCCTGAATGAAAAAAAAGACATTTAATGAATTGACGGACTTTCAGCATTTTGTTGCAAAAAGAGCTGAACTTAATAGAAAATGTGACATACGAGATCCAAGAGAAATAAAAAGTAAATACCAAAGGCTAATTACAAGGGACTCAATAAGGACAAATTGTTTACTTTTTATATGTGGAAATGTAAATTATATGTCTAAGATTGTCATTACTAATTGGATAGTTTGAAAAAAAGAGTGGGGTAGAGCTGAGTATGATGTAATTTTAAAAAGTAAAATGCTGTAGGAAAAGGTGAAAAAAGTAAGCATCTCACATAAACGAGGTGCAAGAGAAAGAAATGACACAGAGGAATTAGATGGGAGAGCAGGGTTGGTGGTTCTGGAACCCTACTCTCATTGGGAATGGGTAAAACACAATAAATATGTACCCAGAAGAGTATAAACATTTTCTAAAATCAAAAAGAAATAAGAGGGTAAAAGGATAGAAAGGGGAGAGGAAAGGGAGGGATAGAGAATTGGATAAGATGGGGTATAGAAAGGTGTGTAGATTAATGGGAATGAGATAAAGAGGGAACAACATATATATTTGGAAGGGTATATAAATATACATTCAGAAAGAAGTAAGAAGGTAAGGGGATAGGTTAGAGGGAGAGGATGAGGGAGGGATTCTTGGAGGGGGATAAGGTTAGGGAATAGGAGAGTGAGGTCTTAGTAGGAGTAAAGTAGAGGAGTGAGTAGGATGAGAAGGATGGTGAGAAAAGTAGGAAGAAAACATACAAAAAGTAGTAGTTTAGAATTTGAATGGGATGAACTCACACATTGTGTCAGTAAGGCAAAATGGGCTCCTTAGCACTGGAGGAGTTTGGCTTTTGTTTACTTTGAGTGAAAGTACTTTCAGCTGTTAAGTGCTAAGCCCCAGGCCCAAAGCCCTATCTGGTGTGAAACCTGTGTGAGTGTAGATTAATGACTTAACCAATGGTCTCTGGTCGTTGAGGCTCGGCTGTGAGGAGAGGTGAGCTAAGAGACAACTACAGCTGAAGCTAAAAAAAGCCGAAGCAGGAGCTGCAGAAGCAGAGCCAACCTGTGTGTAGACCCAGGAGTGCGAGCAAGGACTTGAGGCCAGTAAATATGATTTGGTTAAATACTATCTTGTTTTTCTGTGGCCTCCTGGTTACTCTTGTGAGGGAGGCTTATTGGGCCTGGAGTCTTTTGGTCAAGATGTCAGAATGGGGAGGCTGGTTCGTGAATCTCTTGCTGTGGGGCCTAAATAAATGTTTTGATGCTTTCTACTTAGAGAATCCCTCATACCTTGCGGTTTCGAACCATTCAAACATTACATATATATATATATAATATATTATACATAATAATATATATGTATTATATATATAATTATATTTGAGATAAAAAATTCGGCCTTCCTACTACACACATAAAATGGAAAGTGATAGATTAAAAATTTGAATTCAGCAATATGTTACTTTCAGGAAATGCTATAAAAATGAGAGATACATACAAACAAAACAAAAGTCAGAAGTAGAATTTATTATGTAAAAAAGCAAGGATAGTAATCATGATCTCAGATGAAACTAAAGTTAAAATAGATTTAATCCAAAGAGAAAAATAGAGAACTTACACCATTAGCCATATTAATCAATAGTTTTTAACCATATAAATAGACTATATAAAAAAGAGAGTATACCTGCAAAAACAGACACAGGAACTATATGAATATTAACACAAAACACCTTTTATACAAAAAGTTAGATCTAAATAATTGAAATAACATATATTGTGCATGGGTAGATAAAGCTAATATGATAAAAATAACAATTTTTACCTATTTATGTAATGCCATCCAATTAAGTTACTAAAAAGCATCTTACCAAGTCAGAAAAAATAATAACAGGGTTCATTTGGAAGAGCAGAGGGTCAGGAGCTTCAAAGAAACCAAGAGAAAAAGATTTGAAGGAACTAGTTTCAGTAGTATCAGACCTTAAATCGTATTGTAAGGTGAGAGCAGTGTTGAATGTAAAATGGATAATTTTGATTATTTTAAAAGAAAATTTCTTGTATAAATAAAACCTATATAGCCAGGAATATTGCTGTGGTATAAGAAATGACAAGCTTATATGGAAAGACTTGGATTTATGAAGGAAGATGCTATCCACCTTCAGAAAAACAGATGACAAGTTGAAATAACCATAATAGGTCTTACTTATGTATGTATATATGTGTGTATTTATGGATATCTATATATCTATATCTATATACCTACATGTATACCTATATGTATACACACATATCTAACTCACTATCTCCACACTTAGTTGTAGTCTTGGGGGCAGGGGAAGAAGGGGGAAAAGAAAGTAAAAAGTACACAGAAGAGGACAAAAGAAAACCTACAAGGAAGCAAAGAAGAGATGGACAGCTTTGATAATAATGAATAATATTTATTATATAGGTTTTTTTTTGAAATGGAAATGTAATGCCTTATATTGAATCTTCTCTTATGTCCTGATGTGTACATAACAATAGTTTTTGTTCTTTTTTCTTTAGGTTTAAAATAAACTTAAAAAAGAGAAATCTATCTTACCCAACAGGAAAGTAGGAGGTGAGGAAATCAAGTAAAGGGGTGGGACTGACAGAAGAGAGGGCAGACCAGGGTAGTTAGTAGACAGAAGCAAAACACTATCAAGGAGGGAAAGGGTGAAAGGAGAGAGAGGACAAACAAGAGGGAAAATAGGATAGAGGGAAATAAACAGTATTCATAACTGTAAAGGTGAATGGGATGAACTCTCCCATAAAATAGAAGTAGGTAGCAGAGTGGGTCAAAAACTAAAATCCTACAATATGTTGTTTATAAGAAACACACTTGAAGTAGAGAGACACACACAGAGTAAAGGTAAGGGGCTGAAGCAGAATTTATTATGCTCCAGTTGAAGTAAAAAAAAATGCAAGAGTAGCAATCCTGATTTCTGCAAAGCAAAAATAGACTTCACTAAAAGACATAAGGAAGGAAACTACACCCTGTTAAAAGGTACAATGAAGCAAAATAAATACTAAACATGCATGCACCAAGTGGCATAGCATCCAAATTTTTTTTTTAGTTAATTTATTTTTAGTTTTCAACATTCACTTCCATAAGTGGAAATTAAGCGGAGTCCGATCAATTAATGAATGGTTGAAAAAGATGTATTATATAAATGTAATGGAATGCTATTTTGCAAGGAGAAATTTTGATTAGGCAGATTTCAGAAAAACCTGGAAAGACTTGTATAAACTGATGCAAAGTGAAATGAGCAGAACCAAGAAAACATTGCACACAGTATCAGCAGCATTGTGCAATCATAATAAACTATAAATGACTCAGCTCTTCTCAGCAACACAATGATCTAAGTCAAGTACAAAGGACTCATGAAGGAAAATGTTATCCCCATCTAGATAAAGAACTGAAGGACTCTGAATGCAGAGTGAAACATACTTTTTCTACTTCCTTTATCCTGCTTTGTGTTTTTTTCTTTTGAACTGTTTCTTCTTTCACAACTGTGTCAAATATGGAAATATATTTTACATGACAGCACATGTATATTAAATTGCCTACCATTTTAGCAGGAGGGAGGGAAAGAGGGAGAAAAATTTGGAACTTGAAGTCTTGTAGAAATGAATGCTAAAAATTGTCTTGACATGTAATTGGGAAAAATACTATTAGAGAACAGAGATTAAAAATATGTGCACTACCTAAAAAAAAAAAAAGTATTCGTCAAGGTAGATTTTTTTGCTCTTTGTCATAAGGGAGTCTTCAATAGTGGTATTGGGTACCAAATTTCTTTCTCTTCTTAGAATGTACTTAGGAACTCACCTACTACCACCAAGGCCAGCTAGGTGGCTCAGTGGATAGGGTCCTGGCCCCAGAGTCAGGAAGACTCATCTCCCTGAATTAAAAACCAGCCTCAGACGCTAGCTGTGTGACCCTGGCAAAGTCATTTAGCCTTGTTTGCCTCAGTTTCCTTATCTGTAAAATGACCTGGAGAAGAAAACAGCAAACCACTCTAGTATCTTTGCCAAGAATACCTCAGATGAGGTCATGAAGAGTTAGACATGAATGAAATTATCAAATAACAAGACCACCACTAACTGTACACATGCTTGTGAATGACTGTGATGTCAAGGCAAAATGCATCAATAAAACTTTTTGTATTTTTAGAGTTCTATTGATCTATTTTGTTTTTATATTTACAAATCATCCTTATTCCATGAGAAGTCTTGGTGAAACAAAGTAAAACAAACAAGCAAAGCTAACAATACAGGGACCTCATCTGATAGTTTGAGTAACATTTGACATTTGTAGCAACCCCCTACCTCTCTATTTTAAATTATTTCCCTTAATTAATAGAAATCTATTTCTCTACTTCCCATTCCTCACCCTATTAAAAATAAAAACAGAAAACACAAATTCCTTGGAAAAATAGGCATAGTCAAGCAAAACAAATTCCCTCTTTGACAGTAGATGTCATACAACATAGATGTCAAACATAGATGTCTCATTCTACGTCCTAAATTCATTGCCTGTCAGGAAATAGATAGTATATTTCATTATCAGTCCTCTGGAATCATACATGGTCATTGTATTGATTATTCTTCTGGTGGCATAACAGATAGAGTGCTGTAGGCCTGTAGTTAGGAAGACTTGAGTTCAAATCTGTCCTCAGACATTTATTAGATTGTGACTGTGGGCAAGTCACTTGACTGCCATTTGCCTCAGTTTTCTGTAAAATAGGAATCCTAATAACACCCTCATCCCAAGATTGTTATGAGGATCCAAGGAGATAATATTTGTAAAAGCACTTAGCACAGTGGCCCGGCACATAATAAATGCTCTAAAAGTGCTTCTTCCCTCCCCCTACCTTTCATAGCTCTTTACAGCTATCAAATTTGTTTCTCTTTGAAGTGTTATTATTGTTCTCCTAGTTCTACCCATTTCAGGCTTTAACCATTTATAAAACTGTTCAAAATTGTTCAGTTTCATAATATTGATGTTTCAATATGTCTTGTTCTTCTGGTTCTCCTTACTTTACTCTGCATCAGTTTGTATAAATCTTTCCACATCTATGAAATCATCTATTTCCTCATTTCTTATAGTACAGTCATATTCACATGTCGCAATTTATGCAATCATTCCTAAATTGATGGGTATTCTTTTAGTTTTCCAGGTTTTTTTTTGGTATCACAAAAGCTGCCATATTTTTTTGGATATATAGGATCTTTTCCTTATTCTTTGATCTCTTTTGGGTATAGGCCTAGAAATAGTGTAGCTGAGCCAAAGGCATATGCCTTTTAATAATGTTTTATATATAACTCCAAGTTTCTTTCCAGAAGGCAAACTCAGACTACTAGAGCCAAAGGAAAATGATTCTAATTATTACTAATTAGAGAAATACAAATAAAAGCAATTCAGAGATTCTATCTGACACACATTACGTTGGGTCCCTTTTTAGCCTAACCCTGGAGACTCTGAATACTTTTAAGGAACAGGTAAATCCCTACTTACAGACAAGCACATAAGAACGGGTTTTGCTGGATTTTTCTGTTGATATCCTTAGTCCATTTATCACTTGAGGCATAGATCTTATTCTTGTAAATTTGAGTCAGTTACAAGTTGGAAATGAAACTTTTATGAGGGAGAAACTTGCTGAAAAGATTTTTTTTCTTAATCAATTATTTTCCCTTTTCATATTACCTTTACTAGATTTGTTTGGATAAATTTATTTTTAATTTTGTGTAATCTTTTTATTATTTCTCTGGAGATTCTTGACCTTTTTTGCCTCCATAGGAAATATATATATATATATATATATATATATATATATATATATATATTTAAATTCCAAAGAAATAAAAGATTGCCTCAGTTCTAGTTCCCTGGGAAAAGAAATCATCTATAAATTTTCCTCATGATCTCCCTTAGATCTGTAGTAAGTCGAGTGTATCTATTTGGGTCTCTTTTTAGTGTAACCCTAGAGGTTTCAAGTACTTTTAGATAGCAGGTAAATCCCTAGTTACAGGCATGCATATAAGAAAGGGTTTTGAGAAGGCTGAGAAACATAAGCAGTCTGGAAGAAGGGAGAAAATTTCATTTTGAACGAAGGTTGCTGATACCCTAGGGAAATTATCCACAGAAGATCAGAGAGATGTAGCAAGAGCCAGCTTGGCTCCTAGATGCAGTATTAGCTGACTTTTCTCTCACCAGAAGGGGAAAGTAGATCCACATAAAGCAGATGAAGTAATAAAAGGCTGATGTTTAGGAAGCCATAAATTAAATTAGCAGCATTCCCATTGGATTATGATTGAAAAAGGAGAAAATCTCAGGCTAAAAAAGAATGTATGGTCATTACGAGCTTTTATTTTTAATCACTTTCAGTTAGTACATTGCCATATTTTGCTGGGCACACTAAATCTAATGTGAAGTCACATGTCTCTTAATAGACATGTAGAAGACAAAGTAGAATGGGATTAGAGGAAAGCAATAAGCAAAAGGGAGTTATAGAGATGGAGACTAAAGGAAAGGGGAAAAGAAGGCTTTGTTGAATTGGAAGTAGCTTTGCCTATAAGATAAGTTAAAATGAGGACCAATTATCTTGAAACTTGGAGGGCAGGACAGAAAGGAATAAATCTGTTACATCAGAGCTAGAAAAAGACTATGAATAAGAGATACAGGAGGATGTAGTTAGAGGATTTTTTTAAGGGTTGTACTTTTCCCTTCTTATATAATTGGCTTTGAAGTGACATCCAGGTCGACATGTCCAGTTCAAGAGCCACCCTTCAACACGAAGCCTTTCCTAAGCCCTGCCAAAAGCTACTGGTGCCTCCTTCCAGGTCAATTACTTTGCATTTATTTTATGTATACTTACATAATTCAGTGGGGGGCGGGGAGGTACGATGATCAGGGTGACTTGTAATGGGCTACAGCTGGGCATGCACTCTGATCTACAGGAGGCGCCCCAGTCCAGCAGATGGAGAGTGTGTTCCGTGATTGTCTCCCCTGATGGAAACACGTTGTGTCCTCTGATTGAACGGAAGCTTTCTGAAGTCAGAAGATGTTTCATTTTTTTTCTTTGTGTCCTAAGCACCTAGCATAATTCCTGGCACACAATAGACATTGATCGGTTGATGTGCAATGAGCAGAAGTTACACAACAACAGATTTGGCAGTTATCTGCATGGAGGTGATGATTGAAGCCACTGGGGTAGAAGAGACCTTCAAGTGAACAGTTGAGAGCGTAGCTGTTCTACATCATTATATGAACAAATTTTCCTCAAATGCACCAAAGGTTTATCTGTGCGATGGAAAGGAAAAAGCCCTAAACTGAGCATCAGGAGTTCTAAGATCCACTTCCAACTCTGCCACTGGGAACCATGTGACCTTAAGTAAGTCACCCAAGGCAAGTGTCCCAGCTCAGTCTCCTCATTTGTAAAATGAGGTAATTGGGCTAGATGATACTTAAGGAGGTCTCATTTAACCATCAAGTTCTGTAATTTTATGATATTGTCACCAATTGTAACATTTTCCAGTAAACCTAGGACAGCCCCTAGGTGTAGCCAGGGCTGTTGGAGCTCAATCTCCAATACACAGCTTTAGCTGTGAGGCACTATAGTGAAGTCAAAGGAATGCAAAGAAGTGATAAGAAGACTCAGTATGGACCTTAACTCAGATATTTATCAGCTAAGTGAAAGTGAGCAATTCTTTTAATCTCTCTCAGCCTCAGTTTCCTCATTTGTAAGAAGAGAGGGTTGGACTAAATGTCCTCTTATGTTCCTTTCAACTCTCAATCTATAACCAACCTTAAAATTACATAATATGTTATTATAATATATTATACATAATTGTAGCATAACACATATGATAATATATAATTATATTATAATTACAATATTTTTATTATATATTTATATGTTTGTTTTTACATTACTTTCATTTCCAATATCCCACACTCCTCTCTTGAGTGCAGCATTTCTTGGAACACCTAATGGTGGGGGGTAGGTAAGGGGAAGAGTAAGACAAGAGTATGGGGAATGAGCATGATTAGAGAGAAGGAGTAGGGGGAAGGAGGAGAAGAAGAACTAAGAGAATGAAAAGAAGAAGGAAGGAAAGGAAGAGAAATAAAAAGAGCATGAGAAGGAGGAAGAGGCAGAGGAAAAGGACATGAGGAAAAGGAGGACAAAGAGAAGGATAAGTAGGAAAAGGAGGAAGAGGAGGGGGAAGAAAGGAGAGAGGAGGAGAGAGAAGAGGAAGGAGAAAGCAGTTCAGAAAAACTAACCCACATAGCAACCACTTCTGATAGTCTATATAATGTTCCACCCCCACTGTCCTTGGGCCACTCTTTTCTTTGTGTTATTTAGGATATGGATCCCAATCATTTTAAAGTGTTTTGGTCTCATTGTTACCTATTTAACATGAAATAAGATGATTTGTTGGGAAAATCACACTGAGCACAGGCATGAGGTATCTAAAGTCTCATTGTGGCAGAAGGCCCAAATCAAGCAGGTATGTATTTCATTCCTAAGGGATATGCTGTTTTTCAAAGCTTGACACCAGAGAAGATAGTCCATTTATCTATGTGAGTTAATTTACCACTACATAGTTCTTAGAAATAATAGACACCAGATAGATAGTATGGGATGAATATCAAGGTGGCTCCTGCTGCTGTAAAAATCCATTGATTGGCTCCCTTGAAAATAACATACAGAAATTGTAATGGCAAATCTTGTGGTTTCAAAGGTCAGTGATGTAGATTTTGCTTTAGCTATACAGGTGAAATATCACCCCCGTGTCGCTTGCTACTTAAACTACCTTCTTGAGGACATAATTTGTCTTTTTCTCTCCTGGCTCTTTTCTTATAAAAATCATCGATTGGCTAATGTTCTATACTATTGCTCAATCTGACAATTCTTAGAGGTTACTCTGATTATGATCTGGTCCTAGGTAAATCCAGGGTGTGTGAGCTTGATTTTTCAAAAAACTTTGATAAGAGTATTTCAGTATAATTGATTTCCTTTATAATTCCATGTACTTTATTTTATGCATTTAAAAATATTTTCCCCCACCAGGAAAGGACTTTCCAAAAGGTAGTGCAAAAGGAGGTTAAAAAACAAACCTTGACTAACTGAGGGCATGCTGGAGGTGTCTAATATTATCTGCACGGTTGTCAACCAGCCTGGTTCTAGTTTGTCTCTGAACCCAGAGAAAGCATAGCTCTTGGAAGCGAGGTTCCTAGAACCTGAAACATTTGAAAGCATGGAGAAATGGAGAGACCTCTAGACCTGGAGACAGAGAGATCTTGGTTCAAATCTCATTTTAGACATTTACTAGCTGGATGACTCTGAGCAAGTGGCTTAAGCTCTTTTTGCCTGTTTTCTCATGTATAAAAAGCAGGAGCTTGACAGAATTGCTTCTAAAATTCCTTCCAGTACAAATCTATCATCCTATGAACAATTGTTGGAGGTACAGTGCTAACTAAGCAACTGGAATCTGTTCTTAAATGGGTTTAATCAGGTTCAATCTAAGAGACCTAGGGTCACCTATCCTTTGATGGAGAAAAATCAGATCCCTTGATTTTCCCTAGAAGTGACTTGATCTCCCTGGGGTCCTCCAGATATCCTAAGGGTAACCTAAGGCAATAATGAACATACCTCAAAGCTGAATTCTATCACCAGGCCTGCAGAATCAAACTGGTCACTGGGAGATAAGAAAGAAGGTAGTTATATAATCTAGGCATTTGTCTCATTTTTGTATTTCTAGGCTAGTGTAGGTCAGTGGTATAATATGAGAAACTGCTATCAGAATTTTTTAATGGACATTTTATTATCTGGCATCCTGAGAGACATTTTTTTTTGCTCCTTAAATGCATGGGTTGTATCACTCTACCTTTCTCTGATAAATGTTTCTTTCCATTACCTAATTTTCTTACTCATAGATTTTGAAAGAGCCCCAGTGGGCTCTTAGATAAGTAATCTATATCCCCAAGTACAGTCCTGCCCCTTTTGGTGAATAGTACCAGTTGCGTCTCAGAATTCTCATCATATTTCATTTAATGTGACTGAATCTCTTATGCATAACAAAATGTTCTAAATACATAATCAGTGCCTGCCTAGTGCCAACATTTATGGAAGCGTCCCTTTCTGGGGAGAGAATAATCCCCATGAGTAGGAAACATACACTTTCCAAAAGACTTGGAAAATCCTTTTTCATCCTTCTTTTTCCCTCATGCCTGAATCTTTCATTGCATCCCATGGATTACTAAGGACATAACTCAGAAAGCATCATGGCAGGTTTTAACCTGGAGAAGTATAAACTACATGTCGTCAGCTATATTCTCTCCTGCTCATGCCACTTGGCCACCCAGAGTCCATTTTTACCGTTTGTTGCTGAGTCCGAGCACTGAGGATTAGATCACACATGCGACTGACAAACCCTCTCCTGCAATGGCGTAGATATCAGCACTACAATCACCTTGATGATAAGACCCATCAATCTTGCTCTGGAGGTATAACTCTTCCTTTCTCCTTCCCTCTGTCTTCCTTTTAGCCATATACTCGTGAGCACCCAGTCACCTCCACAAATTTCCTCCGCTATTAATGAGTGTCTTTGAAGAGACACCTGCTAAGTGAAAGCTTGGTAGAAGTTTGTCCTTAGAATGGGTAGCATTAGGGCTGCTAACCATCCCTCCTCAATCATTATGGAAGAAAGGAAGGACACATCTTTAAGTGGTAGCAAGAAAGAATTTAGGTTGGAATGATGGGACGCTTTCAGTCTACAAGGTAAACAGAATAATGGGGTTACTGAAAGTGTTTCTATTTTAATATTTTAAAGGATAAGCTAGACCTTGACTGGTGGTTCTAAGGCATTTTTATCCCATGGCATCAACTCCATGAATACTTTTATAGCCAAGCATGCCACTAAAAACATTTAAAACTCATTCAGACTTTCTTAAAGTAATAACTTTCAACCCATCATCTGGGAAGAAGGAAAGTAGAGAATACTTTGTCTCAGTTTTTTTTTTTTTCATTAGCAGCTGCCACTGAGGTAGCTGCAGGGTCACTGCAAGGGGTTCTTTTTATTAAATGGCTCATCTTAACAAATAAGCAAACTTAATTTTAGATTGTTGGCTGTGGACAAAATAAACAATATGTCTCACACACAATAATTGAGTATAGAATGAAGTCAAACTGTAAGTGATCTCGGGGATCAGTTTGTTCTGCGAAGTTTGGATTCAGCCAAAGGGCCATACTTGAGGACCTAGAAAGCCACATGTGGCCTCAAGGCTGCAGGTTCCCCACCCTTGATAAACCAATCTCCCTATTTTATGGGGAAGAAATAACTAAGGCCTCAAAATAACATATTCATATTACGTAGACATATTATACATATATAAATATATGCGTACACACATGTATATGCATATATAGTATATAAATATATATTTATATATTTTATATCTATTTTCACATATATGCGATGTATTGTGAATCTAGAAAGGGGATTAACATAGCTATCTGTTGGGAAGTCCTCATTATATTTTTTAAAAAAGTATCTACAGTGCTTTAAGTTGCTATAGTAAACAGAATCTTACCATTATATTTTGCACAATGGGTGTGGAAGGAAATAAGCACTGTGCTTATTATAAGTACTTTACAAATAACATTTAATTTAATCCTCACAAAATTTCTGAGAGGTAGGTGCTATTATTGCCATTATACTGTTGAGGAAACTGAGGCAAACAGGTTCAATGACTTATGTAGGGTCACATAGTGAGGAAGTGTCTGAGGTCGTATCTGAACTTGGGCCAGACTGACTCCAGGCCCACTGCTCTGTCCACTGTGCCAAGTAACTGCCAGACATGTGAATTTCTATAATGTGGAGTTCCACAAAATCTTTTGACTTTGGAAAAGGAGTGCTTCCTCTCCTCTCCCATGTCTGAATAGGTGGGGGCAGAGGTGTTCTGGAACCAGCTTTAACAGGCTTAGATGACTGGACTGTCGATTTTTTAGTGTGGCCTTTTATACTTTGAAAAAAATGGCAAATGCTACAAACCAGGGCTTTATTTGTTGTTGCTGGTTGTCTAGATTTAAGAAGGTAATAGAGAAAAATGTTAATTATGCTGGTTATGCTTAAATGTGTGTTCTGTGTACTTTAGATATATATATATACCTTTATATCTGTATATCTATATCTATATATCATAAATGTTGAGCAACCATATCTCCATTATAGATATATTGGAGATATGGTTGCTCAACATTTACGAGTACACCCCTGGGTAGGAAACTATGCATATGGAACACTATACAGGGTCAGACTTTTTTGATGTGTGAGTAGCTTTGTTGAACCGTTTCATTCCTTTTTTATTCTTTTCCATAAGGGATAGCTTGCACTCTAGGAGGAAGCAAAGACAGGAATATTTTGGTAAATTTATAATTGAATAATATATATATACAATATATTTATTATATTAATTATATATATAATATATAAAATATGATTGGAAAAACTAAAAACAGACTATTTATTTAAAAGGGAGGGGGGAGGTATTTCATACAACAATAGAGTGGGATCAGAAAGGAGCTCAGAGCCCAACCTCTCTGATTTTACAAATAAGGAAACTGAAGAGTGTGTGGGACTTGTCGAAAGTGCTCAATGATAGTAAGGTTCAGAGGCCACACTTGAACCTAGGTCCCTCTGCCTCCAGTGGCAGAAACATGTCCACTCTACCATTCCTTAAACTGTGATAAGCTAGAAGCCACTTGTTAAGATGTATTCTTGCCTAAAAGGGGATAATTTGATGAGTGGAAGGCATCCCACAGTCCAACCAAACCACACAAAGTCAGATTTAAAACAGACTTTACGACACCCCTAACTCTAATGCAAAGATGAAAATCTATCTGGAAACTGCCACCAAAACCACAAAAATCTGATTACGATAAAGAAGGATAATTACCCATTGCAAAGAAAGGGATCCCCAGGAGGGTAGAATTGTATTTTCCATCAGTGATGAAGAATATCCCTGCCGCGGTTACACTGGAGATGCAAACTGTCAGCACACCCAGGAGGCCCAGAAAAGGCTTGCTCCGCAGACAGTCCTTCATCGAGCTGGAGAGGGTGGCTGTGGTCAAGATCAGCATGAGGCTCACCAGGATCTTGCTCCTGGCCAGGATGCTGGTCTTATGAAAGTCTCTCCAGAGGCTAAAGGAAGCTAAAGAGAACAGCTGGAAGTCTTGGTGCTCCTCTTGCAGCTTCCTCATCAGTTTGCAGAACTCACTCTCCCACTTCTCCCCGATGAGGTCTTGGGTGGCAGAGCCATAGGTCTGGAGGTAGTAGGTGATTTGAATGGCTCTGGCTGACTTGACCCGCTGGTCTTTGCTGTTGGGCACGTCGACACCACCCAGTTGGTGTCCAATAAAGGTGCTCCTCCCATCCTTGGAAACACAAAAGGAGACTCAGGTTATGGTGGGGCATAGCATAGCACACATTCCAGACTGAGGTTCCTTACTCTAAGGGAAAGAGTCCATGAGATTGTGAGCACCTTGAGGATCAGAACTATCTTTTGCCTTTCTTTGTAACTCCAGTTCTTGGCACATAGCAGGCACTTGATAAATATTTATTGACTGATTGATCATTAAAGATTAACTGCAAACTGGGAACGGACCCAAATGATGTGGATTCAACCTGGGACTAGACAGTAAACTGAGCCTTTTAAATTAACATGGAACATACCATGCAGTATTACCAATATCAGAAAAGACAGCTGCAAAGCCACAAACCTCACTTCCCACCACCCACATGCACATTAATAACTTCACAGTCATCCCACACTTCCATCCTCTAACACTTTCCTTCTTTGGGAGCCAAATGTAAACTCCTAGAAGAGAGCAACACATTCTCTGAATCCAATTCCATCTAATATGAAGCATGTCATGCAAAGCAGCATGGGCTGCTGGTCTGAGAGTTGAACTCGGTTCAAGTTTCACCTCTGCTACATGCTGAGTGACCTTGGGTAAATCACTAAACTTTTCAGCACACTGGGCAACTTTCTAAGATTGTAAGCTGTGGAAAAGGGTGCTGACATCCAGAAAAAGAATGCTGGAGTCTGAAAGCAGATTAAAGCACATTTTTTTCAATTTTTTGTTTTTCCTTTGGTTTTCTGTTTTGTTCTGATTCTTCTTTCATATAACTAATGTGGAAATATGTTTACTATGATTGCACATGTATAACCTATATGGTTTTCTGTTTAGTTCTGATTCTTTTTTCATATAACTAATGTGGAAATATGTTTACTATGATTGCACATGTATAACCTATATGAGTTTGCTTGACATCTTGGGGTGAGGAGAGGGAGGGAGAAAAAATTTGGAACTAAAAATCTTATAATAGTGAATGTTGAAAATTATCTTTACCTATAATTGGAAAAAATAAAATACTATTAAATGGGGAAAAAAGAAAAGGGTTGCTGTAGAAAGCCATTCCTCAGCCAGGCAGTTCCCCCTACCAATAAAATCACAGATCTAGTCCCTGTTCTCAGGGATCATGGTATAAGTTATTAGCAACCACCCCCACCAACAACCTAACAACTAGTTAATAAAGTATTTTACATTTTTATGGCTTGACCAAAGCACTTTTATTTAGCCATGTACACAAAGGGAGAATCATACCATGGTGACACAAGTAGGTCTCGCAGCCGTATTCTCCCCTGTGGTGGAGTATGACGGGCCAATTGAAAGCCTTACGACTGGGTTAAGGAGATCAAGAATAAATTGAAGATTGTAAAGCATAGAAAGATGAATGTTTAGAGAAATACAGATTTAAGAGATTGAAAAAGGTCTGGCGACCCGGCACAATAAGATACTGGGGATTGAAACATTTTAAGAAAAAAGTATTATAGATTTGGGCAAGTTGTTCCATTTTCCTGCTTAGAGGTAGCATTCTTTCCCATGAAAACACCATAGTTTCTTTAAGTTAGCAATACCAACTCTACCCATAGGCCTTTGTTGTAATGTCAATCTTTCTAAAAGCACCATTGATTAAGTGAAGTTAGCTCCTGCTTTTGCAATCAAAAACTCCATCGTGCCCTCAGCCGCATATACAGTTCACTCTCTCTCAGTCAGACTTCCTTAGGATTAATTCACTTCTGGCAAAAAATTTTTCCTGAACAAGAAATGAACATTCAAAACATTCAGCTCTTTAAATGTCTGCTGTCATCTACACACAGGTGAATTTTCAAGGAGAAAACAAACAATCTACTTTTTATGAGTGGCCTTAATGGCAGTAAAGGCAAATAGGTGACACAGTCTAAGTCTTCAATCAGGAATCAAGAAGACCTGAGTTCAAATTCTGCCTCAGGCACATACTATCTGTGTGACCCTGGGCAAGCTCTCTCATCTATAAAAGGAGAGAGGATTGGACTTGATGGCCTTCAAGGTCCCTTCCTGCTCTAAATCTTTGATTCACTGATCTAATGATTGGCACTCAATGGAAGAATCAAAGTAAGAGGGGTAGGAAAGTCATTAGGTGAGAAATGACTTCTCATGATTCACTTTTTGGAACATTAGGATTGTAACAGACTTATTTAAGAGAGCTGAAAGGGTCTGGGTGAACACTCCAACAACAGAGATTTCATTGCTCCTTCTCCGCCCTCCCCCACTCCTCACGTCTCAGTAGATGGCTTTTATGAATTGCTTTGACTCCCCCCAAAGAAATAATAATAATAATAATAACAATAGTAATAAATCATCTAGAGGCCAATCTACTGAAGCTGAACTTTTCCACCTGTAGGTAGTGTGCTCTAAGTACTCTCTGTTTCAGACACACATTCTGTTGTTGGTCTTGGGCTCAAAGTCCTTTCAGTGTAGCATAACCTGCAAAAGTTTGTGCTCTCCTAGCATTGATTTTGAGAACCCAGGGTCATTTCCATGCCATAATGAGGCAACAACATAGAACTCTAGCAGGAGTAGCAGAGAACAGTGTGAGGCAGCTAGGTGGTGCGGTGGATAGAGCATGGACTTATGGACTATTCCTGGACTTGGAATTAGGAAGCCCCAAGTTGGAATCTTGCCTTAGACATTTATTTGCCATGTGACTCCTTGGGCAAAGCATCTATGGACAAGTCACATAACCTCTCAACCGCATGCCCTTATCTGCAAAACAATGCAGATAATAATAGCACCTACTTCCCAGGGTTGCTGTGAGAACCAAATGAGATATCATATGCAAAGAACTTCGCAAACTCTTTTTATTTTATACTTAGTCATATAAATATTATATTTATTTATATTCATTTTATGAATGTTAGTTTTCATAATACCTAAGATTATTAGAAGGAATTCAAATAGAACAAATTTAAAAATACTTCTAATAAATACTTCTAAAAGAGAGCTTCACATAGATTTTAAAGGTTGAGTAGGAAGGGACCACAGATACCATCTAATACAGCCCCTTCATTTTACAGATGAGGAGTCTGAAGCCAGGGGAGGTTAAGTGACTTGTCCAATTGAACACAAGTAGCCAGCATCAGAGGTGGGATTTAAAGTCAGGATCTTTTACTCTGTAATAAGTGTTGCGTCTTATGCCAAACACATTGTCTGTTTTACACAAACATTCTCCCAAACTCAAAAATAAAGGTTGAATTAACACTCTATCAGTTCTACTCAATTCACTCAGTCTTACCAATCCAAACAAAACTTTATTATTCTGAGCCAGGACTTCAAAGGTTTATTACATCATTTCTATTAAGGTACCAAATTTTTACCCTTTTCTTTTACTCATTCCAACCTCGGGCTCACTTTCTAGCCTTTTCCTCTAATAGGATCACTGATGGAACTGAGGTCTCACATGAATCTTTTAAGAAATAGCGTAAATTTATGAAAAGAGCACTGATTTTCGAATCAAGGGACCAGGGTTCAAATCTTATCTCTGTTGCTTACTATCTGTGTGATCTTGAATGAATCACTTCACCTCCTTTGGCCTAAGTTCCCTCATGTATAAAATGAGGGATTTGAACTAGATGTCCCCTAAAGTAATTTTCAGCTCTCACACCATGATCCTATGGTGTAACCTCTGTGAAATAATGAGGCTAAATGAATACAGGTCAGTCATAAAAAGGAAGAGTGGGTAGCACAACCAAATTCACTCTGGGGCACTGAGATTTTTGTTTCTTTCTAAATCAAGGTTCCAATTGATCAATTCAGCCTCAGACAGTCAATTCAGATAATTCCCCAGGGACACACATGTATTTGGTTAAGTTTTATGGATTCCTCCTTTCCTCCCTCCCTCCATTCCTTTGTTCCACTATCCCTCCTTCCTTTTTTTTTCCTCCCTCACAGATAACTTGTTTTTGAAACTGCTTTGCCCTTCTGCGTATTAGAAAGGGAAAGTATCATAAAAGCTTGCACTATGTCATTCAGCATGGGTTCCTCTGACTGCTTGTACTCATTTTAGTCATCAAAATGATTTCCGAGGGATTTTTAGCAAGTGAATGATCTGAAGATTTATGGGTCCCTCGGGAGTCATTTTGCAGATTATAATGGATCAAAGGGAATGCTGATAATACAGTTGGCCAAAATTCAAAAAAAATTTTTTACAAAGTCTAAATATAGGTTTTTAAAATAACAAGTGTTCATTGGCTTTGCTTAGCTGCTAAAACCCCTATTTCGAAGTGATCTGATTTATTTCCTTATTTTTAAACAAAAATTACATCAGAAAAGACATGCTTTATATCGTTTTCTTATATCCAAATGGATGGAACAAAGATAATAGATTTCCTTCTCCTTTCCCTCTCCCACGAAAACAAGCAAATACAGTCCAAGGTCCTTTGAGGCTCCTGAAAAAGTTAGTCTGCTTTGTTGCAGTCTATCCACTCTAATTATTGCAAGAAAGCAAGAATGGGCTTTTCACAAAACCCTTGGAGCACAATCCAAACATTTTTTGTAAGGGTTCTTGGAAGGAGAAACAATATGAAGCCACCTAAAACAACTTTATCTAAAGACCTTGTCATTTAAAGGAGCAATAAAATAAAATAAAATAAAATCAATAAATGGGGTTTTTCTAGACTTAAAGTACAGAAATTTGTGGGTAAGGCAGAGTGCCCTCACAGCAAAATTGGGCATGTTTTAAAGAATAATCCTCCTCAGCTATGATTTCTCTTTTTTTTTCTTCCTCTTTCTTTCTAAGATTGGGGGTCCTCTCCTTGAGGAGGCTGGAAATGCAGTGTTTACTCAGGGACTGAGCCCACTACTGACCTGCAACGGAGCTTTATCCTCAATTTTTCACTACCCAAACCTGTTTGACCCTCCTTAAGCAGCCTGGCGCCCCATCCCTGGCACTAACTATATTGGTGCTGGATTTAATGTGGACATATAATAGGCCCACTTCAGCTCAGAATTCCTGAACTCAAGAGATCACATGGCTTCACCTTCACCGTTCCCAATAGCAAGGATTATGTAATCCTTGAGTAAACCGCTACACCTGGCCCTCAGCAATGACTAAAGAAGCTAATGGTGCTCGAAGGAACCTCAAAAATCACCTTGCCCAGACCTCTTGATTGACACATGAGGAAAATGAGTCCCAGAGGTATGAAGTGAGTTGCTCAATACCACATAGGGAGTAATTAACTGAGCTAGGATTCAAACTAAGCGCCTTGGCTCCCAAACTAAGAGTCTTTCCTTTGTATCATACTGACTCAATCAATCAATATTTATTATTAATTCTTAATATTATTATTCTTAATATTATTAAGAATCAATCAGTATTATTAAGCGCCTGACCTATGTCAAATGTTTTTCAAGGTTCTGGGTATACAGGTACAAAGAATGGTCTTAGTGTCTTCCAAAATACTTCCTTTTCCCTCTTCCTCTTGTTCCCCTTTACTTAAAACTTTAGATCTAACTCTAAATCCTTTTTTTCTTTTTGTGAGAAACAAGCCTTTCATTCCATAACTAAAGATAAAAAGCAAATTGTAAATGTACCTGGCAATACAGTGACACAAATTCACAGTCATGAGTCAATGACTATATTAGAGCCTTAACTGAGAACACGTTAGGAGATTAAAAGAGGAAAAACATCGGGATCTTAAGGGACTAAACAGGAAAAACAAGTGAAGCGGGATAGGAGTTCAGAACAGGAAGGCTGGGGGCTCTGGGGACTGATGATTACTTCTTTCATAATTTGTCTTAGGGCTGACCCTGTCACTCTAGCCTCATGAAAACCATCTACATATTTCAAAGGCACAAAGGTTAATTCTCTTTTAAGCCAGGATAGCTTGTTGGTGAATTTCTTTGTTGGTGAAACATATTTAGAGAAGTGAATATAGTCCTACACAAAAGTTAAGCAAATTTATTTTATAAGATTACCAATAGTTTTAGTAGTATACAGTATTGCTGATCATTAGTCCCACTGACATGCATCAATCAAGGTTTACTTTTGCTCACTTCTTCCAATACCGACTCTTTATTTCTTTATTTCTCATTCTACTATCTAAGGAAAACTTAGTTTTCAAACCCTGAGATGTGTATGTAACAACACAAATTCTCAGAAAATCTGACCAATAGGTGGTAGAAAGAGGGGCAGACTGAATACATTTGTTGTAGTTTCCATCTGATTTCTCTTAGGTTTCCAACTCTTTCCTGCCATGTGCAGGAGCAGATTTTCATGATTCACCATTAGGCTATTTTCACTTTCCTGAGAAACTAGTTCCTATTGTACCAGCTGGCTCCCATCACCTGCCACACTTACCAGTTTATTACCAATGGGTCGAAAGAATGTCTCTTGTATCTTGGTTCATAACCAAAGGAACTTGGGTATGTACATTTGGAGTATTGTACTTCCAACACACATTCCCAGCACACTAGGGGAATTTTGGACCCCGATACTCAAAGCAAAATTCTAAAACTCTACTATTCCTCACTGTTCTCTAGTTAAGTAGGTGACTGGTTTTATTACTTATGTGATACTGATGAAAAGAGATAGGGATGAGAGAATGAAGGTCAATCAGATGTCTTTGGGGAAAATACTTTATGTTTTACACTCTCATCCATTCATTCATTAATTCCTTATAAAACAATTGATATCAAGAACAAGTCTTAGAAATTTGTGTAGAGCCAAACAGCTAGTATGTGTATGTGGCAGAGGAACTACCGAAAAGCAGTGAAGATTCCCAAAGACAATGTCTTTGACATACTCTGTTGAGCCTTCTACCATAAAGCACACACTGAGGATGATATACATATATATACATACATACATATATATATGTATATAATGTCACACTGTCTGTGGCAAGAAGAACTAGGTCAATCAATAGTCAATATTTCAATCATCCCTGATTGTGTGGATATGATGCCCACCAGCCAAGATTGCAACCCTGTCTCTTCCTTAAAATACGGTCTTTGTGAGCATCTCTAACCAAAACAAACAAATAAACAAACAATTCAAAACCTGGGGGCTAACCTGTTAATGAGACTTTCTAAAATTAGCTATACTGGACCTCAGACAATTCAATTCTAGTCAACACTCATCTATTAAGCATCTACTAGAGAGGCACAGTAGATATAGAGCCTACCTCGGAGTCAGGAAGAGCTGAGCTGATCTTGACTATGACTCCTAATGGCTTTGTCACCCTGAACAAGTCACTTTATCTCTCAGTGTCCTTTAGCAATAGTAAGTTGCAGATAGGATACCTATCTGCTTTGGTAGAAGGCATTTCCTCACTCAGAGTTCCATACACCAATTAAATCACAGGCCTGGTTCCCCCTCCCCATGTGTGGGGGAGGGTTGAAAACCTACTTGAGGCATCATACCGAGCAGTGAGATTACAAAAATGGAAAAAAAAAGATCCCTGCCCCCAAGTAGTTAACTTACTTTTTACTGCAGGGGTGAGGGCGGGGAACAAACCCTTGAATATAGATAAACTTGGCAATGAACAGTCCATCACTAGGCCTTTCCTCCTTAGGTGATATTTCATTCACTAGACCAAGCACTTGACCCTCAAAACTTCACTCACAAATCCCAACGACTCCATCTTGAGTTTAAGCTGAGGAGTAATGCTTTCAGCTGAAAGTGAAACCTAGTTTACCTTTGACTGTAACTGTATGATTCTAGGAAAGTCACAAAATTTCTTTAAACCTTAATTTCTTCATTGGTGAAATGGGGAAAATAATCTGTAGTACTCAAGAAATGGGGCTGTTCCAAGTACTAAGAATAATAATGTATGCAAAATATTGCAAGAATCTACAAGTGAATCAGCCATTTTTATTAACTTGTTTGTTTGTTTTATTAACTTGTTTGTTTGTTTCAGAATAGCACGGACTTCATTATCCTATTCGGAATCATATCCAAAGGAAGACGCGCCACGGATGTACTTTAGAGAGTTTTCTACCTTTGACCAAAAATGCGGCCAGGTTCAAGAGGCACAGTGTATCTCTTAAGCACCTGCCAGGCATTGTGCTAAACCCAGGAGACACAAAGAAAGGAAAGAAACAGTCCCTCTCTAAGGAGATCATATTCTAATGGGAAGTGGGGGGGAAAAAGCAATTGGATTGGGAGGGGAGGGGGTCAGAATAATTAGATCTACGAGTCAGAAGCCAGTCCTCCCTCTGTCATTAACTAGTGACACAGCCTCTCTGAGCTCCAGGTTCTACTTTTATAATAGGAGAAGAATAGAAGTGCAGGAAGTACTTTGGAACCATGAAGACATTAGCAGTGTGACCCTGGGCACCTCTGTCTGCCTCAGTCTCCTCACGTGCAAAAAATACCAGCACCTACCTTCAAGGGTTGTTGTGAGGGTCAATGAGATAATGTTTGTAAAATGCTTTGCAAACTTTTAAGTGCTGTATGTTGTTGTTCAGTTCTGTCCAATTCTTCATGATGCCATTTGGGGTTTTCTTGGCAAAGGTACTTGGAGTGGTTTACCACTTCCTTCTCCAGCTCATTTTGCAGATGAGCAAACTGAGGGAAGCAGAGTTAAGTGACTTGCCCAGGGTTACACAGCTACTGTCTGCTAGATAATAACTATCATTGTAACAAGCTATATAAATGTAAACCATAAATGTTGTTGAATTATTTGGAACACCTTTAGGAGACATTAAAATTCACCCACCCATTTATCATACAGCCAGATAAAACATTGCTAAGCACTTAGATTTTGCAGATCACTGTCAGGCACTGTGGGAGATAAAATGTGTAGAGGTGATCAAGTGCCTGACTACACAGAGTCTACAGTCTGGTGAGGGGATTAGACAACTACAGTGATAACTAGTATGAGCTATTATCCAGTATGTTCATAGGCAAGTGTTATGTGTGGGTCCAAGTGGAAGCTATTAATCATTTTCTTGCATTTGTACATTTTAATTCAAGGCAAAGTGCTCTCCCTCAAGGTAATGTGCTTCAATAGAAAGAGGACTGGGAGTCAGAGGACCTGGGTTCAAACTCTGGATTCGTCACTTGCTACTCATGTGACTTTGGTCAAGTGACAACCTTCCCCCTTTCCCCCCGGGCCTTGGTTTACCCATAAGTTAAAGGAGGAAGTTGAACCAGTTGACCTTCAAACACCCTTCCAGTTGGAATCCTAGGAATGAATATATTTCAAACTATCCCCTTGTGGACAAAGTCCCTCCATGCAAATCCCCAAGAAATTGGAAGGAGTTGCAGAAGACTGCTCCTGCCACCTGAATCCTCAACCCAAATTCCGAGCTCCTTCAGTTTATGTCATCAGCTGAAGTCATCCCCTCTGCAGCATTTGAAATTTCCCCAAGCAGTCTCCACCTTCACAGTTGGGAGGAGGATTCAATATTCACAAATAAAATCAAAGAGCAGATTCCTATAACCAGCCTAGAGGGCTGAGCCATTAACATCAGAACAAAATTGAGGCCGTGAAAAATCTCCAGGTGATGCTTTGGAAACAGAGGGGAGCAAGTGTCATATTTATTCAATTCGATGTTGACATTCAGATGTTTTCTGTCACTGCGGGATAATTCAGCAGCCTAGGCCCTGCCTAACACAGAGTATTGTAATTCAGGTTCTATCGATTTTCAATGCGGCATGGACTGCAAGGTTACTGGAAACTCTCAGGTGGTCAGCTGCCTCTTTTGCTAAACAGAAAATTTCCTCATGAAAGGTAAGTGATGAGGTATCTAAGGAAGCAGAGAGATTCTTACCACGAAAGCATATTCTTATATTTAATATCTCATTTATAATTTATTCGGGGCATAAAATTTATGAATTCCAATTAAATTGAATCCTTAGTTAACTGGACTCCCCCCCCCACCATCTCTTCACATTCAGGTTAAAACTAGGTCTTATAATTATTTTGTCCAAAAAGTCACTTTCAATACGTGTGTTAGGTTCTGTACCTATCATCCAATTTTCCATACCTATGTTAACACCCATTGAATTGCACAATGACTATTCATATTCCAAATGATGACCCTGAGGCACTGTGAGGTCCACAGCCTTCAAGGAAAGATTTACTTGCAGCCATGTATTTTTCAAGGCCCTTGTGAACACATTTTAGAGGTAGAATCCAAAAGGTGATCCTACTTAACTATACATCGAGAAGAAAATTCAACTAGCCAGCATCTTTGAGGTGAACTGGGGGGAAAAAAACTTAGCTTAGCATCAAAATATCTAGGATAAAATCACAATTCTACCATGTAACACCTAGGTGACCTTGGGCAAATCAGACTCCTATTCTGGGCCTGAGGTTCCTCATCTATAAAATGAAGGAGAGGGATTTTTAGATAATCTTTAAAGTCCCTTGCAGCAATGGATACTATGATCCAATTAAAAGATGTTCAAACAAGGATGAGCATGCACATGTATGTTTATACATGTGTGTGTACAAGTGAATGCACATGTATATATAAGCATTCCTTTTTTATGTGCACACCTTTTGGGGGGTAGGGGGGAAGGAGATCTAGGCCTTTGATGGCAGTAGGTGCTGTAGCTGGCAGACTTGTAGCCAGGAAGACCTTAGTTTGAATTCTACCCCTGGAGTAGCTAGGTGGTGCAGTAGACAGAGTACCGGCCCTGGAGTCAGTAGCCCCTGAGTTCAAATCCAGACACTTACTAGTTGTGTGACCCTGTAAAAGTCACTTAACCCTGATTGCCTTCAAAAGAAATAAAGAATGAATTCTACATCAGCCATTTATTTGCTTTGTGACCCTGGACAAATAGGTTAACTTTTGCTGTTCTGTTTCCACATCTGTAAAATGGGGATATCAGCACCTACCTCATAGGGCTATTATATGAGTATCAAGTGAGATTCCATATGTGAAGAGTTTTATAATCCTTAAGCATTATATAAATGCTAGTTATTATCATAATTTTCATTGTTATAGGCATTTCCTATATAGGAAGACAATCTCTGCTCTTAAGGACCTCACAGTCTCCTGAGGGAGACAACTTAATAATAACTATATACACATAAGATGTACATATCTTATGTGTATATAGTCATAACTATATATGTATATATGTGTATATATGTATACATACACATAGACACACACAAACACAGAATAAGCTGGAGGTAATTATGATATAGTGGATAGCATGCTGACTTTAGAGCTTGGAAGACGTGGGGTTCAAGCCCCACCACTGACACATACTGGCTGTGTTACAGTGAGAAAATCATTTAAGCTCTCTGTGTCCCTTGCTACTCCCTAAGTCTGTAAGTCACAAAGCAGACGCAGACCTGCATTGGTAAAGGGAATTTCCTCACAAGGATTTCCCAATATTAATGAAAACATAGAACCAATATAATTATTATGCTCAACACTCATTATGACATGTGTATATGATTATACATACTCATCTACATATCACAAATATATTCCGTTCATATATACAGAGATATTGCCTCTACTTGGCAATCTAAAGCCATGTCCTAAGAAAAAATTAATTAGAAAAAATTTGTACTGATAAAGTTTATTAGACAATACACTCCTGGATATGATTTCTGAATAGAAGACTTAGAAGCCTATTTGTACTAGACGATGCAGGGCAAATCCTAAGAGAAGGCCGGGACGTAGAGAGGGCGTGATTCTCCCGCTCCTGGATATTCTTTGGGTTCAAATACTGGACCAGAGAATGCCATGTTTCCTTGTCTTTCTATTACTTCTGGGAGACCTTTAAATAAGGCAAGGGACAGCTGGACTAGACAGTTATGAAGACTGAAAATATCCCATTTCAATTCTATGTATATTATGTTTCCTTAGCACTGCTAATTCACCTCATTCCTAACCTCAGTTTAAATTTATTTCAATTCCAAGTCTCTTTTTATTGTTACTAGTTCTTCTGGTGTAATGCATAGTTCCATTTATAATATTATATACTACATTAACCTCTTCTCTTCCCACTGAAATATTCTACAAACATTCCCATTAAATTTGAATTATTTTAATAATGACCATTTCCTTAATATTCTCTAGTGTCTGTAAAACACACACTTTATATCTTATCCCTGTGATTTACATAAAAAGTCATATGAGCATTTTTTAAATGAGTCTTTCATGTAATGACTTCAGATGTTCCACTTTATACAGGACTTATCACCAGGGCTACCTTGAAGCCTAGATACTCCTTCCATATGGTTTGAAAATCATGACAAAGTCCTGACAAGGCCCTAAATATTTACCATTTATGGCTAGCAGCAGTGCGTGAAATGACAACTACAATTATTACCCTGGGACCAGGAATTTTCTTTAGAAGGCTCTTGTTTAATGGCATATGTTAAAGACAATTATGGAAATGCTTATTTTGTTTCTTAAGTTCAGAATAAAATTTAGAAAAATAAAAAAAACAACAATCCATCAAGAAACATTTCTCAAGCCCCTACTATGTGCCAAGTACTGGAATAACAGGGGGAACTCATTAGCATAGATTAATTCATCAAATTATCTGCATGCATCTTAGAGCAGACTGGGGCCCTAAGGGAATGAAATATAGGGGAAAGTTTGTTGTTTTTTTTTTTTTAAGAAAAAAGGAAAATACTTGTGGCAACAGAATGAGTGGTAGAGTGAGAATAATGTTTATCTGAATGAGAGCCCTAAGTGCTGGTTGGAGTATATTGGGGGAAATGTTATGAGAAAGAGAAGAGACCAAAAGAGGAGTAGAAGTAGGGGTGCACTGGAGTCAGCTTGTACAGGCTAGAGCCAATTGTTAAATTTTTAGTGGAAGCACTTCAACCTAGATAATCAGCAAACACTTTTAGGGCTTGAAAAAAAATCAGGCTTGAATTTTCATTTTATTGATTGTCAAGACTCAAGAAAGTGATGGGAAACTTTAATAATGCAGATTAAGCTTAAAAATTTGTCAAGAATATTCCCTCCCCCCACTCCCAGCCCAGAGTCAGTCATTAAGCATTTAGGATCCCACCATTGAATTGTAGGAGGCCATATGGGAAGGGTAGTGAGTAGTGGAAATCTGGCTTTTAGTCCCAACCACTAACTCACCATGTAATCTTGGCCAAGTCAAATGTTTTGGCACTGCAAGTCTACCTCTTTTATTTTCCTTTCCAGAAAACCAAGACCTATAGAGGTAGAGTGACTTGATCGAGGTCACATAGATAGGAAGTAGCAGAGGCATCATTTGAACCCAGGTTCTCTGACTCTATAGCCACTATATAACACTTCCACTTAATCTCACTGAAACTCAGTTTCCTCCCCTACAATGTGAGGTGGTCCTTTCCTTTGTTAGCATGTTATCATTATGAACTATGTTGCCTACTTCAAAATCAGTTCATTTGAAGATCTCAAAAATTCTTTATAATAATGGAACTCTAATTGACTGTATCCCATGAGAAGTACCCTATTTCTTGTAGTGTAGAAATACACTGCTATCTGTAGAAGTATAAACGATCATCTATGTAGGATATGAAATATCATAACAACTTCAAAATAAATAAATTGCCTGAATAGTAACCACCATATAATAAAGGAATTAGGAGAGGATAAAATTATGTATTTTTCACAGCTTTATAAAGGGTGAATTCTTAGCTCAAAAAGGGACAGAGGCAAGGACAAGTGATAAATCAGATACTTCCGTGTATGAAATTGGTAAGTTTTTACATGAAAAAATAATGCATTTTGGATAAGAAGGGAAATAGTTGACTGGGAAAAAAGAAATCTTTCTATCAAACATCCCTGAAAATAATCTGATGAATATTTAAGCTATATGGAGAACTAATAGGAAACAAAATGTCATCTCCAATAGGGAAGTGGCCAAAAAATATGAACAAACATTTATCAAAAGAACAGCTTCAAAATATTAACAACTATAGGAAAGAATTCTCCAAGTCAATATTAAAATCAATGTGAATCAAAATAACCCTGAGGTTTCACCTCATAATCAGCAAACTGGCACTCCAAGACTTTGTTGATTACGTTGTATATTAGTACAACCATTCTGGAAAACAATTTAGAATTATGCACTTAAGTGATGAAAATGTCCATGACCCTAAAGTGTCCAGACCTAGAGATTTTACTGTTAGGTATGTACCCCCAAAATTAAATTAAGAAGAAGTACTGGATAGATACCAAAATATGTGTACTAGCATTTTTTATGGGAGCAAAGAACTAGAAACAAAGTAGATGCCTATCATTTGGAATATAGCTATGTTGTAGCATATAAGCATAATATTATTGTGAAATAATTATGATAATTACTGTGAAATAAATATGAAATATTACTATGGAAATAATTGTGAATTAATTCAGAAAATCATGGAGAGACTTATATGAACTAATGCAAAGTCAAGCAAGCAGAATTAGGAAAACATACACAGTGAATACAACATTGGATATGGAAAAACAAATACAACAGTCAAATAATTGAAGCAATCTTGTAAAATTTTACTATTCCAGCTTGGCTCCAAAGAAGAGATATGAGAAGACACCTCCTCAAATCCTTTAAGGGAGGGAGTATTGAGAGGTGAAGAACACTGCATATAATAATAGACTTCTTCAATATGTTGATTCATTGTACTAAATTTTTTCTCTTTCTCTTCTATAGTTCTTCATCATAAGATATGACTTTATAGGAAGGAATAGAAGAAGATATAAGATAGGACATAGAAGAAATAAAAACAAAATATATCTGTAAAAATTAAAAACAGTGGCAACTAGCATCGTACTCATGCAGAGTAGATCTTCATTGATATCTGCTGAATCAATAAAAAGAATTGATGAACGATTGAATAAATGAATTTTACTTAGCCATCATCAAACAAAATAATCTCCTTTAGAATAACAAAAAATGATCCACTAAAGGAATAAGCTCATTTCCTAAAGTGGTGGTGTCTATTCATACAGATGATCGTATCACTTTTAAAGAGTCCAAGGAAATAAAAATAAAGGGAAACTTCATGTCAGTGAACAAATCACTTATTAAGTCCTTATGTGTATGGATAGTACTGTGTTAGGTGATGGGGTGAGAAAAGATACAGAAAATTAATAAAACATGCAATAACTTTTTTATAAGTCATTACAGTCAAGTTAGAAGAGGCAGAACACACATATGATATGACATGGGAACAATTAAGAAATAGCATTTCATACAGAATCACAGAATCCTAGAGTTGGGAGGGACCTCAGGAGCAATCTCGTTCTGTACCTGAACAGAAATTCCCTCTAAAACATTTCCACCAAGTCTCCATCCAGTCTTCGCAGCAGTAAAAGTAGTATGATATTGGGTACTGCTCAGTGCAAATGGGTGTTGACAGTACAAAGGAATGATCAAAGTGGTAAGTGATCAATCGAGTCAAGGTCACATAAGCAATCCCAATTTCCAATCTTGTACTAGACCAGTGGTCACCAAAGTGGAAATCATAGAATGTTTCCAAAAGGTTCATAGCTTGACCTGCAAGGGGTATTATCAACTAATCAGAAGGTGAAAAGATGAGCCAAATACCACCTTCCCCAGCCAATCATGGGCATCTCTAAAAAAAAATTATACCCACTTTGCCCTCTCCTCTTGCTGGTCTCATATGTTGTGGGCCCCTCAAAATTGTTATAACCTAATGTTACCAACATACCAACAGCAGTTCTTATGGGTTTAATTACCATCTCTAAACAGATGACTCATGTACCGATAATCTCTCTGCGGAACTCCAACATGCATTACTAACTACCTATTGGACATTTCCAACTTGATGTCCCATAGGTATCTCCAACACAACACATTTAAACAGAACTCATTACCTTTATCCTTTTCTTCTAAAATTCCCTATTTTTGTTGGAGCCATCACAAGTCACCCACGTTTTCAACATTGTTTGTTATTTTGGATTTCTTCACCCCACATATCTGACAGTTGCTGAATCATATTCTGCTCACCTACATAATCCCTCTCACATCTGGTTTCTTCTCTCTACTCATACTCATCCTGCCACTACCCTGGTTAAGGCCATTATCATCTCTCACTAGGCCTACTTGAAGCCATACTAATTGGTCTTCCTACCCTAAACCCCTCCCCTCTCCAATCTAGCCTCAAAATAGCTACCAAAATGATTTTCTTAAAGTGAAGGTCTAACCATGTTTCTCTCTCCCTAACTCAGTAATGGTGGTTCCTTATTGATTGTGGGATCAAATATGATTTTTATGATAAAAGGATATCTTTAAAATTTTTCTATATTTTAGTTTAATAAGATGTATAAAAATTCTTAGTGATATGGTGATGTATATAACATAAATGGGCAAAGATACACATATTAGGGATACATACATAGTTGTTTTTCTTTTAACTGACAAATAGTACGTTTTAAAAAGTTTGGAAAATACTGCCCTAGAGTTCTTAAATGGGACCCCACATGGGGTCAGTTTAGGGTGGCAACCCACAGTTTAAGAAGTGCTGAAGGGATTGCGAGTGGAAAAAGTTTAAGAAGCCCTATGCACAACCAATTTCACTGTGTACAAGTCAGCTTATGCCAGGCTGACTTACTTCTGTTTTTTGATAAAGCCCTCTTCCACCGAGACACTTGGCAATGAAAGATAAATCATAATTCAGACCATAGGCAAGTTAGTGTTGGGGCCTACGTTCCCTGGCTGCTGACTTGCATGTCCTTTCAAGGCTGTTCTTCATGATAACTAGTCTGTACTTCTTTAAAGAGAATCAGAGAGTATATGGAACTTATGAGACCAATATCAATTCTCTTGCAAATCCTGAGTGCATTCCTTGGGAGAAGAAGCTCCCTTTCTAACTCTCCTACCCTAAATAACCATTTTCCCCCTGGTTACTTTGGACATGAAAACCAAATTAATCAATAAAAATTTGCTGAGTGCCTACTATGTGATGAGCAATATGCCAATATGCTACACCAAAGTTAGAAGATGTACCCCTAAAATCATCAAACATTTATAGTCATGGAGGGCTGGCTTGAGAGCCCTGACAGTCCTCTATGGCTGTCTTTCCTTCAAAGGTCTTAGAAAACTGGTGATTTGTCCCATGTGGCAGAAGAGGAATTAGAAATTTCTGTCCCTGTGTTCCTAAAACATTTCTCTGTACCTGAGTCATCTAATGATTAACATAAACAACCCTCCCAAAATAAACTCCAGAGACTAGAGATAGATGTAACACTGTTCCAGAGCCAAATAAAGCTAATTTGAGGCTTCTGTCTCAAGGAAACTTAGTGACCTGAATGTATTTTGATGAAATCAATTGCATATCCTCTGCCCACAGATGCAGCTAAGGAGATACCTCAGAATTTAAAGGTATTCATTTCCCTAAGAGAGCAAAGTATACCATTCCCATACTTGTACTTATGCTGGTTTTAGCATGGTACAGTTGTCCTTCAGAGTGGTGCCTTTTTAGTTTTCTTTTTCTTTCTTTTTTTTTTAGAGACATCTATCTCATAGGCCCAGTGAAAGATAATTACTGGACAATGTCAGTAACACACACAGATAAAGAACAAGAAGCAGGTTTAAGCCTATTTCATCTTAACTAAATTACCTTTTCTTTTTAATTCCCCAAAGGACAGGCAAGGTTAGGAAATATTTTATGTGGCATACATCCTAATATGATCCACACCATTGCTCATCACTGCTACCTAACCATCCAGCCTCCCAAAGATATTAACATAATTGAAACTGGTGACTTTTTTTTTCACCTTAGGAAAGTAAGTACTTCCCTATCTTACAGGACTGTAGGATTTAAATACCAAATTCTTTCCTTTGTAGGAGATGAAAGTAGAAATGTACACTTTTTTTAGATGTGATAACCTTTCTTTTAGGTTGATACGATACATTTTCACCAAGTGCACTTAAAATGTATTTAATGTGCTAAATTGAACTCTTGTGGTAAGAAAGAGTTCCTGGACTTCTAATAAATGAGCACTTCTTTATGTAAGATAAGCAGCAAAGTATGTAAAAATATTTTAGGCTATCTAGAGGGAAAGGTACTTACAACAACAGAAATACTTTATTCACAATAGGTTAGGGGATTCATTGTCTAATTTAAGGAGGATAACAGAAATTATCTTTGGAGATATCTTCAACTGAGTAAGTTCTCTAGCACCTCATGGTGGCACAATGGGAACCCTGTGATCTCAAAGCTATAGCAGTGGAACACAATGCTATCCTACTATGTTAGAAAGGCTTTAGACATAGGCACAGCTATAGATCACTGATGCATAGGACAAGGACTAGTCCAGTTAAGGGCAGAGGGGTGCTGGTAGATGACAAATTGTCTGGGTCATCAAAATTCATAAAAGAATTCTTAAAGGGTGAAGAAGTTATGATTTGCATGGTTAGAGGAAATGATCAGACCAATGAAATAATGGGTCTTTTGAAATATTCAAGTGTAGTTGGTTAAGTTAGGGCAGCTAGGTGGTTCAGTGGATAGAGTGCTGGAGTCAGGAAGACTCATCTTCCTGGGTTCAAATTTGGCCTCAGACACCCACTAGCTGTGTGGCCCCTGGGCAAGTTACTTAACTCTGTTTGCCTCAGTTTCCTCATCTGTAAAATGATCTGGAGAAAGAAATAGCAAAACGCTCCAGTACCTTTGCCAAGAAAACCCCAAATGAGGTCACACTGAATAGGACAGGAGTAAAAATAATTCAACAAAAAACAAGTTGGTTAAATTAAATCAACAAGAATTCTTTTTATATAATTATTTTTTTGTTTGAAACATTCACTTCCATAAGATTTTGAGTTTAAATTTTCTCCCTTCCTCTTCTTCCCACTCCCCAAGACAGTATGCAATCTGACATAGGTTCTACTTATACATTCATATGAAATATATTTTCACATTAGTCATGATGGAAAGAAGAATTGGAATTAATGGGAGGAAACACGAGAAAAAAGAAACAAAGCAACAAAAGAAAAGGAGAAAAAATAGTATGCTTCCATCTGCATTCAAACTCCAAAGTTCTTTCTCTGGATATGGATTACATTTTCCATCATGATTCTTTTGGAGTTGTCTAAGATCCTTGAACTGCTGAGAAGAGGTCAGTCTATCGAAGTCAGTCATCTTACAATGTGTCTATTACTGTGTATAATGTTCTCCTGTTTCTTCCCATTTCACTCAGCATTAATTCATATATATCTTTCCAGGTTTTTCTAAAATCCGCCTGCTCGTCATTTCTTATTCCATTACATTCATATACTACAATTTTTTCGGCCATTCCCCAATTAATGGACATCTCCAACAAGCATTCTTTAAGCACATTGCTACTAACCAGCTCTGAGAATACTAATACAAGCAGGAACACAGTCCCTGTTCTTATGAGAGGTTTACTTTCTAATAGGGGAAGATAATACATAAAACGGAACTGAAAAGGGGAAGGGGTAGAAATGAAGATACCCATTGGATAGGCATTGTCCAGAAAGCCTGGAAGAATATTGAGTGCAGTACGGAGAAGAAAAACATGGCTGACCAGGACCTTCCCCTTAAAATGGAGGCTCTGGGAGGAGAGGCAAAATGAGAAGGAGAAAAGAGGGAGAGAAAAGGAGAGGTGGGGAGGGTTGCAGCAGCAAGCACCCTAGCATACCCAGGGTGGCCTACTAGTGCAGGTTCTTTAATCTGTTCTAGGAAAGACTGCTCAAAAAGGGGTTAACAAGCCTACTTTTAACTACATTCACTAGATCAGGGGAAAAGTCAGTACCCTGAACCTCAGAGAAAATACAAGCAGAGAAATTAGCATAAAGATCAACAGACAGGGCTCTGACTGCCTGAATCAAAGCAATATTGCTATACACTTTACATATACCACTGGATCGAGAGAGCCTTTACACCTGAGCAGGCAGGGGTGGGAAGTGGGGGGAGGATTGCAGGGTGCAGAGAGGGTTCTGAACATACGGCTACTCAGAGTCTTGACCAGGATATCACAAGGTCTTTCTCATAAGGGAGCCCCGAAAGGAAAATACCAACTCAGAGTATATATACATTTCTCAGAGCCAGAAGGCATCACTCAATGCCTAATTAGAAATTAGCAAAAGGTGTGAAAGCCTTCCTACAAGCAAGCCTCCCCTAAGTAAGCTCCTTCTTAGGCAAGTCCCTCCTCCAATAGGCTGTATGTGACTCAGGATGTATCACAACTGTGAGCTGGGTCAGAGCTCAAAACAGGTCACGTAGGTCACATAGGCCTATTAATGGAGGGGGATGATATTTTTATTCCATTAACAGGAGACAGAGAGAGAGAAAGAGAGAGAGA
>CM053627.1:187854391-187874896 GCA_028646595.1 Phalanger gymnotis | reverse complement strand
TTGTTGCTCTGGGCCCTGAATAAATTTTTTGATGCCTTCTGCTTGGAGAATTCTGTATACCCAACGATTTCGAACCATTCAGATATTTATATGATCCTTTTTGAGATCATAAATTTGGCCTTCCTACTACAGTGGGCCATTATACCATCAATAACATCTTATATTCAATGAAATGGAGACTTTTAGTAGCTTGTATTTATAATTCTAACAATCTCTAGGGTTCGCTGAAGAAAGATATTGAGTAGAGCAAAGAGCATTTATTCTGTAATCAGATGACCTAAGTTTGAATCCTGACTCTGACCTTTACTAGCTATATAGTTTTAGGTGAGTCACTTGACCTCTTTGATCCTTAGTTGCCTCTTCTGTAAAAGGAGGTAATACTATTTATCTTTTGCCTAGCTCAAAGGGCTACTGTGAGCATCAAACTTTAAAAAAAACTTGTCCCAGAGGAGGCATGTAATTAATCATTTGACACTAATTTTCCTCTTCTCTCTGTCCCAAGGATTTTGTTCTATTCTTAGTACAACTCTCAAAGCCTAATCTCTAGGTAGGCCAATTTGGTCTGGGATACTCCTATGACTTTAATTTGTTTAGAGTAAGGTGAGTTTGGTCCAAATTGGACACCTTGAAAGTACTCCTTTGGTTCTGAAACCCTCGAAACCAAAAGTTAGTTCATCTCTGAAATTTGACAAGGACATATCAACTAGCATATATAGAAGATATCACATAGTCTAGTGCTTCTGGATTTGTCAAAGACCCCAAGTGGAAAGAGTGCCTGAGACATTGGGCCATTCTCTGTTCACATCATTTTGACACAATATTCAACAGAATTAAGGAGTTGCTCCTTGCTCAGCAAATTTTGGCATTCAAAATCATCGTTCAATCACATCCAAATGAGAGGTGAGGTAGAGAAGAATCATCTGCGGACACCTTTATTATATCAGTGATAATTGGACCTAGAACATGGGAATAATACCACATATAAACCCGGAAGATTATTATATTCTCAATTATGGTATATGCCAATTGCCCTTCTGTGTTTACTATTCTATTGCTTAAACATCCAACATGACTTTTCAAAGAAATGTGATTTGAATTACAGAATTTAAGAAATAAAAGGGAATACAGCCACCATTTAGAACAATCTACATCTGAAGGGAAGGCAGCTCACTGCTCTCACCTTTCCAAAGTTCTCATGCAGGCAGTCTTCTGCTCTGTCTGGGTCAGTATTTCAGCAGCTGCCATCTGCTTCTTCTTTTTTCTCACCAGCCCCTCCTGCCAAATCTGTAGGAAGGCCATTCTCCAAGTCTCCAAGGCCATTCTCCACTCCTGTTTCAAAACTCCATATATAATATAATCTGAAGACATTCGCCCTTTCAGCACAGTCCTCTGGGGCCAGGCTTATCAGCTTAAGCCCTGGGAAGAAGGGATTATCTCCTGCTCTGGACCCCTGGAAAACCACACCCGGCACTTCCACTGGCCTGTTTTCCTTCATGCCTTTGTTGCTCCTGGGGGTCCATAGAACCATAGCCACCCCAAGTACAAAGAGCAATCCAAAAACTGGGAAACATTCAGCCACCCCAGTACCCCAAAATGTCACACTCTCCTTTTAAAATGCAGATCCTGCCAACTATGCCATTTGTTTCAACAATCCAGCTATCAGCTGTTGTGGGGGTGAAAGCCCAACAACAAGAATGCTACCAGCACGCTGCAAAAGCACAGGTTCTTTTGATCTGCTTACCTAAGGAAAGCTACGTGAAAGGACTGAGAAGCTTACTTTAATTCAGCATACAAATATCATTCATTTAGTTCAGGGGAAAAAGCCAGTACCCTGAACTTCAGAACAAAATACAAACAAAGTACAAACACCAACAGACAGATCTTGTCTGATTCAAATCCCAAATCATAGTTACCAGAGTTCAACAAAGTCTCAGCATCCGGGTTACAAGCTGGAGGGCTCCTAGCTACAGCTGCCCAGAGTCTCTGCCTCAGCACCACCACGAGTGAGAGCCCTAAACAAATTACAAACAGACAGACCCAATGCAATTCATAGTTACCAACATCTAGGTTCAGCCCAAGCTCAGAACAAGGGCTGGCCCACAGTCATGTATGTCACCACTGCTGGAGGAATGAGCTCCAAGGAAGAGAAGGCCAAGCCCTGGTTTTATATATTTTTCAGCGTCAGGGATGAGTCACACATGCGACTCACTCATGTGACCTAAAAGCGTCACAAAGAGGCGACTTAAACCCACGTGGTCTAAGAGCCTCTGATGTCCCAAACCTATCACTCAAACTCCTGTGTAAAACTAGGCCCTCCCCTGAGTCGGCCCCACCTTGGGCCCCACCTTAGTTGCCAATCCCCACCCACATAGGTTTTACACCTAATAGGAGTTTGGGCCTGGGGCTTAGCACCTAGTAAGATTCAATGAAATACGAGGAATTACTCAAAGCAAACAAAAGCCAAACTCTTCAAAGGCACTTGGTTGAACTAAGTGCTAAGAGCCGTTTTGCTTACCAACATAAACCTAAGAGACATTCCCCACCACGGCCACTACATCATACAGCTGATTCACATTTAGTTTAGAGTTTAATTTTTGGTCAAATTGTTGTCCAACCATGCCTTTTATTTGAGAAGTAGAGTCTTGGATTTGTTCTAAGAGCATCTGCTGTGCACCAGTCTTAAAACTTATGTGGTTCCTAGTGCTTTGCAGTCACAGAATCAGGGAAGGGACCAAGGTCCAAGAGACAGGTGACTTAGTCCAACCTTCAACTGAAGGATGGATTCCCCTCTATGACATCCTCACACATGCCATTCTAACTTCTCGAAAACTTCTAGTAATGAAGAATTCACTACGTCTCAAAGTTCTGTACGTTTTATTTGGACAAGTTTAATATTCAGGACATTCTTTTTTAAGTGATATGCTATTATTTACCAATTACATGTAAAACAATTTTTAACATTCATTTAAAAAATTGAGTTCCACATTCTCTCCCTCCCTCCATGTGACGGAAGCAATTTGGCACAGGTCATACACGTGAAATCATGCAAAACATATTTCTGTATTAGTCACATTGTGAAAGAAAACACAGATGAAGGAAAAAAAAACATGAAAAAGATAAAGAAAGCAAAAAAATAGTACACTTCAATCCGCTTCCAGACTCCATCAATTCTTGCTCTGGTTGTGAATAGCATTTTTCACCATGAGTCCTTTGGAATTATCTTGATTATTGCATTGCTGAGAATGGCTAAGTCATTCAGAATAGGGCATTGTATGATATTATTGTTAGTGTCTACAGTCTTCTGGTTCTGCTTACTTCACTTTGCATCAGTACATTTAAGTCTTTCCAGGTTTTTCTGAAGCCATTCTGCTTACGATTTCTTATAGCACAATAGTATTCCATTACAATCATATGCCACGACTTGTTCAGCCATTCCCCAATTGATGGACATCCCCTCAATTCCCAGTCTTTGCCACCACAAAAAGAGATAATTTTGTATGTATAGATCCTTTCTCCCCTTTTAAAAATCTCTTTGGCATAAATGTCTAACAGTTGTACTGCTGGATCAAAGGGTATGTGCAGTTGTAGAGCCCTTTGGGCATAGTTCCAAATTGCTCTCTAGAATGGCTGAATCAGTTCATCATTTCAGCAATAGTGCATTGGTGTCCCAATGTTCCTACATCCCCTCCTACATTTATCGTTTTCCTTCTCTGTCATATTAGACAGTCTGGTAGTCACCTCAGAGTTGTTTTAATTTGCATTTATCTGACCAAAGGAATTTAGAGCATTTCTTTCATATGACTAAATAGCTTTTATTTCTTCATTTGAAAACTGCCTGATCATATCCTTTGACCATTTATCAGTTGGGGAATGACTTGTATATTTAGGGCATTCTTCCACCCATTTATCCTAGTTCTCTTTAGCAATGAATTCTTCTCTTCCCAAGCCTTTTTGTCCTTTGGCTAGGCATCCACAATTCCATCAACAGGATCATGAGATACAGTTTGAAGACTCTCCAACATCCTGGGCCTCATTTTCAAACATTCCAGTTTGTCAGTCCTGACTGCGAATGTTCTTCCCAAAACATGGCACCCAGTACTAAAGCAATTGCCCCAGGTGTGTCCTGAATGCTGAAACTACCACCTATCTCACTTTGGTCACTGAACTAAAGAACAAAATAAAATGATTCCATAATTCCATCCTTGAATCACTGTAGTAAGGTATTTACAGGGGTTTCCTTTATAACAACTTTGGTAGGCAAAGTATCATTATCCCCATCTTACAGAGGAGAAAACTTGGACATGGAAAATTTAATTTCCTTGCCTACAATCATACAAGTAATTCACAGTGGAACTATGGCACAATCCTTGAGTACCTAATGTCTTACCCAGTGTTCTTGCACTGCTTCTCCTTTGTATTTGATTTTTAGGCCATCTCTAATACAAGGTAAGCTCAATGAGACAGACATTGTTTTGTTTTTGTTGTCTAATCTTCAGTAGCTAGTACAGTGCAGGGCACACAAGACACTAAATGCTTGTTGAATTGAATTGTTCCTTAGATAAAAAACATATTCTCAAAGATTCTGTAACATATGTCTTAGGCATAACCTATTCTTCTTCAACAACTCTGAGATTTATATAGAGTTGATTCAAATTAAAACTTTTCTATCAATAGCAAATGTCCTCCTTAAAATGTCTCAAAAAAACAAAAACCAAGACAGTCAAAACAAAAAGAGAAAAAGAGCATATCTAGGAACAAATGTATCTATTACTCTCAAGTTAAAATTCCAACCAGCAAATGTTTAACATTAAGCACTCAAATTGTGGAATACCTGGGTTGAAGTCCCATCTCTGATATATGTTGTTTATGTGACCCATAACACCTCACTCAAACTCTCAGTGCCCTAGGCAATTCTTTATCATTATAAGTTTCAGAACAGTAGTTGATCCACTGCTGTAGAGAATATTTTCTATCTGGGAGTCCTCCATACCAGTGAAATCACCAAAACACATACACACACACACACAAAGAACACTTACTATGTGCTGATACTGTTTGAGGCACTGTGGAATTCTAATAGAATTATGAGATATGGGGCCTACCCTCCAGCTGCTCCCAATTTTTCTCTAACTTCCTCTTTCCTCTGCAACACCCCCACAGCTCCTTACAGTTCTGATGAAAGGCCAATAATCTAAAGTAAATGTCAGGTTGCAAGAGTAGGATAGAATGGGAGATGTTTTTAGATGCAGGTTTTGCAAAGAAAACAATTCAACATTTTGGATTTATACAAAGGCACTCAATGGCAAGGCAATTAACTTTGTAAGTGGAGCTATGCTTTTCCTGACAGATCAAGGCTATTTGAAGCCACTGCAATCAGTTACATAAGTAGGTATATCAGGCAGATTTTTCAGATGCATGTTATATCAATGAGCAAAAAAACACACACACACAGAAATAAACACACACCACAATCAACACTCCTTCAGATCCAGTGCATGGCAGCTACCAGAACTCAATCTGAGATTTGTAACAAATGTATTGAGTGAAGCTTGGGGGGGGGGTGGGGGTGGGGTAGAACTGGGATAACCAAAGGAGAAACTAGGGCAGGATTTCCGAACTTGGGCATGAAAGGGTTCGTGGATAGATTTCAAGGTTTCTGAAATTTAATGCAGAAAATCGGGGAGGAGAATCATTCTTATTTTTAAATAACCCATCACTGAAATGTAGCATTTCCTTCGCTTGCTTAAAAACATTATTCTGAACAGGAATCTATAGGTTTCACCAGCCTGCCGACAGAGTCCACAATTCACAAAAAAGATTAAGAACCCCTAAATTAAGGGAGATTAGTGGCATAGATAGATTTGCCAACTGACTAGTATTTAACTGGAATGCCTAAAATTAAATTAAAGAACCTGAACTCACTCTTACTGAGAGGCAGAAGAGTAGATGAGGCCCATGACATCACATTATCAGAGTTATTTAACAGTCCTGGTTGTTAATGTCCCTCCAATTATCATGTATTATATGTGACTGTGATCAGGGGTCCTGTCCTTTTTCTACCTAAAGATGGTGGGAAGAGGGCTACTAAAAAAAATAGTCTGAAATGAGAGCACTGCAGCACCTGGGTTTGAATCCCAAGTCTTCCACACACTACCTGTGTAACTTTGGGCGATTCAATTCACCTCTCTGCACCTCAGCTTGCTCATCTGTAAAATGGGGGAGTTAGATTAGATGAACTAGAAGCAACAGGACATGGTGGATAAGGCTTAAACTTTGGAGATGGGAAGATCTGGGTTCAGATTTTGCCTGAGACAGTCACTAACTGAGTGACCGTGTGAGGCACCTCTGTGCCTCAGTTTCCTCATCTAAAAATAGAGTTGAGCCCAATGGCCTCTAAAGTCCCTTCTGGCTCTACATTTTTGATTTTATGCTCTTTCAAGTTACTTCCAGCTCTGTCTATGATTCTATTAATTGGAGAGGGTGAGGAGCGGCAGAAACAAGTATTTCCCATGGATTAAATCTGGCTATAGTTGATGTAACCAGATTACCAAAAGAAGTTAATTTGCCATCCCACTCCTTTCATGAGCCTCTAGAAGGAAAAGCAGATGAAGGAAAAGCAGAAAATGATGTTAGGGAAGAATCAGAGGTCAAAGATGGTTAGACAATATGACCTTCTACCTCGGTAGATAAAAGGCTTAGTGAATGAAAACTAGGAGGGAAAGGTCTGACTCCCCAAGAGTGACACAAGAATGGCAAGGTAATGTACAACCCACGGGGGAAGTCAATGTCACCATTTCTTAATCAATCTCAAAAAAGCATTACACTAAGTGTGGAGCCACCATTGCTTAATGATAACCAGTAACATAGAAAAGGAAGCGTTATTGCACAGGGTGACATGACTGATGAGATTTGCTTAACTATTACCGAGTAAGTTCTATGAGGCTTATACTGAATAAAAATTTAGCCAATGAATAACTAAATGAAAATGGTACAAGTACAAAGAGTATTTAAATGTTGAACTTTCCCCCGGTGAATTGAAAGGGCATTGTGGCTGGTTAAGTTAAAGGTGCTTCCTTTTCAACCCTTTGAGATGAACAACTCGCCTTTTAATACAGCATATGCATTTTATTATAAAGACATACTCATTGTCTTTAGTATAGGTATTCTCTACAAAAGGGGAGCAGTGAGTACAGCAAATTTATTTGAGACAACAAGAAACAAGACCTACATAGTTAATGACGACTAATCTCTACTTCCAGTGACTGAGTGCCATATAATAGAAATTCTCAGAAGTGACACTACTAACTTCCTGTTTCACCAACAAGAGAGTGTGCTGGGTTTTGGGAGTGAGATGCCCTTAGTTCAGATTCCCACCATTCCAGAACTTCTCCTGGCTTTCATTTCTTTGTCTGTAAAAGGAGGAGAGTAAGGACTAAATGATCTCAAATATCCCTCCTAGCTCTAAATTTATATTTCTATATTGTCCAAGCACAGAGATAGATGAGAAGGGCACACTTTTATATTAAGTAACGGGATGGAAAGGAGAGTTTGGTTATTTAGCAGCAAATGAGCTGAGGACAAATATTAAGAAAAAATGAAAACAAGCCTTTTATATACTATTTTAGGGTTTCCCAACAACCCAGGAGATGAGTAATACAGATATCCCTATTTTAAAGAGAGAAAAACAGTCAGTCAGAGAGGTTGTGGCTTGTCCAAGTTTACCCAGCTAGCAAATGTCCAAACTAGGATTGGAGCCCAAATCTTTTCATTCTTAATCAAATATTCTTTTCACATAATAGTAACAATGATATTAATAACAACATCTTACAATTATATGGTGCTTTAAAGTTTGTAAAGTCATGTTATCTCATTTTAATTCCACAACAATTTGGAGGGGTAGGTGCTATTATTAATCCCCATTTTACAGGTGAGGAAACTGAGTCAAACAGATTTTTTTTAACAACTTGCCTAGGGCCACACAAACAGTAAGTGTCTGAGACTGGATTTGAATTCAGGTCTTCCTGACTCCAGGTCTGGCACTCTATCCACCGTGCCACCTAGCTTCCCTAAAGGAGCTTTGGGGGTCTATAACAAACATATAGACATGTTCCTAGATAAAATCATCAGTAATTTTTTTGAATGAATGAATATTTCTCTGAATAAAATGTGAAGCAAAGGAAGTCAACTGAAAGTGACCCTTCAGTTCCCAAATTTCTTGGAGCAATGTGTCTGTATCTCTCCTCTTTGCACCTATTATGCTCTAACTTACAGTGTACATTTTTGTATACATGTTATATCTCCTTAGCCAGTGAGGTCCTTGAGGGTAAGGTCTCTTTCATTTTTCATCTTTGTATCACAAATGCCTAGTAGGTAATATTTTAAAAATAGTGGACATGTAAAAATACTCATTGAAATCAGTTAAAATGCTCATGAAACTTATTTAAGGAAAGTAATATCTTGATTAAGTTTTTGCTTTTGGTTCCATTTTGATTGTTTGAATCTAGTCATATTTAATGTAATAAGATCATCAGAAAACTTCATTATCCTGACTTATTTTCAAAGCGCTTTATTTCTACATTAAGTTTCCCATTTATCTAAACTAGCTGGACCATTTTAAAATAAAATAGGAGCTGATGAAATCTGATACAATTCTCTGAGAATTTCACTCATTTCTGAATTCTTTAGACGTTCTGATAACTTTTGGCTTTCAAGTGTTTTCTTCTGTCTCTGACTGTCTAGAATGGTATCTCTTTGTGTCCTATGTCACATGTTTCTTCCTTGTCTCTTTTCCTCTCTACTGATTCCCTATGTGAATGTCTATTTATATCCACTTTTGATGGTAAATACACTATGGGAAAAAGACACATAGAGTTTTAATTTTTACTTCAAGAAGTCAGGAATCCTTTTACTAACTTCTCTTTGGGATTAAGTGAAGTAAGCTGTTCAAAGTTCAAAGTGATTTCATATGAAATAACTGATTGTGCCATATACTTATGAAATCAGGACCAATTTATCAAAGTGCTGATGAGCATATTAGTTTTTGGAAATATAATTCTTTTTGATCTCCAGAGACTCATTGAGGCAGAAGATTCCTATCCAAAATGAGGGAAGGATGTGAAAAAAACAAGTGTCGTAAGTAGATGAATAGATGGACAGGATCGACATAATATTTTTCCTCCTCCCCCTCCTCTTCCTTTCTCTTGTTCTTTGACTTCTTGTTCTTATCCTTCTTGTTCTTGTTTTTCTTTTATAACTGACATGGTTTGATATTGCTAAAGACCATTCCTGCTCTCTCTCCCTTGTGCCATGACATGAAATTCTACTCTCTGCTCTGAAGTGCTTACTATTATGGTCAGAAAACAAAATTCCTTGGGCCAGAAAATGAAGGCCTTTACAAAAATTTAAATGTTATCTCAGTGTAGTCTTGGATGTTATTCCAAGCTGGTACCTAAATGCATATTAATTAAACATATTTGCTATTTTTGGAAACAACACGGCAAAACTATTGGGCAATGGGGCCACTAAATAAGTAAGTTTTGCTGCAAGATAGCTGTAAGAAATATGGGGGGACGGTGGTGGAAAGACCCATATGAGGTTCCCTAGTTCATAGCATCTTAGATCTAGAACTCAAATGACCTTAGAAATTACAAAGTTTAATCTTTTAATTTTATAGATGAGTTGATGGAGGGTTCTGTGCACAGAAGGGATGGTAACATGAGAAAATTGACACCTACAGCAGAAGAGAATGCATATTTCCAAATTTTGACCAGGGCCAGCCCTGTAATCCCTCTTATATATAAGTAGTGAGCAGCATTTGTGTTTTACAAATGTGAGTATAAATAGTATATGAAATATATTAGACTACTTCTAACCTTAATACGAAAAATGATGAAAGATGAGAATATACAGTTTCCTGGGGTATGGCTTGTGGACAATGCTATCTTTTAGTTTTGGGGGCTTGGGAGGTGGGGGATTTTTCTTTGTCATCCTGAGCATTGTAGTATACCAAGAACAGATAAAGGGGACTGTTTATAAAACTATGAACTTCTGTTAGGCCTAGTGTTATTGAGTTTGAGATTTGAAGTTGGCAGGGATAGGGAAAAAGGCAGAGATAGAGTTTAGAAATTGGCTGCCTCTGATCTAACTTCCCTGAAAAAATGAAGGCCACTGAGAAGCCCATGTAAACCAAATGACCAAATGTGTCTTGATGAGTTGGGAGCACATGAAAGGAATTTTTTAAATTAAAATTTGTAACTTTTTAAAATTAAAAAAAAATAAGCCCATAAAGCTGATGTCTTTTTTTTCCTCATTTGAAATTGTCAAAATTAAGAGAGGAAATTTTCCAGTGGGATGTTCCTCTGTTAATAGGTTCTCTATGCCAAGATAGCTTTCTCTTACTCCTTAGGCTACGCTTCCCTGATCTGTCAGCAGATCCATCACTCAAGGCATAAGTGCTGCAGGCACCATCACTTCTCAGAAGAAACACCCATGAAGTCAAGGAGCATTTTCTTTTCACCCTGTTTGCTTAATTCTTACTCTAGATGGGGATTAAGAAAGTAGTTGCTTTGAGAAGTAAAATTTTAAAAAATACACAAAAAAGCAATTGCTTGTTCCAAATAGTAATGATGTCATAGAACTCTGGGGATCATTGAGATCTGTGTCCAGGGACAGCCTATGTACCCTAAAGATGCCCTCATTTTCTAGAAAACACATTGACTTGTATTGCCACAAAGACATGCTCTCACTTGGCCTCATTCTCCCTAAGAGAAAGAGAAAAAACATTTCCTCCAAGAGTTAAATCATGGAAAAGCAATACTGGTGCTCTTTTGCATTGTAACATGCATTATAAATGCAAAATATAAAAGTTGCTATTTTGATTATTTCTTATCATTACCCTCTATGGCAAGTTAATGATTCTTGTCTCCACTGTGCAGAGAAAGGCACTGAGATTCTGTATCTCTTTTATATTTACAGAGAAACTCACTTGCAGCACAAAAACCCTTGCTCACAGCTCTGTCATGAGCTACCTTGGGCTCAAGGGCTGAGTCACATCGTACAAACAAACCAATATATCATATTAGCAAAAAATAAAACGTATGCCCCTGAAGCAATAACGTATAGGAGAGGTAAGTTTTATGGAGAAGACAGAGATGGTTGGGAAAGGATCTGGAGAAGTCTGTCTTGTCCAGAGGAATGACCCTTAGTGGCGCACAATGATAAGGAACATGAGCAGCAAGGACCAACATAAGGGCACTAGGTACATCTCGGAGGTACATGGGGATTGAACAACGAAAGAAATGCTTCAATTGGAGAGTGCACTGAAGAAAAGCAATAGATAGGTATGTGAAAACTTTACATAGAACTTCCTCTATTTTCACAGTAGGGAAATAAAAAGGTTAAATTAGTTATTTTTATTTCATTTTAACTAAATGGATGTGTCATCACTATTATACTCAGACCACAGCTACCACAGGGACACTGTCACAAATAAAAATAAAGGTGACCTAATAATACAAGGGAAGAATGCAGGCTTTCTTTCATTCCACACTCCACCCTCACTCTGACTCCAAATATGGTCCTTTCAGTTCATATCTTTCCAGTTGGCATTCTCTTTTCTCAGTGACTACATTAAGGGTGTCCAGGTGGCATGCTCTTTTCTCCATGGCTACATTAAGGGAGTCTGAGATTCTCAGGAATATAAAGCTATATAAGATTTTAGAGATCATCTGAAAAGTATTAATTCCACATGTTTTTAGTCTGTACTAAGTGACAGAGGAGGAAGGGAAGGGCAAAATCCCTATGCCTGGTTCAGATTTCCATTATCCCACCTTCCCTAGTGATATTATTTATTCCACACGAGAATGTAACAACCAGTCCATTGATTGGGTAATGGCCGGACAAACGTAAGATATTTAGAGGCATACAAGAAAACCTGCATGAACTGATGGAGAACGAAGTAAGCAGAACTGGGAGAACAATGTACATGATCACATAGATTAAAGCAATTCTGAAAGGCAGCCGAATTCTGATTACTTATAATGAACAATTTCTGCTCTGTGGTACAAGTGATGAAAAATATTTCCATCTTGGTACACATGTGGGAGACTACTTGTACAGAAGGCTGCCTACCATTTTAGATATAGCTGCTGTGTTTGTTGGCATAATCTAAGTTTTAAGCCAAGGTCAGAGCATTTTCTATGAGACTCTCCTAATTGATGAAGAAAACACTGCTGGTGTGATTTTTTTTGTCCCTATGTGCCATTCTTAGTTCTAGATTCTAGGACAGACTTCAAGCATGGGGGAAGGGAGAGAGACAGAGAGAGAGAAAGAGAGAGAGACAGAGAGACTCAGACAGAGAAAGAAACAGACATACAGAGACAGAGACACACACAGAAACAGAGACACAGACAGAGATGGACAGAGACAGAGACAGAGGCAGGTAGACAGAAAAACAGAGAGAAAGAGAGAGAGAAAGAGAGACAGAGAGAGAGAGAGAGACAGAGAGACAGAGACAGAGACAGAGAGACGGAGAGAGACAGAGACAGAGATTCAGACAGAGACAGAGAGAAACAGAGACAGAGGCAGGTAGACAGACAAAGAGAGAGAGAGAGAGAGAGAGAGAGAGAGAGAGAGAGAGAGAGAGAGAGAGAGAGAGAGAGAGAGAGACAGAGACAGAGAGACAGAGACAGAGAGAGACAGAGGGAGAGAGTGGAGTGAGAGAGTGGAAGTGGTAGCTCTGTAGATAAGTCTAGTTTTTCAATATACCCCTGATTTCTAGCTTGCCCCAATATACCTTAAAAGTACACTAAAACTTTTGAGATACCCTTATATATTATTAACAGCATTTCAGAGTTATTTTCATCTATGTGATCATGTGCATTGTTCTCCAAGTTCTGCTTACTTCATCGTCCATTAGTTTACACAAGTTTTCTTATATTCCTCTAAATGTCTTATGTTTGTCCAGCCATTAACCAATCAATGGGCTGGGTGTTACATTCTCATGCAGAATCAATGATACCACTAGGAAAGGTAGGATAATAGAAATCTGAACTAGGAATAAGTATTTTGCCCTTCCCTCCCCACCTCCCATAATATAAATATATATACACATGTATATATCCATATATATACCTATATATGTACAGATGCACATGTATATATATATATATATATATATATGTGGTGAGAGAGAAAAACAGTGACTTGCACATAGTAAGTTAAGAAAAATAAGATAAATGCTTTATCCATGTATGTAGATACACATTTTTGTAGCTACAAAGACCTGAAAACCACTTTAATGTGCAATAGTGTGTAAAAGGCTAAAATAATCCATGGTTTAGTAATATAATGGGATACTGTGATGTGATTAAGATAATAAATATGAGGATTAGGAAGAAATCTTCAAAAGCCATAACAATTCGAAGCAAATAAAGCAGATTCTGAAGAACAGCATAATACTAAGACTATATGAAAATTTAAAAAGTATATTCACAAATACAGAGTTGAATGGACAAATGGAAGAGAAGGGACTGTGGAGGTAGTAACTAATAGAGAGTTATGGGTATGTTGTACTTATTTTTTAAAATATAAAGAGTGTTAAATGTAGGCTTATCTGATTATGTTGTTCATTAAAGTGTAAGATCATTTTTAAAAAGAACCTGAAAATTCACGCAGCTGAGCTGAAAGCTGTGTACATGTCCTATTTTAATTAGAACCTTGCTTCACTCTCTAAGGTGGGAAGTCACTTTTGTAGATTAGCACAAGGCTGAATCTGGGTCCAGGGAACATTCCCTGGGGAGTTCAACACCCACTGATTCAATTTAGAGGGAAGTGTTAGTGCTTAAACTACAGCAAGGACAGAAACAACAAGCATCACAGACATTTCTGCAGCAGAAAGAAATAGACCTTCTAGTAGGTCAGGTGGAATCTTTTATATTTAAGCCTAAACAGAGACCACATTCTGAGCTTCTACAGTGTAGACCAGGCTTTCAAAATTTTATTTTTATCATCTTAAGGACAGCGGGAGTTGACAAAGGTAGGCTAATGTTTTGTTGTGAGTAGTGTAAACATTGCCTACTTTCATTAATTCCAAACAAAGAGAATTAGAGCACTAGAGTTGGACAAGTTCTTCAGGATTATCTCTTCTGAAATTCTCATTAAATAAGGAAAGGGAAAGGTATGGGGGTCATAAAACTAGAGCTACAAGAGACCTCAGAGGTCATCTAATACAACCCCTTCATACTTGAAGAAAGTGAGGTACAAGGCAGTTAAATGTCTTTCCCTAGGTCATAGGGCGAAGTGTCAAGGTAAGATTTGAATGAAGGTCCTCTGACAAGAACCAATGCTCTTTTTACTATTCTAAATCACTCAACAAGCATATATTGAGTGCCTATATGTTGTATATTGAATGCCTTTTATGTATCACTGTGTTAACAATAACAATACAAAAGAAGGCAAAAAAAAATGGTTCCAGCCTTCAGGGAGCTCATATTTTAATGGAGATGACAGCACGCAAATAATTATGTCCTGTGTGTGTGTGTGTGTGTGTGAAAGGGCGGGGGGAGAAAAGGCGGGGGGGGGGGGAGAGAGAGTCATTTCAGAGAGAAGACATTAGGTGTATGTGTAGGGAGACAGGAAAGGAGGAAATAATGAAGGAAAGGAGAGAAGAAACAATCATTTATTAAGTACCTCCTATGTGCTAAGCACTGTGCTAAGAACTTTACAAATATTATCTAATTTTCCTCTCATAACAACCCAGGGAACTAACTGCTATTATTAGCTCCATTGTGCAGATGAGGAAAATGAGGCAGAAGGGTCACATGGCTTTTAGAAGTCTGAAGCTGGATTTGAATGAAAGTCTCCTTGACTCGCCTCAGTACTCAATCCGCTGGACCACCTGGTTGGCTCTGACTGAGCAAAGCCTCCTGTAGAAGGTAGGATTTGAGCTGAGTCTAGAAAGAAGCTGAGGAAGCTAAGTGATGGCGGTGAGAAGGGAGACCCTTCCAAGCATGTAAGACAGCCAATGAAAATGCCTGGATGGGAAAGATTGAGTGTCACATGGGAAGAACTTCCAGTAGTCCTGAGTACTTGGAGTGGTACCACTTATACAAGATTCACAACCATTTTTGAAAACCTGTTACCTACTAGCTATGGAATGCCCAGCTCCTGCCTTCAGTAAAGATCTTTTTATTTGTTTTGTTTTATAGCCAAAATTCCAGACTAGAAATAAGCATGTCAACTATAGGCTCATAGAGCTCAAAACTAGAAAGGACCTCAGAAGCTATCTAGTCTTCAGCACTCCCACCCCTCACAGATGAAGAAACTGAAGCCTGAGAGACAAAGTAACGTGTCCAAGGTCACACAGTTAGTAACAGAATTGCTACTTAATTTCATATATTCTGATCCCAAATCAGATGTTCTTAACATAATACCCATGCTTTTCTGTAAATTAGTGGCATGAATACACAGTGTTCTCATACTCTACATGCTTTTATAGTCTGCACACAGACAGCTTTGAAAACAATGTTTAGTTGGCAGGGCATCTATCCATTTTCAAAGTGCAGGCCACCTACTCATTATCAAGAAAGAATTGCATGTCTTATTTATGGTATTTTGCAGCATGATGGAATCTCTGCTCAAATATCATAATGTAAAACTGGAGGGGTTTTCAAAATCTGAGCTTGGGTTGAAAATTGTTGTGATAGTGATATCACTGGGCTGGGAATCAGAAACCCTAAGTTCTACTCCTGGCTCTGACACTTACTATATGTGTGGAATTACTGCACAATCTGTAACCCAAGTGCCTCAGAGGCAAAATGATAAGACTGGGTTAGATGGTCTCTCTGCTCCCTTCCATTTCTCAATCTGAGATCCAAGGAGAGTAAGATAACTGTCATTTCTCCACCAACTCTTTCGCTCTGTCTCATTTTTTCTGACTTCATTTTTTGCTGGACAGCTACCCCTGGGCTGATCTGCCTGGGCCAACTGCACTGCAGTTACTTCTCTTTCCTTTATCCAGCTAAGACTTCACAGTTTCATTTTTGGGGTAGCTCTTGGTCATTGCCTCAGTCCATACCCTAGGCAGGTGCCTGGTAGATATTGGATAAATATTAAATGATTTGATAGGACAATGAGCCAAAAAATCAAATCCCAAAAAAATTTATTAGCAAAAACTGCTAATGAGATTTTCTCATTTTCTTAGTTTCTGCCCAGGGAATTTTAGCCAGAGGGAAGTCCTGGTGCTCATTTGACTTCTACTGTGCTTGTTGGTGATATGCCAGTAGATTTTTATCCATCCTGTTAAGAGTGTTTACTGTCTAATAGGGGGAACCCAAAGATATGCTCCTTGAGGGCAGGGACCATATCTTTTATTCAACAAATTCATTTCCACAAATAAAGGGTCTACTATGTGTCAGGGACTATTCTGGGTTCAAAAACAGTATCTGGCTTTGAAGAATTTATATATGGTGTGGGTGGAGCCAAGCTGGCAGAATGAAAGCAGGGACTTGCTTGAGCTCTCCCCCAAACTCCTCCAAATACCTGTTAAAAAGTGACTCTAAACAAATTCTAGAGCAGCAGAACCCACAAAATGACAGAATGAAACAAATTTCCAGACCAAGACAACCTAGAAGGCTGACAGGAAAGGTCTGTTGCAGTGGGCTGAGAGACGAGCGCAGTCCAGCATGGGCTGTGCTGGAGCAGATGGGGCTGGAGCAGGCCTCAGGGCACTGAATCGCTAGCAATTGTGGTGGTTTCCAGACTTCTTTACCCACAAACACCAAAGACAACTTGGAAAGTCAGTAGGAAAGGTCTGTCCGACCTAGGTGAGAGAGGAGCGCAGTCTGGCTCCAGCTACAGGTTGGTGGCTGTAGCAGCAGCAGTGGTAGTGGCTGATTTTGGAGCTCTTGGCCCACAGGCATTGGGGGTATCAAGTGGCTAAACACGGGGGATTTCAGGGATCTCTTTGCTGGTGGCGAGGCAGGATTCTCTTGCTTTGCCCTTCTTGGAGCTGGGTTGCAGTCCTGGGTGATGGTCCTTGGGTGAGAGGAGCGCTGGCATGGTGGAGCTTATGGCAACAGTGGAGAAGGAATCCTCTTCACAGTTTGAAGGCAGAAAGGAGTGCTTGTGGTCACTCACAGACCAGAGCACTGACCAGGAAAGCAGTAAACACCTCTCCTTTGATCATATAACCTTGGAAGAACTAAAAATTTACAGGCCCTGGAAATTTGACTTTCAAATACAAGACTCAACAGAAGCATGAAAAGGTAAACAAGAAAGAGAAATCAAAAGGAACTTACTAAAATTGAACCATTTTGTTCACATACATGGAAAGATATTTGTAACTCATGAGATCATTCTCAGTATTAGGGTAGTTGGAAGGAATCTATATATGAATAGAGGGCACAGGGTGAGTTGAATATGTAGGGTTGATATCTAAAAAAAATTAAGAGGTGAGAGGAATGTACTGGGAAAAGGAGAAAGGGAAAGGTAGAATGGAGGAAATTATCTCATAAAAGAGGCAATAAAAAGCTTTTACAGTGGAGGGGAATGGGAAGGAGGTGAGAGGGAATGATTGAAACTCATTCCCATTAGTCTTGGCTGAAGGAGGGAATAACAGACACTCAGTTGTATATGGAAATCTATTTTACCCTACAGGAAAGTAGTGGGGAAGAGGATAAGGTGGGGCAGGGGGAATGATAGAACACTTTTCAGGTGGAACAGAGTCAAAGGAGAGAATAGAACAAATGGGGGGCACATAGGATGGAGGGAAATAGTTAGTCTTTTACAACATGACTTTTATGGAAATGTTTTGCATGACTACACATGTATAACCTACATCAAATTGCTTGCCTTCTTAGTGAGGGGGGGGGAGGGAGATAGAGAGAGAATGTGGAACTCAAAGTTTTAAAAAGGAATGTTAAAATTGTTTTCATATGCAACTGGGAAATATGATATACAGGCAATGAGGTATAGAAATCTATCTTGCCCTACAGAGCAACAGAAGGGAATGGGATAAGAGAAGGGGGGTGTGATAGAAGGAAGGGCAGATTGGGGGAAGGGGTAATCAGAAGGCACTCTGTCTTGGGGTGCAGGGAAGGAAGAGATGGGGAGAAAATTTGGAACTCAAAATCTTGTAAAAGTGAATGTTAAAAGCTAAAAATAAATTAATTTAAAAAATAAAATAGTTTATATACTACTAAGAGGATAAAAGCAGAAGCAACATGAACATCTTCCAATGCTTTGTTACATCAGACGTATCCAAGAATATTATACAATATGTGATGAAATTTTTGTACCATTTGACTCAGAGATTCTATTACTGTGTATATACCCTAAGAAAGTCATTAATAAAAAGAAAATTCCCATATATACAACAAACTATTAATAGCAGCACTTTTTGTGATAGCAGTGAACTGGAAACAAAATAGATGCCCATTGATTGGGAAATGACTAAACAAATAGCCTCTGAACAAAGCACAGATGAAGAGAGAAGTATTGGAATACTACTAAGCGGTCACAAACCATAAATATAACTAGCACTGTAACAGAAAAAGCATTAGATATGTTATCAGGAAGACCTAGGTTCAAATCCTGACTCAGCTATATATTAACTGCGTGAACCTGGGCAAGACATCTAACCTCTCAGTGCTTCAGTTTCCTCATATGTCAAACGAGGGATTTGGACTCCATGGTTCCTCCCAGTTCTAAATAAATGACCTTATTTTATTAAATACAGAAATCTATCAATACAAAGAAATTTCAAGGTTGGGGGGCTGAAAATACTCATAACTCATTTGACTCACCAAAAGCCTCATCTAGGAGCTTTGTCAAGCTATACGTTGAAGGATGCCACTAAGGGAGAGGTGAGAACCCAAAGCATTCTGGACATGAAGGACCATGTGAGCAAAGGAGTACCTTTGTATTTCCCCCCACAATGCATTATAGATAAAATGTCTGTTGAATGTTGAATGAAAAAAGGCATGGAGGAGGAAAGATGGCATCAAAGGAACATGTAACACAATTCTAAGGAAGCTGATTCACATTAGGAAACACATACATAAAGGGTTCTATATATGAAAGGGCTTCCTTTACTTACTTATTTCATAAGTCAGTTAGCTAGTTTCCATGATAATCATTATTAACCTGACCAGGACAGGATCTCCCTCCATTCCCCACTCTAGCTTTTACATCAATTCATCGTATGTTGAATTGAGAAGAACCTTACAGATCAGACTTACAAATTTACAAGCATATAGCCTTGCCATTTTATAGATGAGGAAATTGAGGTTACAAGAAATCAAATACTTCATCTAAGATGCTTCCGTGATAAAAGATGAGCTAAGATTTGATCCCACCATATGACTCCAATTTCATTATTTTCAAAATTTATTTTCTGCTTCTACCATACTACTTACCATTCAAAGGCAGGCATAAGCCAGGGCTCCACTCAGTGTAGTGGATAAAGTCCTAAACTTGGAGTCAACCACAACTGCATTTGAATCCTGCCTAAAGTATTTACTGCTGTATGACCATAGGCAAGTCAAATAAAGACTCTCAGACTCAATTTCCTTATCTGTAAGGTGGGGATAATAATATCTACTTTACGAGGTTGATGTGAATGCTGTGCAAACCTTAATACATCATATAAATGTAAACTATTACATATATATGTATATATTCAGGCATTTAAAAGATAATCAATCGAATAATCTAAAATATATCCTAGACTCTGTTTAACCTACCATCCAGTCACCCACCCTGGGCATTTTGCCATCTAACCTCCCATGGATATACATCTGCCTCTTGCTTTTGGAAGAGTAATCAAGTGCCATGACTCCAGAAAATGAAGGACAAAATGTGCTATGTGGCTCCACACACTATCCCTGTCATCCTCCAGGCAAGAACTCTCTCCTCTAGGGCCAAATCCCCTACATTCATTGCATTCCCTTTCTACAGTGAGAGGTCCTTGAGGGCATGAAGTGTCTGAATTTTGTGTTCGAATCCTAAGCATCTAACCCAGTATCTGGCACATAGTAAATGCTCAATAAATTCATTCATTCATTCATTCACTTATTCATTTATTTATTCACAAACTCATTCTCAAACAATTTAATCTATTCGTGCTAATGCAGGCCTAGTTTTATGACTTTCAAAATCCTGAAAATAGGAATCTAAATTTTAATTTTCTGTTTCTCATTCTTTTTTTTCTATCAGTTTCAAAGTTTTGCCTTAGGCAACTCACTCACCCTTCCTATACCTCCCTTTGGCCTTGCTACTCAACCAATAAGATTACTAGTCATATCATCCATCACAAGGGTTGTGATAAGGATGAATTAACCTTGGCAAAATACTGGATGAGATTTTAAAATATCTTATTTTTAATATTCAAATACATTGGTATGCTGTTTCTTCTTCACACAATATAACACACACACACCACCGCCACCACCACCACAGCACCACATGGCAAAAGCTCTCCAATAATTTTTGAGAGAGAGAGAGAGA
>CM053627.1:187831755-187853891 GCA_028646595.1 Phalanger gymnotis | reverse complement strand
GTGGGGCAGGGGGTGATAGGTGGGAGCAAAAAGAGGATCCAAAAATAAAACAAAATCTGATTAAAAAAATAAAACCAAGCATTTATGGAGCACCTCCAGGCACTGTGCTAGGTCCTGAGGATTGTTGTCGTTGAGTCATTTTAGTAATATCCAAATTTTTGCGACCTAATTTGGAGTTTTCTTGGCAAAGATACTGAAGTGTTTTGCCATTTCCTTCTCCAGCTCATTTGACAAATGAGGAAACTGAGGCAAACAGGATTAAATGACGTGCTCAGGGTCACACGTTTAGTAAGGGTCTTAGGCCAGATTTGAACTTGGGTCTTCCTGATTCCAGGCCTGGAGCTCTATTCACCGTGCCAAAGAAAAGTAATACAATCTAGACTTTTAAAGTGGGCAGCTAGGTGGCACAGTGGAGAGAGTGCCTGGTTGGAGATCAGGAATATTCATCTTCATGAGTTCAAATATGGCTTCTGATACTTACTAGCTCTGTAACCCTGGGAAAGTCACTTAGCTCAGTTACTTCATCTGTAAACCCAGTTCACTCTGGATCTCATGGACTGGACAACAAGTACCACTTAATGGTTATTTTGGGGGCCCTCTTGGCTTAGAGTGAATGTAAATAGTAACTGTTTCTCTTTTGGCCAGCAACCCTGAGGGTCTTCCCCTCCCAGTTTGATTGTTTTTCTTTATTAATGTGGCCATCCCTTGACTCACTTCTTAAAGTGGCCTATTCACTGAATGGGCATTGCTTCACTTGAAGTGAGAACCTGAAAAGACCTTAGCCTAAAAGGGCCCGGGTCTCCCATTGCATCCTGGCCCATCTCCAGTCATCCTGATGAATATTTGGTCACTGCACCCAGATGGCTCTGGAGGAGAAAGTCAAGCTGGTGACCTTGCACAGCCCTTCTCTCACTCAAATCCAAGTCAACTGCAAATCATGTCATCTTCTCTCTGATGTTATGGTCCTCTTCAGGAATGAAGAACAAACCACATCTGTCAAATGATTTGGAGAAGGGAATGGCAAACCAGGATTTTTGCCAAGAAAATGCCAAATTGAGTCATGAAGAGTTGGACATGACTGAAAAACAGCTAAACAACAGGCTTTCAAGGAATGAACATACTACCAGCTATGAAAAAGCTGACATTCTATTAACTCCCTAAGGGCAAGAGACTATAATTCCTTGAATCCCAGGGGAGAAAGAGCTATATTAGGAGTCAGAGAACCTGGGCTAAATCCCAACGACTCTATCCAAGATCTATGGGATCTTAGATAAGTCATCTACCTTCTCCAGGCCTCAGTTTCTCTGTCTGTAAAATGAAGAGTTTAGACTACAGTGTAATGAGTGGTCCTCACCTTTTTCCCTTACCATTCCTCTTAACTTTTTTAAATCATATTTTATTATTTAATATTTTTAGTTTTCAACATTGATTTCTACAATATTTTGAGTTACAAATTTTCTCCCTATTTCTGCCCTCCCTCACTAACTTTCAATAAACCTTCTTCTATCCTTTATTCAATACAAGAGAAAATAAATTTTAGAGTCTATCATGTATATGTACAAAAGAAATACAATGAGATTAACTCATTTCTCATTCACCCTTGACAAGCTTTGCTTACCTCCCCTCTGCCCCCCACCCCTATCCGAGGACTATAAAGTTCGATCAAGATCCAAAATGTATCAGTCTTGTGCATATTAAGGAATCTATAAATATTGGTTAAGTATATTTTCTTTTTTTGTAGGGGGGAAGGCAATTGGGATTAAGTGACTTGCCCAAGGTCACACTAGTAAGTGTGTCAAGTGTCTGAGACTGGATTCTGAACTCAGGTCCTCCTAATTCTAGGGCCAGTGCTCTGCTCACTGTGCCACCTAGCTGCCCCCCTACTTGTGTTTTGTGTGCCTATAAGGTAAAATCCTCCATTTCGTACAAAATAAGGAGAGTCTATTAGCTAACCTCTAAGATCCTTTCCAACTCTGACTCCTATGATCCTAGCTGTCAAGTCTATGGCATGTGTCACTAAGGGCACATGGGGAGACTAGAGCTACGCCAGGCAAAATAAATATCAAGAAAAATCCACCCTCTAAGATATCTCAGTCTTACAAGGCTGGCTTGCACTTCCAAGTAAGTCGAATCCATAAGTATTTAACAACTGGAAACTATGCTGAAAGAATCAGCCCTGAAGCCCCTATCTTTCTGGCTGCTGTGATGGAATACTTGAGAACAGAGATACTGGAGCTGTCTGGTGATATTGCCCAGGCAAACAAAAAAGTCCAGATCACCCCTCGATATATCCAGCTAGCCCTGCAGAATGATGAGAAACTTCACAAGCTCTTGGCTACTGCAACAATCCCTCAAGGTGGGGTGATGCCCCACATTCATTCCCAGCTACTTTCTCGGAAGACTCCTCAAAATCTACCAGATGGGAAAACCTCTTCCATCCAAAAGGTCTAGCTGTCTTCCAGAGAAAAAGAGGAGGAGACCGGGAACTTTTGTCTTCTGACATACATTTCTTGGTCTAAAGTAGATTCAGTTTGCTTGGAATGGTTGATAAGTGATGTTAGGTGATAATTTGGGGTTTTAATTATTTAATGAGGCACTTATAGAAATACACTATAATAAAAATGTTTGCTGCTTTAAAAAAAAATTGGAGCAGGTCCAGGGGTGTGCTGATTAATGTTTAACAATTAGCTCTCTGAAAATGTAGCAGGAAACACTTTTAAATTTAATTTGTATTATTAACATTTTCCCTATCACTTTCTTAAGTCTGAGATCTTTCAGCTGGCTCCAGTATACCCCTAAGTTAGTCCTCGAAGATTTACCTCTAGTATTATTTTATTCAATTTATTATTATGGAACAGATTAATTTTTGGATAAACCTGGGCATAGATTTTTGGGGGTCTTTATAAAAACTCATGTTTACATATCTTCTTAGACAAAGAAGAACTGCTTGGGGCAGAGTTTCTTAACTTGGGGTCCATAGCTCCATCCCCCTACAACAAGACCCACGGAGAAATTTTAGGAGGCTTCTGAATTTGTTTTTTTTCTTAACATTTTGATAAGGATATTTTAATATAAGTGGTTACCTTTGTAACTTTATTTTATGAACTTAAAAACTTTCTGAGAAAGTCTGTAGGCTTCACCAGACTGCTAAAGGAATCTAAGACACAAAAAGGTTAAGAACCTTTGGTTTAGGGTCATCCTAGGTAGCCATTATAATTAGGAATAATGGAATTAAATATTAAAGCAAAATAGCTCCATATCAGTGAGATTTATTATGACTTTTCAATAGCACTCTAGCATAAATGGCAGAAGCCCCATCAATTGACTGAGATGCTCATAAACTGAGCTCTAATAAAACTGAATAAATTGCTTGTGAAAAAAAGATTGCCATAGGGAATATACCTTTATTAATTCTTGGGTGAAGATGATTTGATGATGCAGTGAATCTTTTTTTTTCATTTCTAATCTTCAAGTTTCAAAAATAACCATTAGGAGTAACATTAGGAATTTACGCTGGTATATTCAAAACGCAAGGAATTATAAGGCTAGGCAACTAGTGCATCTTGTTCACTTGAGGCAAAGCTGCACTTATATATGATATAAGTGAGTCTCCTCATTTTAAGGTAGTTGCACTGAAACTCTGTAACTCATAGAACCTGGGAATGCCTGGTTTAGTGCCTGAAAAGGCCCAACCAAAGGAACCTTTCAACTCTATACTTTGTTGTCTCCTTTATTGCTAGCACGATTGTCTTTACATGACAAATACTTAAGTGCAAATTGGAGGTGGTGGTGGTGGTTTTCTAAGTAATGAAAGCCACAAAAGACTCTTTTGTTTTAAGGCAGGTAATTATTGTTCTGAAATACTCAACCTGAATGTCTAAGCTGACCAAATTCCCTGGACAGTTATTCAAAGCAGTCTGGCCCCTAAAGTTCTTTTCCAAATCTCAGTCCTTAATAGTACAATGGTAAGCTGGTCTCAGAATCAGGAAGAACTTTAATCCCTGTCTCTGACATACACTGATGACTATGATTTAACTCTCTGGAGTCCCCCAGGCAACTCTGTTAAGAATCTAAGTTGCAGAACAGTTGCCTATCTGTGTTGGTACAGGGATTTCATCACTGGGGGTTCTCTATGCTAATTAGAACACAGATTTGGACTCCGATTCACACTGATGAAAAGTATGAGTAACAATGGGCATTCTCTTGACCCTGGTTTTCTTAACACAAAACATTTCTATTTCATGAGATGATCTGCAGAGTCAAAGACCAAATAGCTATCAGACAAATACTTATTGCTCAAACTTTCAGAGAAACTGTTTTCATAAACCTTTAATTTTTTTAAACACAAGCATGTCTCCAGTTATTAACAAAATAATTAACTTCAGTGATGTAACCTATTTTATAGCCATAAATCTGGGTTCTTCATTTATTATCCTCGTTGGAGATCATAGCTATGGTACATTGTAAAGGGCATTGGCTCTATAATTGAGAAGATGAGTTCAAATCCCACATCTTTGGCTTACTTGTGTCAACGTGGGTAAGTAACTTAATCTCCTCAAGCTTCAGTTTCTTCATCTATACATTGAAGGGTAGGAGTCAAGGACCTCTGCGGTCACTTCAAGGTTTAGGTCTATGGTATCATCCAATAAACTAAAAGTTCTCCAACTTTTTAAATTCAGTGTTCTCTTTACAACTTTTTAAAATTATTGAGGACCACCCACCTAAAAGCTTTTATTTATATGGGTTATATCCGCAACTTTTATCATATTAGAAATGAAAACATTTTAGTATTTTTATAATTTTGACCCCCTGAAGAAATTTCAGGGTCTCCAGGCCACGTTTTGAGAACTCATGCAATCAAACCCTTTTTCAGGGACTAGAATGCCTCATCGACCTTAAAAAGTATGAGATACTTATCGTGTGCTTAAATCTGTGTTCCCTAAAATCTCATGCATACATGTTATATTAAAATACATGCATATTATGTGAAATACTTGCTACTGACTAGTGAAAAAAGAGTTAAAAAGTTTTTACTGGGGAAGAGGGAATATTTATGGTTTTTTGGGGGCATGGGAATCTCCAGTATGAAATAATCTTAGTTCACTGCAACTTTGCCTTCTGGTGAGTTCAAAGGAATCATTTTACCAATACATATATATTTTTATTTTGTTATTTCCTTGGTCCATATCCATACAGTTTTCTGTCCCACGTTCATTGTTTTTGCTCCACGATATCAATGAGTTCTTGTTTTTCTGACTTCATAGCATTCGGAGTGTGATGATAACAAAATATTTTCTTGCTCTTAAGTCAGAGAGGCAGAACAAATCTTAGTTGACCTCCGTTTGAATGCTTACAGTTTTCAAAAAGAAAAATACTTTATATTATTCACCCCAAAAAGACTGCCTTCCCTGGGTAAATCTGTTTTATTTTGTTAGAGCTTTTTTTAAGAGGAGACAGATGGTTAGGCTGATTATTCAGGTGTTAATTTTGTGGTTTGTGTATTCTCTGGGACCTTAGCTTCTCCTCATTCACCTTGGTTTTTGCCCTCTCTTGGCCCTTATATCCTTCAGCTGAGGAAGCACAGAAAAGGGAAGTTAATCAAGAAACTATTGGATAAAAACAAGGCTTGTACATCCCTGAAGGAGTGATTTTGTCTGTATTCCATTATCTCATACACCTGAGAGATGAGTAGAGATGACATCCAGGCAATGCAAAGCTAGACAAGCTTTGCTTTGGCTACGTGTGCTCTAAGTTCTTATAAACCTAATCATCTCTATGGTTCAAGTTTTCCATTAAAAGAACAATGTCACAGAGATGCTTTATAAAGAACAAGTTTCCATATGCAGAAACAATATTTTAGCTATTAGTTTTTGTTAGAATCACAAGGTAACACAACCTAGGATTTAAACAAAGAGAAAAAACAATGAGCAAAGTTAGCTGGGGTCTGAGATTTTTCAGTGGAGATATAAGAACAATTCAATAGTTTTATCCAAAGACTAAAAGACAGGTGATATTGTATAGTGAATAAAAAGTCTGCCATGAATTCAGCATAGTTAAGACGAGGAGATGATGCAGTAGATACAATAGTGTACTTGGAGTCAGGACTTACATTCAAATCCATCCTCGGACATTATTTATGTGACTCTGATCCTCAGTTTCTTCATCTGTAAAATGGGGATAACAATAATAACATCACCCTCCCAGGGTCATCATCACAAGGATAAAATGAGATATTCGTAATGTACTTTGCAAACCTGAAAGTGTTTGAAATTAGGTTCAAGCCCAGCATCTGGCATATGTGTGATGCTATATAAATCACTTTAACCTCTAACTTTTATGATTATAAGTTTCAAATGAATTACCAATCTCCCTTAGTGGTGGATGTTTCCAAGCTAGGAGTTGGGGAGTCCTTATAATGATAAAATATCAGGTTTAAACTATTGTCTCCCTGGAGTCTACCCCCCTACCAAAAAAGTAAGGATTCTGGCAAATGATAGATGGCATACAAGATGGTGTCCAGTTTGTTATTTCCCTTGAGGACAAATGGCTCAAGCTATAACAATTTTGATTGGCTATAAGGAATCATTTCCTATTGAGGATAATTGCTCAACATTAGCCTGATTTTCTGCATGAGCTGAGGAATCTACTCTGGTGATCTTGATTCTTGAAGAGTAATAAAATGTGCAGTCCCTTTGGAAAGCAGGGAGATAAATTAGAATACCTTCTAAGGTCTCTCCCAGTTAGTGTCCCAATTCAATGATCTCATGCCCACTTAGAAAACAAACATGGTATTTATTATGTTAGTGAATCTTTGAAGTAGGTGAGAATGACTCCACATTTCACAGATGAGGATGCTAAATGTTAGTTGCCATCATATTACAGAAGGTTGTAATAAGGAAAAAAATCCCACAAGAATTTAGGTCTTTGTAGGTTATTTGGCCTACTTGAGAAAAGGTGTAGCATTTAATGCAAAGGTATTTGGGGGACTCTAACCACTTCAACGAAGAATAATTTTCATATAGCAGTGGTCAGTGATGCACGTACATGCCTCCCACCAGCTGGGAAAATATCATTTCTGTGCAGTGTGGGAAGTGATTTATAATTGCCATTTTAAAACAAGAAGAAGAGGTAGGCTATGATTTGTGAACCCACTCAGCTGCTAATAGATAAGCTTTTTACTGACCCAAGAAGAGCAAGTAGATTGTTATGTCTTGTTGTAACTGGAATTCACTTCAAATATTCACTCTATTTGAATGAACGCACTTTTCTGTTAAGCTGGACATTATATTAATTACTATCTAATATGATTTGGAATACCACACTGGTCTGGGGAAGCCAGGTGATTTTATGGATGAGTTAGGGGTTTCTAGCTCACTACATTTATTAATTAATCTTGCCACTACTCATGTCTCAAGAGAGGTAGGGCAGTATTATTTCTCACAGGTGGAGAAACAGAAGATGAGGAATTAAGTGATGTGGCTGAAAGTCATCTAAAATACAAGCTAAAATGGAATGGCAGGACTTCACAGGACCTGATACTGTGCTTATAATGCTAAAAATGTGATAATTGAAACCACATTCTTAATTCATTCAACAAATATTTAAGAAGTTTTTATTATGTATAAGTCATATTGCTGCAGAAGGAAGGAAAAAGAAAGAAAGAAAGAAAGAAAGAAAGAAAGAAAGAAAGAAAGAAAGAAAGAAAGAAAGAAAGAAAGAGAAAGAAAGAAAGAAAGAAGGAAAGAAAGAAAGAAGGAAAGAAAGAAAGAAAGAAAGGAAGGAAGGAAAGAAAGAAAGGAAGGAAGGAAGGAAGAAAGGAAGAAAGAAAGGAGGAAAGAAGGAAAGGAAAGAGGGAAGAAAGTAAAAGACAGAGGGAGAGGAGAGAAAAATTATATAAATTAGTAAGGACCATAGCCTCAAAGTCTTAAAGAAAACAGGGATTATGATGATAATAAATTTTAATAAAAATATAAAAGTCTATTATAAGTGGTAATATGCTTCTTCAGGTTTCAGGACCATATTGTCCTCTGATCACCAAGACTACAATGCCACAGCTCACTTTGCTTTTTTTTTTTTTTCAGAACTGATTTATCTTGGTTTAACTTACCTGCAGGAATGAGTAAAGTAATGGTATCCTTAAAAATATCATGTACTATTTTTACAATGACTCAGAATCCAGGACATCTTTTAAGCATAGTAAATAGATAGACATTGATAAAGACATGTCTATATGATAGAATCAGCCAATCAATGACAGCTTGGAAGAGACCTGTCAGTGGCTCAAGGGGTGGCAGTGGAAGTGATGGTGACAGTTTCTCAATTTTTCACATACTCCAAAAGCTAGGTAAAGTAACTGTGGTACTAAGCAAGGGATACTTCTTCACTCAGGGTGTTATTTTAAAGAAAAACCTATCACTCTTTTTTTTTAAATTACACTTCACCATGCTAAGCCTATAGCTGTGGTGTTTAGAGGGGAGCATGGATTCTCTTCTGTGGATGAGGAGGGAGGAGAGTCTCTCATTCTGTTCTGAAGTAGAATCAGGCTGCAGGCTGCCTTTTATCCAGGGTCTACATGCCAAACTATAGACACGCTGAGAAGTAATAAGAATTATTCTGTGACAGCATAATTAATAAAATGCCTTCAAAATTTGATGTGTGATATGGCCATTTACAAATCACTATACTTCACTTTTTATTTTCCTTATAAAACCATATGAAGATCTTTTTTCCTGGTTTAGGGTTTCCTAAACATTTGCTTACTTTGCAAAGGTTAGACAAAACTGGAATGTGTGGTCATCTTAAACAGAAATATGAAAGCAAAAGTTTGAGTTACATTAAAAATTGTCCTTTTTCTTTCCTCCCTTTCTTTACACAACAGAAACTTATTTCTTATTGCTTCTCCCTGAGACTGCTAAAAGTAATATAAAACACCCTCTGATATCCTAGAAATGCTTAAAAATTTATAAATAATAATATGTCCAAACCTTTCTATAACTGACATGGAGAAAACAAAACAAAAAAAACTAGAATAAATCAGTCTACAGTATTTTTCCACTGTATTCTAAATTGGCCAGGGAATGAATGACTGGGAGTAAGCTAAATGCAACATTTTAATTGACTTTGGAACAGAATGAGATTGGGTCTGTAGAGATGAAAAAGCTCTCCTTCATATTTTTAATATCAGCTACTAAAATCTCCATCTGTCAGAAGGAGAAAGACGATCCCACCAGATATATACACACATACATGTATGTGCACACATACATATACATACATGCATGTATGTACATATATGCACATATGTATGCACATATACACATATACTTATATTTATGTGCATGCATACATATATTTTTGTGAATATGTATATTATATATATGCATACATACATATATTCCACATGACACCTTTGTTTTGGGAAACAGAAAAATAGGATCAGAGATACAGAATTGGAGGTGACTCAAAAGGTTATCAAGTCTGACCCCATCATTTTACAGTTGAGGAAGCTGTGGCCCACATTGAGCAAGTGACTTGCTGTATTGATAAGACAAAATGGGCTCCTTAGTGCTTGAGGAGTTTGGCTTTTGTTTACTTCCTTTACTTTGAGTGAAAGTATTTTCAGCTGTTAAGTGCTAAGCCCCAGGCCCAAAGCCCTATCAGGTGTGATATGACTTAAGAGGGGCCAACTCCGGAACCAATGGTCTCTGGTCTCAGGTCCTTGAGGTGGGGCTTGAGAACGCCAGAGGCTCGGCTGCGAGGAGAGGCGAGAAACTACAGCTGAAGCTGAAAAAAAGCCGAAGCAGGAGCTGCAGAAGCAGAGGGCCAACCCCTGTGGACCCAGGAGTGTGAGCAAGGACTTGAGGCCAATAAATATGATTTGGCTAAATACCATCTTGGTTACTCTTGTGAGGCGGGCCTACTGGGCCTGGGGCTTTTTGGTCAAGATGTCGGAATGGGGAGGCTGGTTCGCTAATTTGTTGCTCTGGGGCCTAAATACATGTTCTGTTGCTTTCTACTTAGAGAATCTCTCATACCTTGTGATTTCGAACCATTCAAACATATATATAATTATATTTGAGATTATAAATTCGGCCTTCCTACTACACCTGCCCAAGGTAGGAAGGGGCAGAGTTAGCTTTCAAACTCAGGTCCACTGACTCCAAAGCCTCTTTAATGACCCCATCTTCACTCTGCTTGTCCTCTTCCAATCAACTCTCAGATCCTTCATGTATACACTATGGTAGAGTCAGAAGATTAACATTTATTAAATTCTTACTTCCTTTCTCAGGGTATTTACAATTATGTTTCTACTGAAAAGCGTAAGTCTGAACATAAAAATCCGATACATAGAGAGGAGTATGCTGGGTTAATAAAGACACCATCAGTAAGATTGAGAAGATGCCCGTGCAAAGAAAAAAAAAAAAACAAAAATCTTTCCCACCCACTGGCAGCTGCATGTTCAGCCCTTTAAGCTAACTCTTTAATTCATTAAAATGTAAATACTGTGGACACTGAAATGCTATTACTAGTCACTATATCTTAGTACATGCGAAGGGTCTGAGAGCAGCTTTTTCCAGGTGGCAGAACAGAAGAGTAACAGGACAAAGACGAAATTACTAATGGGGCCAAACAACATGGAACAAGGAAGCTGAATGAGTCCAAGCCAAACCTGACCTAATTCACAGCTATGCTCTGCCTTGACCCTGAATAAAGGCAATGCTCCTCAAAATCTCTATGTTAGGGTCACACAGTGAGATGATGTGATTTACCTATCATCAAATAAGCTAATATCAGAAAGGTAAACCTGGAGTTCATTCAGACTCTGATTATGTCTTAAATGCTCTTATGCTTAAATTCTCTTGGTCCTACCATTTCCTGGGAAAAACATCTTATCCCCTGACAAAAGAGGAACTCAATGAGAACCTCACACCTTGTTGTGACATTAGAAATTGCTATTACATGGTGTGGGTTCTTGTGGCAAGCTGGATATCCCCAATACTTAGCACAGCATACACAGGGTCATTGGTTTTTCTGCAATGCAGCCCTCCTTCTCTCTATTCCTATGACCCTTTCCCATCCCTACTTACACAAATAGTTGCCTCATTACCTCACTATATCACACACACTGGCTAACCAAGGGCTCTTGTTTCCTCCATTGCTTCCCCCCCTACCTTGAAATTTATCTTTCTGGATTTTCAACCCCATAGCTAATCTAATGAACCAATCCTTAAGGTATACTGAGGAGGAAAGAAAATCACCAAGCCTTTGGGGTACTGGAGAGTAGTGGACTTGGAATCTGAGAATCTGAGTTCAAATCCCATCTTCTTACTATCTGGGCAACCTTAGGCAAGTCACTTTGTCTCTGTGAGCCTCAGTTTCCTGAAGCAGAAAATAGGAGGAGACGACGGGTTGAACTGAGTGGCTTCTAAGGACCTTTCTAGCTCTAAATCTGGTGGCAGCTAGGCAGATCAATAGAAAGAACATGGGACCTGGAGTCCTGAAGATGTGAGTTTAAATCTTGTCTCATATAACTACGAGCAGTATGAACCTGGGCAAGTTGCTTAATTTTTTTCTGGCTCAGTTTCCTTATCTATGAAATTACAGTAATAATATTGCTGTTTGGTTCATTCCAGTCATACCTGACTCTTTGTGACCCAATCTGGAGTTTTCTTGGAAAAGATAATTAAGTGATTTGCTATTTCCTTCTCCAGCTCATTTGACAGATGAGGAAACTGAGGCAAACAATGTTAAGTGCTTATACAAGTTTACACAGCTAGTAAGTGCCTAGATCAGATTTGAATTCAGGTCCTCTTGATTTCAGGGTCAACACTGTACTCATTTCACCATCTAGTTGTCCCCACAGTAATAATAGCACCTGTCTTATAGGGTTGTTATGGATGCAAACTTTGAACTTCCATATTACCCCTCTTCCATTTCTAGTTAACACTGGATCAAAATGGAGCCATGATTGCATTGGTATAAAGAACTCTCAATGAGGAAACAGATTATCACCTGCTCTGCAACTTATAATCTTAGACTTGCCTAGACTTACAGCACTGAAAGGTTAAGTGACGACCAGGGTTATACAGCAAGCATGTATCAGTGGCAAAATTTAAACTCAGGTCTTCCTGATTCTGAGTATAGCACAAAACACAGTGATATTTTAAGTTGAAATTCCAATTACATATTTTATAACATTGATGCATCTTCAGTTTCATATTAATATCAAAATCTTCATCATGATTCTTAAGCTTTATTTTTTTTCTTTTAAAATGTAGAAAATTTAGAAAATATATCTGAAGCAACACCTAATTTGGTTTTATTATAGAGTTTATGCCACCTCTCAAGTTTGGCCTTGAGAATGAAAAACAGCTTTGAAAAACATTCTAGAGCAGTGCTATCAAGCAAATAAAAAGAACGAGCCATTAAGCTTTACATAGGGATCCCTGCGGGCTGCATATTGACTTAGAAACCCACATATTAGCATTATCTATGTTTTATGTATTTTTATTTATTTTCAAACATATTTCCCAATTACATTTTAATCTGATTATGCTGGACTGTCATATGTGGCCTGCGGGTCAGTATTTGAGCCTTCTGGCCTAATGAAGTATCTCTGGGTTGGGGCTGTTGAGTAATGAAGCTGCCAACTGATTGTGAATGAGGAAATCATGGGTTCCCTAAGGAGCTGGTAAGAAAGCCCTCACGGGAATACCAGTGTGATGGACCAAAGCCTGCTGTGAAGAAAATACAGTGAAATCGTGATTAAACAAACCTTAGTGAAACTAGAACACTCAATAAACCAGACTCCTAACCCTTTCTGTCTCTTCTTCTTGACCTTAGCACTCTATTTTAAATATGGTGAATTTCATTTTTATTAACATGTGGTCCAATGGGGGTACCCCAAGCTTCAGACGACTGTCAGCCCAAGATCCTTTATGGACTATATTCCTATGTACTCAACAATGATAATTTGTTTCCAGAAAAGCCTTGAGAAGAGAATGAGATTTCTGTAGGTCATTCTAGCCCTTCCCAAATAGGGAAAGAAAAGGAAGGGAACAGACATTTAAGTACCAACCATGTCCCAGGCAGTGTGCTAAGCTCTTTACAAATATTTCATCATCACAACTCTGTGAGGTAAGTACTATTTGATCACCATTTTACAATTGAGGAAACCGAGGCAGAATAGTTCAGTAACTTGCCCAGGGCCACACAACTAGTAAGTATTTGAGGACTTGAACCCAGGTCTTCCTAACTCCTGGCTTAATCATCAATAGATTTCCATCTGCTGTATCAATAATAGTGTATCACCGAGCTGCCTTCACCAAAAATAATGTGTTTCTGTGAAAGGGGTCAAGCTTCCACATGATCTCCACACTTCTCTTCTCCTTTCCACACCAAAGATCAAGGATCCTTAAAAGTATTAAAGTAGCAGGCAGTTTGTCTCAGTAGAAAGAGTCCTGTTTTCATTGGTAGAGTATTTGGGTTCAAATTCTGTATCTGATGCTGACTCTTTGTGAGACCCTGGATGAGTAATTTAACCTTCCTAGTTAAATGAGAGGGTTGGGCCATGAAGTGTATGAGGTCCCTTCAGACTCTAAATCTGTGGTCCTTGTAAAGTATCCAGTTCATTATGGTTATTTTATAATTGTGGAATTATTTGTTTGTGTTATCCACACCTCCCCTCAGTAGAATATAAACTCCATGAAGATAGTGGCTATTATTTATCATTATATATCTCCCAGGGCCTAGTACAATATTTTACACATAAGAAGCATTTAATAAATGACTGGTAAGCAAATGAGCTGAATAAATAGTTTTGAGCTAAAGTTTTATTAAAACAAAAGGTCAATGCAATAATAATAAAAGCAACTTTCTTTTTTAATAAACATGAGGTGCATGAGGCAACCAAGTTGAACAAATAGATTCATCCTATAATCACTCTAGTGTTTAATAATAAATGGTATATATAATCTATCTACTGTCTATTTCTATGTGTCCATAATCTATTTATATGATCTATCTACTGTCAATTAATCAATAAGCCTTTATAAAAACTCTACTACATGTTAAACACTGAGCTAAGTTCTGGGGATACAAAGACAAAAAAATGAACTGTTACTTGCCTTCAAGGAGTTTACAATCTATTCATTAGAGAACTCAGATGCTATAGTACAGGGGTTCTTAAACTTTACTGTGTCATAAGCTCTTATGACAATCTAATGAAGCTTTCTCAGAAAAATAATTTAAAATGCATACAAAAAATATAGAGGATTATAAAGGAAACCGATTATATTGAAAAATAGTTATCAAAATGAATTTTTTTTATTTATGGACTCTAAGTTAAGAATCTTTGATGTGGTATACAGAAGAGTCAAGAAAACCAAAGTGGAAGGTCTGGCCTCTAACACCTATTTATGGTGTGACTATGGCTATCACTTAACTTCTCCTCAGGAAACTTTCTAAGACTATAAACTACAATTGAATGTTTTAATCTGCACTGGTGGAGGTAGTTTCCAGGAGTTCCCCTCACAGGTTAAATCATAGTTAAGTCTAGTTCCTTCCATCCTCCTTTCTTCAGATAAATAAATTAAATCATTTCTAAGGTCAGTCATAGGATATTGGCCCTCAGTGGCATCTTAGAGACTTTTTAGTTGAAATTTCTTATTTTATACATGAGAAGCTGGGGTTCGGAGGGTGAAATGTCTTTTCAAGGTCAGACACTAAGTAATCAGTGCCAGGATTCAAACCCATGTCTTCCAATTCTGAGTGAATTGTTCTTATTTCTACATTTCCCTAAGATATTTCATCTGTGTGTATTTGTGTGTGTGTGTGTATGTGCGCGTGTGTGTGTGTGTATGTGTGTGCGTGTGTGCATCTATGGAGATAGAGAGACAGAGACGGACAGACAGACAAAGAGACAGAGAGATAGAGACAGAGACAGACAGAGACAGAGGCAGAGAGAGAGAGAGGAGAATATGTCATAGCCAGAATTCTCCAGAGGTCAAGAGGTCATCATGTCTGGACATGATTGCCAATGCCTTTTTGTACTTTTCTAGGGGACAAAGAGAGAGCAGTAATGTCTGAATGAACAGCTCTGATAATAACTAATTGGTAATATCTCTACCCGTCTCCATTCACCGTCGCATAGACATGTGATATAAGAAGCAGTAAAAGCAGTAACCCTTGAAAGCAAGAGAAACAGAATCGAACCTATATTCATGAGGATCTATGAGCTTTAGAAGACCAAGAAATGTGGTCTTTTTAAAAAATATTGGTTTATTATGATATAGTCTAATGAATATGGATGATTGAAGGACCTGGATTCAAATCCCCACTCCAGTGCTTAACATCTATATGACCTTGGGCAAGTCACTCCTTTGTGGGCCATAGCTTTGTCATCTATAAAATGTGTGGGCTGGACCAGGTGACCTCAAAGGTCCTTTTACCTCTAAAATATGTAATCTTATGGGCCTATGCTCCTCCCCACGTTAGTAAAGACTTTATGTCACATTCGCCCTTGGGTAGTGTCTACCCTACATGACTGGGGCAGCTAGGTGGTGCAATGGATAGAGCCTACAGTCAGGAAGACACGAGTTCTAATTTGGCCTCAGATAAATACTAGGTGTGTAACTCTGGGCAAGTCACTTAACCTCTATTTGTCTCAGCTTCTTTTTCTGTGAAATGAGCTGGAGAAGGAAATGGTAAACCACTTCAGCATCACCCAAAACACTTACCTTCCAGGGTTATTGCAAGGATCAGATGAGGTATCAAGTGCTTGGCGCAGTGCCCTGGCATATAGTGACATATACATATTAGCTATTTATTATGATTATGATTATGATTATTACTGGGTTCAGGCAAGCTGAGCAAACAGACTTTGGAGTGCAAAGGAGGCAGCCAATCTTTGGAGGCCAAAGGTGAAATAGGCTGCCAAGTCTGCATTTGCCTTCAGTGTGGAGAGCTGACTGACTTTGGCCCTCTTTGCTTCTATGCAGAACTCCTTTGGGCTTGTAGTTTATTTTCCCAACACCTCTAAGCACTGGATACCTCTGGACCAAGAACTTTGAGACAGCTAACTAAGGCTATGATGGCCCAGGTGAAGCTTCCTCAAGTGGAGAAGACAGATCTGAAAGGAAACATTTGCTGCTCAAATGCATCCTGTGACTAAATGAGACCACGAGTTTTGAGTGCTTTTCATCAGGAACCTTTCAGAAACCCCTGAATTGCCTTGAATGACAGAAAATGAGCTTTGATTTCAGTGGATAGTAGGGCAATAATTTTGTCTCAGGATAGCAGGGATTGGAGTGATGCTTTAAAAATATACTCCACTTTAATTTTCTGTTTCACTTTCCTTAAAATACTCTTGCTTCTATGTAGGGCTGACATACCTTGGCTGCTTACATAATCTTAACATAATTGACTCTAATTGACAACGTAATGCTGCTGGTGTTGTGGAATAAAGGCAAGGAAGCCCAAAGAAAGGGAAGCTGATTTTTTTTCTCCTTAAAGCAATGGTTAGATTTAATTTCAAAGTTTTCAGAAAATATTGAAATACAGCAACCAGCATGGAATTTAACCAGGTGACTATCATATCTCCAGCAAGGGTTAGGGGCAGATAACACATGCTGCTGATTAGAGCCAACCAAAATCCCACCAACTGAGGAAAAGCAGGGGAGATTCCAAATTGGGATCTAAGAACATATAAACCAGGGCCAGGCCAGGTCAAGAGTCTGGTTTATCAGAATGTCCACAAATGAAAGGGCTGTGAGATGGGTGGGTGCAGGAGGGCTCAAAGAGGTCTCAAGTTGAGGAGCTAAATGCAGAGTGACGGAAGCAAGCTACCAGGAATATCACCAGAGCAAGAAAGGTCAATTACCACCCCTCCCCAAATTTATATATGAAGAAACCAAAATCCTGGAAGGTAAAATTACTTGCCCAAAGTTGATCATATAATAAAAAAATTAGAATTTCAACCCATGTCCTTTGGCTTGAAATTCAAAATTCTTTCTCTCCACCATTCTATCTACATGCAAGTCAGGCAAAATTGCTGACCATTCCAATGCAATCCCTCCTCCAGTCTTCAGCATTTCATGGTATTCTCTTCCATATAGGTATTCTCTGCCCCAATCCATTTTTATATATTTAGAGGTAGTAGGTGGCCTAGCAGATAGAGTAGGGGGACTAAAGTCATGAAGACCTGAGTTAAAATATGACCTCAGACCCATACTATCCGTGACTCTGGACAAGTCACTTAACCTCTGTTTGCATCAGTTTCTTCAACTGTAATATGGGTATAATAACAGTACCTACATTGTAGGGTTGTTTGTGAGGCTCAAATGAGATAATATCTGTAAGAAGCACTTAACGCAGTACCCAGAACAAGGCAGGCATCATGGAAATGCTTACTCCTTTCCCTTATATGTCTTTGCATGTCATAAACTGAGGCTCCCATTAACTTTCCTGGTTTGGCTGAGTCACCTAAGCTAGGGGATCTAGCAGCAGAGTAGCAACAGACCTAACTGCCATAAAAGAATGCAGAAAAAACTCTCGATTAATTTTTTGACACTTTTCAGGTACCTGCCACTATATAAAGTGATTCATAGCCCAAGTGATTGGCTGGCTGAAAATCAGCCACATTTCCTCTTGGCCTATAGAAGCAAGCTGACCTTATTCTTGAGATTTCTCAGGTCCGGAAGATTCTGCTTTTTAAAATCTGAACTTCACGTTATACCGTGGATATTCTTCCCAAGAACGATGTGGCGTGAAAAGGTACTATTTCTCTCCCTCTCCTCTGAGGGCAGCAGCTATGATTTACAACAGAAGCACATGGTCATGGTAAACATGCGCTTGCACATAGGCTGAGAAGAGAGCTCAAGCATACTGTTCTTGAACCCTGCTGCTATGTGTAGAGAAGGGACAAAGTAAGATTATGAATTCTTTAAGGCAGTGGTGTCAAACTCAAATAGAAAAGGGAGCCAGAAATCTTCACAGAGGTATAACAGTGGGCCATATGTTGACTTAGTGTTAAAATGTAATATTGTCTATATTTTATTACATTTTTGTTTAATTTGCTAAATATTTCCCAATTAAATTTTAATCTGGTTCATGACACACTCAGGAGTGTTGTGGACTGCATGTGGCTCACATACAGGATACCTCTGCTTTAAGGTAGCATGATAATATAATCTAGCCTTTTAGCAGAGAAAGTTCTCTTGAGGAACACCAGCTTTAAAAGTTTTTTCCAAGTTCAAGAATTCCTGAGTTTGAGAGTTTAAATACTAGTCCTTCTAGAGAGAGAGTAGATTTCCTGGTTTATACTGTTCCTTGGAGAAGGAGAAAGGTAGTCCACGTTTTCTTGCACAGCGCCCTGTTAGAAGAGTGGAACCAGTGAGTTAGTTGTACTGTGTAAGTTTGTTGAGAAGACTATTGCTTGGAAGCTCCAAAGCATGTTTACTTTTGGGGATAGTCTAAAGCACAGAGAGATACTCGGGGGAAAGGGTAGAACTTTGGGAAAGAAGGATTTGCCAGAATTTATTGTTCAGTTTTTCGGTCATATTTGACTTTTTGTGACCCCACTTGGGGTTTTCTTGGCAGAGATACTGGAGTGGTTTGCCATTTCCTTCTCCAGCTCATTTTGCAGATGAGGAAACTAAGTCAAATCAGGTTAAGTCACTTGCCCAGAATCACGTAGGTAGGAAATGTCTGTGGCCAGATTTGAACTCAGGAAGATGAATTTTCCTGACTCCAGGTCTGGCACTCTATCCCCCTCACCATCTAGCTGCCCCTCATTAGAATTACAATTATCCCATGTTTATTTTCCTTTTGGAGGGAGGTGATGATCTGAAGGGCTGAGTGTTTCATACTTCCGTATTACTTCATGGACTCTACTGAGTCCTTCGCCTTTTATGAATTTTCTGTGGAGCAAAATAAAGGACATCTTGAATCCAATGACCGTAGAGTATTTTGAGTGCCCGTGTGAGATTTGGACGCTCTTCTACCACATCTGCGACATCCTAGGCACAATTTGTATCTGAATTTTATTTAGACGATATTTATGGATTAGTCCGGGTGAAGGCAATAAACCAAAGGAAAATAAATTGAGCCTTTAAGGGCAAGCCTTGAGAATGGAACTAGGTCTATGTGAGCTCAGAATCTTTGGGGGCTATGGGCCACAGGTTACACAAGAAACCGACTGCCTCCCACTAAGTTGTTAGCGCTCTCCCCTCCCCAGATTTCAGGCCATCTCAACATGTCTGCTTCTTGTGAACAACTTCTTCCTCTCTTCCATCTCCCAATTTTTACTTCTTGCTCTAGGTATGTTGTTGTTTAGTCATTCTTCAGTCATATCAGGCTCTTTGTGACTGCATTTGGGGGTTTTCTTGGCAAAGATACTGGAATGGTTTACCATTTCCTTCTCCAGCTCATTTTACAGATAAAGAAACTGAGGCAAACAGATTTAAGTGACTTGCCGAGGGTCACACTGCTAGTAAGCATCTGAGGCTGAATTTGAACTCAGGAAGATGAGTTTCCTGATTCCAGGCCTGGTGCTCTATCTACTGTGACACCTAGCTGCCCCTGCTCTGGGCATAGCATGTAAGATATTTAAACTCAATAACTCTGTGATTTCTTAGACCAAAACTTTGTTCCCTTGACATCATTCCCTTAGATGTGTTGTATTCTTCTATTAGAATATAAACTCCAGGATAGCAGGAAATGCCACTTTTTATATTTGTATCCCCGACACTTAGCAAAATATTAAACGCTGAGTAATTTGTTAAAAATTTTTTTTGTGTATTTTTTTTTGTGTTTGCTTAGATATGTACTTATTTTACGCCTCAATTAGACCACAAGCTCCTTGAGGTCAGGAATGCTTTCATTTTTGTCTTCGTCTTCTCAGAGACTAGCACAGTGCCATAAACACAGCATTTAGTAATTTTGCTTGTTGAAGTAAATTCTTTAATTAACCTGTGAGATTTTCCATTTCCTCAGCTATGAAAAATGAGAGGGTTAGATTTTATAATCCCTAATGTACTTTGCATCTTTCGATATTAGGTCCCTATGGTAATTTCACTCTAAAGTCATTCATCTTTTAAAGTCTTTAAATTCCATGTCTTAGTCAATGGACGGCTCTAGTGTTCCCTGTGTGCATTCTCCCACCTGCAATTAAGCATTTAATCAGAACCTAGTATGCATTATGTACTGTGCCTGCACTGGTAATACAAAGACAAAACCAATGACCAATCTCTACTTTCAGGGGGCTTAAATTTTTCTTTGCCACTGGAGCTAGATAAAAGAGAGGTCCATGGTCAGAATTTGTAAGAGAAGGAAGTGAGAGGAGAGTTAAGTGGAAGGTATCACTTCAATGATAATGATACCTCCAATGCCTTTCTTCTTTTATCCCCAGTTAGAATCTAAATTCAAGGAACAGAAATGACTATGAATTGGCAGACATTAAAATATTTAGGTTAGTTTAAAATAAATCTTGTATGGTCGAAGAATACAAACAGGCAGTTCTCAGAAGATGAAATCAAAGGTATCAATAGTCACATGAAAAAATGCTCTAAATCACTATTGGTTAGAGAAATGCAAATCAAAACAACTCTGAGGTACCAGCTCACTCACACCTATCAGACTGGCTAACATGACAGAAAAAGAAAATACTAAATGCTAGATGCAATGTGGAAAAATAGGTCCACTACTGCACTGCTGGTGGAGTTGTAAGTTGGTCTAACCATTCTGGAGAACAATTTGAAACTATACCCAAAGGGCTATAAAACTAAAGGAAAGGGAAATGGACCTATATGTACAAAAATATTTATAGCAGTTCTTTTCATGTTAGCAAAGAATTGGAAATTGAGGGGATGCCCATCCATTGGGGCATGGATGAATAAATTGTGGTATATGATCATAATGGAGTACCATCATGTTATAAGAAATGGTGAGCAAGATAGTTTCTGAAAAATATGGATTCACATGAACTGATGCGAAATGAGCAGAACCAGGAGAACACTGTATGAAGGACCAGCAACGTCGTAGCGATGATCAGCTGGGAAAGAGTTAGCTACTCTGAAGACATTTCCAAAGGACCCAAGATAAAAAATGCCATTGACGTCCAGAGAGGGAAATGATGAACTCTGAGGGCAGGTTAAAGCATACTCTTTTCACTTTCTTTATTTTGCTTGCTTCTTTTTTTGGCAACATGGCTAACATGGAAATATGTTTTGCATGACTTCACATGCATAATTGATATCATATTGCTTACCTTCTCACTGGGTAGAAGAGGAGCAGGAGGGAGAGAATTTAGAACTCTATTTTTTTAAATGAATGCTAAATAAAAAGGAGGATTTGTTCAGCAAAATAGGCATATTTTGTTAAAGCGCAACAGTATTATTTTTTGTAGTCACTGACTACAACAAGATCCCTACACAGGTCTATTTACAACTAAGAAACATTACTCAAAAAATGTCTTTCCAGAGCAGTTGAAATGCAGTTATATTCTTCTTTATCCAGAAAAATTGGTACTATTGCTTGAATTTACAGGTGTATCATGTGTGCATGCACACCTGCTGACACAACAACCGCAACAGTAATCATAATGATAATTAATAACAATAAGAACCAGTATCTACATAGTGCCTGCTCTGTGCTAGGTGCTGTGTTAAATTACAAATGCTATCTCATTTGATGATCACAAAAACTCTGGAAGGTAGGTACTATCTACATTTTATAGTTGGGGAAACTGAGGCAAACAGAAGTTAAGTGATTTGCCCAAGGTTATACAGGCAGCACACTGGAGGAGGAAGAGAGGAGATCTTTCACCTAGATGAACACTGAGCCCTGATACAAATGAAGGAGCATGGCTCATTTTGGGGACACATCTAGAAATGCCATGTTTCTCAAGTTTGCTGCAACATAGGCAAAAACCAAAGTGTACTTTTGACTAAACGACTGATTTTTATGACCCCTTTGGAAGCAGCTAAGAATATATTTCAGGCAAACCTTTGTTTTGGAAAGTACAATTTAGAGGGGCTGGAGCTACCTAGGAGTACGACAAAAGCATTTTTGTTTGTTATAAAGCAGAACTACTGTGGGCCTTTATTGAAGAGAATATGGTTTATGGTGTCTGGTACATA
>CM053627.1:187796913-187831255 GCA_028646595.1 Phalanger gymnotis | reverse complement strand
TAGAGACCAGAGTCCAGAGACCCATTGGTTCCCGAATTGGCCCCTTTTAAGTCTTTAATCTACGCCCACAGGGGTTTCACACCTGATAGGGCTTTGGGCCTGGGGCTTAGCGTTTAACAGGTGAAAGTACTTTCACCATAAACAAAAGCCAAACTCCTCAAGGGCACCCATTAAACTAAGCCCATTTTGCCTTACTGGCTTACTCCTTAACTTCTTTCTTGTTTATTTTGAGGTTAGATTTATCCAGCCATTCTGGAGAGCAGTTTGGAACTATGCCCAAAGGGCTATAAAAATGTACATACCCTTGGACCCCGCAATACCACTTCTAGGGCTGTATCCCAAAGAGATCACACAATGGGGAAAGAGACCCTTATGTACAAAAATATTTATAGCAGTTCTTTTTGTGGTAGCAAAGAATTGGAAATCAAGGGGATGCCAATTAATTGGGGAATGGCTAAACAAGTTGTGGTATATGAATGTAATGGAATACTATTGTGCTATAAGAAATGGGAAAGATACAGACTTTATAATAACCTGGAAAGACCTACATTATATGATCTAAGTGAGTGGAGCAAAACCATGGAACATTGTACCCAACCACAGATATATTGATTCTGTGATGACTAACTTTGATAGAATTGGCTCTTGTCAGCAATACAAGATTCAAAGACAATTCCAAAGGACTCATGATGGAATATCTACATGCAGAAAAAGAACAATGGAATCTGAATGCAGACTGAAGTAAACTATGTGCTCTCTTTTTTTCTTTTGTTTTCTTCTTTTTTTTGGTTTTGTTTCTTCTTTCTCATGATTCCTTCCATTGGTCATAATTCTTCTTTACAACTTGACAATTGTGTAAATAAGTTTAATGCAAAGGTGTATGTAGAAGATATATCAGAATCCAGGCCATCTTGGAGGGGAGGGGAAGGAGGGAGGGGAAGAAAATCTGGAACTCAAAAACATGCAGAACTGAGTGTTGTAAACTAAAAATAAAAAATCTTAATTAAAAGAAAAGATTTATCAAGTTCGGGGGGGGGGGTGGAGGTCCCTCACTAGTATAGTTTTGCTATCTATTTCTTTCTGAAATTCTCTTAACTTCTCTAAGAATTTGCATGCTATACCACTTGGTGCATATATGTTAAGTAATGATATTGCTTCATTGTCTATGGTGCCTTCTAGCAGGTTATACTGTCCTTCTTTATCTTTTTTAATTAGATCTATCTTTGCCTTTGCTTTGTCTGAGATTAGGATTGCCACCTCTTCTTTTTTTTTACTTCAGCTGACGCATAATATATTCTACTCCAGCCTTTTACCTTTACACTGTGTCTATCCCCCTGTTTCAAATGTGTTTCTTGTAAACAAAATAGTGTAGGATTATGGTTTTCAAACCATTCTGCTATCTGCCTCTGTTTTATGGTAGAGTTCATCCCATTCACATTCACAGTTCTGATTACTATCTGTATCTTTTTCTCCATCCTATTCCCCCCCCGCCCCGTTTATGCTTTTATTTCTCCCTCCTCCCTTCCACTCCTCAAAAGAATTTTGCTTTTCACCACCACCTTCCTCATTTTACCCTTCCTATTGATCCCCCTCCCTTTTCTTACCCTTTTCCTCTTGCTACTTGTTCCCCCTTCTATCCATCCCCCTCTTTTCTCTGCCATTTCCCTTCCTACTGCCTCTAGTACAAGTTTGATTTCTATACTTATCAGAATATATTATTCCCTTCTTGAACCAAATCTGAAGAGAGTAAAGGTCAAATACTGCTCTTCTCCCTCTTTTCTTTCCCTTTACTATAATATGTTTTTGTCCCTCTTCGTGTGCTGTAATTTACCCTTTTCTACTACCTCCTTACCCCCTCTCCCAGAACTATCCCTTTATGTCCCTTAATTATGGTTTTTTATCATTATATCAGTTATTTTATACTGACACCTTGAGTCAAAGTACATCCTTTCAAATTGTCATAATAACTGTCCTATTCTCAAAATTGACATATGTAAAACAATATAATCCTACATAAGGATGTAAACAATTTGCCCTTATTGATTAACAAGATTTTTTCCCACCCTGTTTACCTTTTTAGATCTCTCTTGGGTTTTGTATTTGAAGATCCAAATTTGCATAGAGCTCTGGCCTTTTCATCAGGAAGGTCTGGAATTCCCTTATTTCATTGAATGTACATATCCTTGCCTGAAAATTATGCTCAGTTTTTCTGGGTAGTTGATCCTTGGTTGTAGTCCAAGCTGCTTTACTTTTCAAAATATCATATTCCAATTTCTCCTGTCTTTTAATGTAGAAGCTGCAAGATCCTGCTGATCTTGACTGTATTTCCATGATATTTGAATTGTTTCTTTCCGGCAACTTGCAGAATTTTCTCTGTGCTCTGATTATTCTGGAATTTGGCTATAATATTCCTTGGAATTTTCTATTCAAGATCTCTTTAAGGGGGTGCTCAATGGAATCTTTTGATGATTATTTTACCCTCTGGTTCTAGGACCTCAAGGCAGATATCCTTGATGATCTTGGAAGATACTCTCCAGGTTCTTTTTTTCATCATGACTTTCTGGTAGACCAATAATTCTTAGATTGTCTCTCCTAGATCTATTTTCCAGGTCAGTTGTTTTTCCGGTCAGATATTTCATGTTTTCTTCTATTTTTTCATTCTTTGGATTTGGTTTGACTGATTCTTGATGTCTTACATAGTCATTAGCTTCTACTTGCTCAATTCTAACTTTTAATGAATTGTTATCTTCATTTTGCTTCTGAGCCTCCTTTTCCATTTGGTTCATTTTATTGTTCAGGGCATCATTCTCTCTAATTACATTCTCAATCTCCTTCGCCATTTCACTAATTTTACTTTTCGAAGATTTGTTCTCATTAGTGAATTTTTTTCTATTTTTTCTTTTACCGCTCTAATTTGTTTTTTAAAATCCTCCTTGAGCTCTTTGAAGAATGCTTTTGGAGCTTGAGACCAGTTCCCATTCCCTTTTGAGGTTTCAGATGTGGGCATAGTGTCAATGCTGTCTTCTTCTGAATTGGCATTTTGATCTTCCCTTTCTCCATAAAAAGAATCAATACTCCTCAGTTTTCTGGAGTGCTTCATCATGCTGGTCAACTTTTTCCTGGCTTTAAAGTGGATTTCTGCTTCTGGGGCTCAGGGGGCTCTGTCCCAGGCTTCTTGTGCTGGGAATTGTGGGCCTAGTTACTGGCTTTATGTGCTATTGCCTCTGATTTTGTGAGATGTGGGAGAAGAATGATCTGGCTGCTGGAAGTCTTCTCTTTCCCTGGGGCTGCGCTACAGCCTGGGTGGTCTCAGCCAGAGATGAGAGCCATTTTACCTGGTCATCATGGCTCCTGAAAGTTCAAGAAGGTGAGTTTCAAACCTGTAGACTGTGGGCTGCAAGCCTTGGGAATAGTTGTTCTCATAGCTGCAGGCACTGTGTTGCTCCTCCTATAGGAGGCCTGGGGATCACCACCAGCATCGCATGCCCAGCATTCTCCAAGCCTAGATTGCAGGCTGAGTTCCTCAGCTGCTCCCACTTTGGTGTGATCTGGTGCATCTCTGCATGCCATGTGCTCCTCCAGCCTACAGATCCATCCTGTTGACTCTGAGGACTCTCCTGGCTTGGAAATTTGCCACACGCTGTCTACTAGTGACTTCTAACTCTCTCAGATCTACTCTGACTCACGTTTTTAAAGGTATCTGACAGAAGTTGTGAGAGAGCTCAGGTAAGACACTGCTTTCACCTGGCCATCTTGGCTCCACCCCTTCTTCCCCCTAATTTGGGGCTTTCTTAGCAAAAGTACTGGAGTGGTTTGCCATTTCCTTTTCTGGTTCATTTTACTAAGTCAAAAAAAATCAAGTGATGTGCCTAGGGTCACATTGATAGTTAAGTGTCTGAGGCTGGATTTTAATTTAAGAAGAGTAGTGTTGCTGACTCAAGGTCTGGCACTCTATCCACTGCATCACCTCAGCAAGCTACTAATTATAATATCTTTGTAGTTGAGGGGAAGGGGTCTATCCTCTTTTCCAGAATACCTGCTGATTACACTAAGGTCTCCCTCCCATTCAGTCCCTCTGAATCTCCTCAGCAACAACAATTTGATATAAGGGTAGCAACCCAGGAGATCTGGGCTCTCTACCAGGATACATACACAGGTTGTTCTATACTGGAACCACCAATGAGGACCTGCAGGGCTATAGTGTCAGGGAATCCACATGCACTTGCATGCCTGTAACTAACAAACCTCCTGACTCTTGATTTTCTGAGCTTTTATGTGTCTTCTCTTACCTTCTCATCCATATTCCCCTGATAAGAATATATTAAGGTTTATAATGGAGCTCTACATGAAAAATATCAAAGTCTTCAGCCATTTCAGACTCTCACACTATTCAGATTAACCTCAATTACTTAATGGGCAAGGTCTCAGTCAAACTGAGACCTGTTAAAGACTTTAGCATAAAAAGGTCAAAGTCTCCCACTGTATCCAGGGCTATCTTCATTCATCTGATCTATATCTTGCCACTAGATGGAGATGGCTCTGGTGGAGAAAATGAGGCTGGTGACTTTGCACAGTCCTTCAATTAAATCCAATTCACTAGCATGTCATGGTATTATCTTCCTGTTGTCATGGTCTTCTTCCAGATAAAAAGGACAAACAACAACAATGAATGTGGTACAGTCTACTTAATCCAAACAAAGCAAAGTTAAGCACAAAAAAACACAGTGAATACACAAATAGTTAAAACAAACTCCTTATTGTCCATGTCAGGCCTTTTTCTTCCCTTTCACCAGCGATGCTTACCATCTTCTCACCAAGAAAACAGCATTTTCCAAATTTAGTTTGGAAATGTCTTGTAAGATTTTATTTAATTCTTCATGTGAACCAAAGAGAGAGAACTGCGAGGAGTAAATCTTTTATTTCTGAGGTGAACATCTGGATAAAGAAAAGAAAACTCAATTGCTGCTACAGTTATCAGCTGCATACATAACCATTTATGATTTCAGCATGTATTAACACCAAAATTACACTAGATTAGTTATTTAAGAACACATTGATTTCATTTATCAGGTAGTTTGCATTTTCATTGATGCTTGAAGCTTTCATTTTAGACTATACACAGTACTTTCTTCTGATGGTCTTTCCCCTAGCACTTCAGAGACTTTTAACTAAAAATGAGACTAGCAATTCAGCCAGCCAGAGCAGAATGCAGCAGTTACTTAAGAGTACTTGACACCTACTTAAATTCTACACAACAGCTTCCATCAGTAAGTGAAGAATACTTGATTCACTCGCTATAACCAGGAAAATCTGAATTGGAAATGTGATGTTTGTGTTTGTCCTTTGGGGAATCTGAAGAGGTCGACATGATGAGTATCCAGATTTTCAGGCAGAGTCATAGAATAATTGGTAACAACAGGAATGGGAACTCTTTCAGAATTAGCCTCAAATTCAGAGTAATGATCATGATAATAATGATTAATGCTAGTTCACATTTATGTAACCCTTTAGGGTTTAGGAATTCTTTCTCTCTCAACCCCATGAGGCAATACTGTAATTATTATCTCTATTTTACACATGAGAAAATTTAGCATCAAAGATAGGGAAATGACTTGCCCAAAGCCAAATATTATGATCTCACTTTATATTATTATAATAATGATAAAAATAGTTGAGAGATAGTATAATAGAATGAATAGAAATTTAGCCTTAGAGCAAGAAGAGTTTTCAGATTCTATCTCTGATATATACCTGCTGTGTGACTAGGAACAAGTCACTTCATCCCTCAGTGCCCTAGTCTACTATCCAAGAATATGAGTTACTATAGCTGAATTGCCAATCTGCCAAGACTGGGAGAATTTCTAGACCAAGAGTTCTCTCCACTAATAAAATTACAGAGTTTGACAGTAAAAAATTATTATTATTATTATTATTGTTAATAATAATAATAAATTGATTTTCTGCTATTGAAAACTCATGTTATTTTTTATTTCTATGAAATTTCATGTCTTTAAATTATATGCCTCTACATTCTCTCCCATGGAAATCATCTATTTTGTGCAAATGATGAAGTTTTTTAACCTGATCCATATATGATATTCCCTTTTAGGATTAGCCTTGCCTTTGTATATTGCAATTTTAGTATTCAGTAATTTAAGTTTTTAGCATTGATTTCAAATATAACATACTGAAGTCATAAAGAGTTATATATGCTAAATGGAGGAACAACCAAGAATTTTCTTACTCCTTTCTCGATCTTTACATAGAAATGAAGTGATATGGCCAAGATCCTATCTATGTTTCCTGAAACCAGGCCCAACATTCCTTATAGGCTACAAAGACTCTTCTCCTATAAGAATGTATAATGATAAATGTTTATGGTAATCAGTTAAAGAATGGAACCATAAGGATTAGTACTCCAGGCACTCCGATATTTGTTGCCTCCACTCCCAAAATCTATTTGTAAAGTATCAACGGGAGAAAATATAAATTTGAGACACATGCCAGGTAGATAAAAGAATTCATTATATAGGTTATTCTCTACTCAATCAAAGGATATATTTTTTTAATTAACAACATTTATTTTCTTTCCTCCCCCACTGGAAAAAGAAAAGAAAAAGAAAATCCTTGTAAAAAATATGTGTAGGGAGCAGAGCCAAGATGTTGGAATGAAAGCAAGGACTTGCTTGAGCTCTCCCTCAGACACCTCCAAATACCTATGAAAATGACTCTAAACAAATTCTAGAGCAGCAGAACCCCAAAAAAATGACAGGGTGAAACAAATTTCCTGCCCAAGACAACCTGGAAGGTTGACAGGAAAGATCTGTTGCACCAGTCTAAGAGAAGAATGTAGTCCAGCATGGGCTTCACCAGTACAGTCACAGATGGGCCAGAGCAACCTGGAGCAGGCCTCAGGGCACTGAATCACTTGCAGCTGTGGTGATTCCCAGACTTCTGAACTCCCAATTGCCAAAGACGGCTTAGAAGGTCAGTACAAAAGGTCTTTCAGACCTGGGTAAGAGAGGAGCATGGTCAGGTGCCAGCCCCAGGGTGGTGGCAGTGGTGGTGGAAGCAGTGGCAGCTGCAGCAGCAGTGGTGGCTTCTTCCAGAGCTCTTGGCCCACAGATGGTGGGGGAATCAAGTGGGTGATCGAAGGGGGATTGCAGGGATCTCTTTTTTGGTGCTGAGGAAGGATTCTCTTGCTTTGCCCATGCTTAGATTTGGATTTCAGTCCTGGGTGGCAGTCCTGGAGCAAGGAAGAGCCCTGGTGTGGTGGTGCTAGTGGTGGAGGTGGAGAGGGAATCTTTCTCACAGTTCCAATGAAGAAAAGAATACTTATGGTCACTCACAGAAAAGCAAAGTAATTGCTTTTCCTTTGATCATACCACCTTGGATGAATTGAAATTTTACAAGTCCCTAGAAATATCTCTGCTGCATAAAACCCCTGAAGCTTGGACAATACACCCTCCACACTGGAAGCAGAGTTCTACTTTAACAAAGAGTTAGAAAGTCAACTAATTGGCTAGGAAAATGGGCAAACAGTAGATAAAAAAATCAGACTATAGAATCTTACTTTGGTGACAAGGACAATCAAAAAAGACAAACAGAAAATGATGAATCCAAAGCTCCTACATCCAAAGCCTCCAAGAAAAATATGAATTGGCCATAAGCCATGCAAGAGCTCAAAAAAAGATTTAGAAAATCAAGTAAGATAAATAGAGGAAAAATTGGGAAAAGAAAGGAGAGTGATTCAAGAAAATCATGAAAAATGAGTCAATAGCTTGATAAAGGAGACCCCCCAAAAATACTGAAGAAAATAACATCTTAAAAAAGGACCAGGGGGCAGAGCCAAGATGGCAAAATAAAAGGGACTTGCTCGAGCTCTCATCCAAATCCTTCTAAATGTGAGGCAATGCCCATTCATTGAATAGGCCTGTTGTTTAAGAAATGAGTCAAGGGATGGCCCCTTTAATAAAAAAAAAAGAAATCAAACTGGGAGGGGGAGACCCTCAGAATTGCTGGCCAAAATAGTAAATAGTGAATTACAATTTACATTCACTTTGAGCCTGGAGGAATCAAAAAATGACCATTATGTGGTGCTTGGGCAGAGACCTATTGTTGTCAATGAGAGCCAGAGTGAATTGGATTTAAGTCATAGTCTCAGTATAAGAGGGAAGGCCCAAACGTCAGGGATGCCCCCACCTTCCTCTGCCTCAGTGTCTTTCTCCTCCATGAATCAGGTCCTTAAGAGGCCTGTCTGAAAGTTTGAAACAAATAAAGGGGAGCCCTAAAAGTTACTTTACTCCTCCCTTTATCCCAGCATAAGAGTTCTTCTTGCCGCAACCTTTGCAAATCTCTTCAATGCCTGGACAGCCCTAATTTTTGGAAAATTATTTCTTATATTGAGCTAGAATATGCTCTACTAAAAGTTCTAGCATTGGTCCTAGCCACACATTCTGGACTCACATAGAATAAAATTCGTTCTTATTACACAAGAGCTTTAGAAGTACTTAAAGGTACCAATAATGTTTTCCCCAGACTCTTTCCTCTAGGATATGCTTCCTAAACCATACCTCTTAAAACATGACCTATTATTACCTCTTAATAAGGAGGTAATATTAGCACATACTAAGTGTTTAATGAAAGGTTGTTAACTGATTAATGGGTTAGTTGGTTGGTGGTTTCCAGACTCCATGATGTGCTAAGTGATCTCTAGTTTTTCAATTATCTTTTTATATGAACTTAATAACGTATTGGGAATGAAGAGTACAGGGGGATTCTATCTCTCTTATATTGGATTCCTGTATTTCTACTGATGGAAACTAAGATTACATTGGCTTTTTAAATATCTCTGCCACACTGCTATTTCATTCTAAATTTATGACCAAAGAAATCCTCAATCTTATATACAAAAATATAAATTGTCCAGGTGAATAGAAGAGGAAATAAAATACCTAAATAGCCCCATCTGAGAAAAAGAAATTGAGCAAGCCATCAACGAAATCCTTAAGAAAAAATCTCCAGGGCCAGATGGTTTTACATGTGAATTCTATCAAGCATTTAAAGAACAATCAATTCCCATACTGTATAGACTATTTGGGAAAATAAGCAAAAGAGTCTTACCAAATTCTTTTGATGACACAAATATGGTAATAATTCATAAACCCAGGAAGGGCCAAAACAGAGAAAGAAAATTATAGACCAATTTCCCTAATGAAAATTGAAGCAAAAATTTTAAATAATATATTAGCAAAAAGATCGCAGCAACTTATCATGAGAATAATGCCCTTTGACCAGGTAGTATTTATTCCAGGAATGCAAGGCTGGTTCAATATCAGGAAAACTATCAGTGTAATTGATCATATCAACAACAAAACTAGCAGAAACCATATGATTATGTCAATAGATGCAGAGAAAGTTTTTGACAAAATACAACACCCATTGCTATTAAAAACACTAGAAATCATAGGAATAAATGGAGTCTTCCTTAAAATTATAAGTAACTTCTACCTAAAACCATCAGCAAGCACTATATGTAATGGGAATAAGCTAGATGCAGTCTGAATAAGATTGAGGGTGAAACAAGGATATCCATTATCATCCCAATTATTTGATTTGGTACTAGAAATGTTACCTTTAGCAATAAGAGAAGAAAAAGAAATTGAAGGAATTAGAATAGGCAAAGGAGAAACTAAGTCATCACTCTTTGCAGATGATATGATGATTTACTTAAAGAACCTTGAAAATCAAGTAAAAAACTACTTGAAATGATAAATAACTCTTGCAAAGTTGCAGGACATAAAATAAACCCATACAAATCCATGGCATTCCTACTATTACTAACAAAGTTCAACAGCAACAGATAGAAAGAGAAATTCCATTTAAAGTTACTGTAGACAATATAAAATATTTGGGACTGTACCTGCTAAGACAAGTGCAGGACCTATATGAACACAATTAGAAAACCCTTTTCACACAAATAAAGTCATATCTTAATAAATGGAAAAACATCAGTTGCTCATGGTTAGGTCAAGCTAATATAATAAACATGACAATTTTACCTAAATTAATTTACTTATTCAGTGCCATACCAATCAAACTACCAAAAAATTAATTTACAGAGCTGGATAAAATAACAAAATTCATCTGGAATAACAAAAGATACAGAATATCAAGGGAATTAATGAAAAGAAATGCTAGGTAAGGTGGTCTAGCCATAGCAGATATCAAACTGTACTATAAAGCAGCAGTCATCAAAACTACTTGCTACTGGCTAAGAAACAGAGTGGTGAATCAGTGGAATAGGCTAGTTACACAAGACACAGTAGTCAACGACTGTAGCAATCTACTCTTTGATAAATACAAAGAATCCAGGTTTTGGGTTAATAATTCGCTATTTCACAAAAACTGCTGGGAAAAATGGAAAATGGTATGGCAGAAAATGTGCATAGACCAATATCTTACACTGTATACCAAAATAAAGTCAAAATGAGTTCATGATTTAGATATTTACCTGTCAGATTTATGGAGAGGAGAAGAATTCATGACTGAATAAAAGATAAGAGTGTTACAAAATGCAAAATGGATAATTTTTGGTTACATTAAATTGAAAAGTTTTTGTACAAACAAAGCCAATGCAACAAAGATTAGGGGTGAAGTAGAAAATTGGGAAAGAATCTTTACAACCAGTGTCTCTGATGAAGGCCTCACATCTAAAATATACAGAGAACTGAGCCAAATTCATAGGAATACAAGTCATTCTCCAAATGAGAAGTGGTCAAAGGATATGGACAGTTTTCAGAAGAAGAAATTAAAGATATCTATAGGCATATGAAAAAAAATGCTCTAAATCACTATTGATTAGAGAAATGCAAATCAAAACAACTCTTAGGTACCACATCTCTTCTGTCTGATTGGCTAAAATGACTAAACAGGAAAATGATAAATGCTGGAGAGGATGTGGGAAAATTGGAACGTTGTTACATTGCTGGTGGAGTTGTGAACTGAACAAGCCATTCTGGAGAGCAGTCTGGAACTATACCCAAAGGGCTATAAAAGGTGTGCATACCCTTTGACACATCAATTCCACTTCTAGGGCTATATCCCAAAGAGATCACACAAGTGGGAAATGAACCAGTGGGAAATGTACAAAAATATTTATAGCAGCTCTTTTTGTGGTACCAAAGAAGTGGAAATCAAGGGGATCCTCATCAATTGGGGAATGGATAAAAATTGTGGTATACAAATGTAATGGAATACTTTTGTAGTATAAGAAATGAGGAGCAGATGGACCTCATTACACCTTGGAAAGACTTACTTGAACTGATGCTGAGTGAGGGGAGCAGAACGAGATCATTATACATGATTACAGACATATGGTATCTTTAAGGACTTAGATATACTTGGCTCCTCTATCAATGCAAAGTTCAAATACAGCTCCAAATACTCATGATGGAAAAAGCTATGCACATCCAAAGAAAAAATTATGGAGTCTGAATGAGATAGAGGCAAACTATTAACTACTGGCTCTCTTTTTCCTCTTCTTTTTTAATTTCTTCTTTCTTATGTTTCATTCCTTTGGTTATAATTCTTCTTCACAACTGGACTATTATGTTAATAAGTTCAATGTGAAGGTGTATGTAGAACGTACATTGGATTACATGCCATCTTGTGGCGGGGGGGGAGGGAGGGAGAAAAACTTTGGAACCCAAAAACTTGTGGAATGGAGAGAAATCAACAATCTCTCTGTAATTACCCCAGCCTGATAAACCAGTCTCACCACCTTGGTGTCCAACACAATCTTTGTCACATTGGAGCAGAATCATAACTAGAAATTCTGTTATCTAAGACAAATTCACTTGAGGATACAAGGAAAGAGCCCACTTTGGGTTTGGGAAAGCTTCAGGATCCCACTGTGGCCAATGTGTATCACCCTTATTGCCATTTTTGAGTGTCATTTCTCAAAGATATGTCATTCCCTGGCCTATCTATGGCACAGTTTAGCACTGGCGAGATTATTCTAGGAGAAGGTATAGCCCATTTTGCAGATAATTCAACCATATTTTCCATGGTACAGCCATCCCTCACCCCTTGGTTGAGGTTACATGATAGAATACCAAAAGGAACAGGGGAGCAATCCCTGCATGGTGTGCATGTGACCATAATAGTACACTGGTGAAGGCAACCTGGGGCCTTGTGATGTATCTAAATCAGTCACTTGGACAAACTACATGGGATGTTAGCTATAGGCCAGAGGATCATTGAAGGAGGAAAGTATTTCTCAAATCAATACCAATGCCTTGAGGGCCTGCACTATTTCCCACAAATACCACCCCAGTTATAATTATCTACTGTGACCTTTCAGACTTCTTCAACATTTCTACAAGAACATAACAAAAGACTTTGTCAAAAATCTTGCTGAAATCCAGATGTACTATGTTTGTATGTGGTCGGTGAAACTTCAATACAATGCAAATAGAAGTTGTAAGAGAAAATTATAATGGTGGTGATATTTTTAACTTAATATATTTAATTATATAAGAATATATATATGCATATGCATTTATATGATATATTTGTGTGTATTGATGTGTATAAACACAAACATACATGCATACATATATAAACATATATGTATACACATACATACATATACACACATACACACAATCAAAGACACTTGGGTTGCAGTTCTTTTCAGTATAAAAATGAATTCAGTTCTTTTTGTTTGATTCCAAAATTACTCCAATGCCTCTTCATTCCAGAAATAAGCCATATTGCTAAATTAACAATTATGGGTTCCTTCATTATATTTAAGGCTCCAAAGTATTCCATAATCGACTTAATTTGTGAAAGGTTGCACCATATTTCTTATATTCCCCTAATTGTAGCAACAGTATAAAAAGAAGTAATGAGTTTAGTTTGTTGTGATCTGTTCTCATTGAATCCTTATTCTTTTCCAGTGATCACTGCTTTATTTTTCTGAGCAGTATCTGACTGGACTCAAATTGAGGAATATTAAATATCTCAATGCAGCTGAAAATGGGGTAAAATGCTAAAATACATGATAATGCTCCAAACAAAACAACTTCATTGTCATTTCTACATCATTCCAATATAAATCATTGACCAACAATACACCAATGGATTATTTTCTCAGTAAAATGTAGTGAATTTTCGTTGAAGTTCCTAGCTAGGAAAATCATTTTCATATCAGGAAAGCCCAGATTTAGGGTCAGCTGAAGAAGACTTCTTAGCTTAACAGTGAGTATTATATAAGAATAGAATCAGAAACACATGGAATTCCTTGAAAGTGACTACAGGCAGTAAAATGCAGCTATAGTGAAATTAGAATACTACAAAGCTCTTTGTCCTGTCTCTTAATTCTAGTTCTAAAAAAGGGATTCCAAGGAATACAGTTCCTATTTTGCCAGAAATTTGCACTATTTTTTCTGTCGATTTGTTGATATTTGTAAGATTTTAAGAACTATGTAGGGAACAAATAATATTCTCATTATGTAACCCAGATCTGACATATAGCATGATATCCAAAACCCCCTTCTTTCTGGGATCATTTGCCTTAACTTCTTTCATGACAAAATATCTGAATATTTTCACAGTAGGGAGCTGGCTCTGCTCACTATAATACATCGTTACCACTCACTCTCTGGCTCCTAGTGTGTGATTTTGTCTGCATCTGTGTATCTGTGTGGGTGTGGGAGTAGGTGGGCATGGGTAGATGAACTTTCTCACTATTCGTCACAGTAGCTCCAGAGCCTCTACTACTGTTTCCCATTCACTATGCAAAATCAGGCACCATAACACAACTAATTCTTAAACATGAAGTATTTATTAAATAAGAATACAAAAGCAATGATCAAGACATTTTCTCAATAGAAGCCAAAAGCAGGAGTAGTCACAATATAACAATTCAACTGCAAATATGCATTGTATGCATTTGGAAAAGAGATATAATAAACATCTTTAAAAAACTAGAAGTGAGGAATACGAGTAGGAAAACTCAGGTACTGAAGGCAACCCATGACCCTGGACTGCCAGCCTTAGTTGTCCTTGGTCTTCTTAAAGAATAGTCTATACAACATGCCACTGGCTGGATAAAAACATTTCTCTGCTATATGATTCCTTTTTGGAATTCTTGTTCAGCAAAACTGCTTCTCTGCTTTTGGTGTCTCGGGACACTAAAGCAAAGTTAAGCTCTTTTAGTGCACAGCCACCCTTGACAGGGTACTGAGAAAATATACTCATTTAGCAAAAAAGATATCAGCATAGCTCAAAACAGATGTAAAACTTGCTCTTCTAATTTTCTTTACCCCTCTCAAACTATAGAGTGTACTTTACAAAGGATGATGGAGACACTCCTGAGAAATTTCCTTTCTTTCAGACTCTAGATGGCCCTGAAAAGCAATAACCCCAGGCATCTTTCTATAGAGAAGCAGGATTCATCTCTCCTCCAATCATATTCCAGTAGCTTCAGAGTCAGCTCATTGAATTTCTCCATCCAGTCAGGTCTCATCAAAGCAATGCTCTTTTGAAATTTGCACCACTTCATGTTGGAAATAGCTGCAGAGACTATTTTTCTGATTATCGTTTATATTCTTAGTCTTCTATCTCTGAATTCTCTGGAGATGCTTCCTTTCCGGCTTCTACCCTTATCAGGGTCTCTCCTACCTTTTCTCTCATTTTTGGGTACCTGACACTGTTGTAAAGCCTTAGTTTCATATATGCCCCAAATAACCCAATCTTAAATCTTTCCCTGAGAAAAACATATTAATCTATTTATGTGGTTCCACTGTGATATAACATTACATTATTATATCCTATTATTTTGAATTCACTTTGAATTTAAACACACAGGAAAAAAAAAACATTTCCCCACAGCACAACACTAAAAGAGGATTCATTATAAAACCATGAATTTACCTTGTACAATATTTACTTTAAAAAACTATGTAAGTACAACATATCATTTTCAAAGCCACTTTGCTTTCTATGTTTCCTTCTAAATTTTCTTTCATTATCTGTTGTGTATTTTTTTTATATGTTTCTCTCTCTTCCCAACCCACCCTAGAGATAGCTACCATGAAATACAAATATGTATATATGTAGAACCATGCTATATATACTTCTATTTATCAGTTCTTTCTCTGGGGGTAGAAAGCATTTTCTTTCATAAGTCCTTTGTAGTTGATTTGAGTATTTACAATACTAAAACTGAGTTAACCACTCAAACTAAAAATCCCCATTTAAATGTTAGATTGGAAATTCTAAAAATTAAAAGTGAGATCATTATATCCTACTAACATTTATGGTTATTCTTGTATTTCAAATATATTTTTCTTCCAAGCTAATTCCAATAGTTTGTTTATAGATATTCTCATATTAATTAATATCACTTTTACTATATTAAATATTTTTTATCCTTTGTAAGAAGTTTGATAATCAGGTTCCAATCACTTTCTGAAATTATTGTCCTACTACAAATTTTCTTAGGAACTAGATGCTAAAGTAATTTAAAAAAAATAAAGTTTCATCTTTCTCTTTATAGCTGTTACTCAGTATTTCACTTTTCCTATACTTGCAAAAGCATCTTTTAAAACATTTTCAGTATCTTTAGTTCTCAGATCAGGTGACATATCCTTATCTATGGGTCCTCTGTGTGGCTGTATCTGCATTGCTAAGAAGAAGGGATTTAGTTATTACTCATGTTAGCTTCCATATTTAATAATGTGTACAGAAAATCAACAAATATTAAAAACTAAATATTCACATAATCAAAGTTATATCACAGAAAGAGTTGTTATTCATAAAAGAAAACTCACTGGGAAGCTTTGAAAAAAATAATGACTGTATCCCTCTAAGGCTTGGTTATCCAATAATTCTCAGAAGAAGAATATTTTCAATAGGTCCCTACCCGTGCAAAGGGCACCTTAATAAATCCAAAATAAGACCATATAGTGTGGCTCAGGCATGGCATTCAATGTGGCAACTTCACTCCATTTTTCTCCTTCCTGCTGGATTGCTAACCCAACCTGTGCTCACAGTAGTAAGTCAAACTCTTATGGCTACTACTTCATTCTATCAGGTCTGTAAATAGTTTGTGTTTATTGCATCTTCTTTTTTTGTCTGAAGGTGAATTTATCAATCTTCCTTAGAGAAATGTTTTGTTTCTGTCCCTTTTATCAACCAAAATGTCCATGTGTGAAAAGGGAAGTACCTTATATTACAACAAAAAGAAATTATATAGTGAGAGAAAGTGATTTTCTTCCAGGCTACAAAGTAATTAGTAGATTCTAGGTAAGAATTCAAATCCTACTCCTTTCCTCTTAGAGTATTTTATCTCACCATCATAGGCAGTTGGTTTCCTTCTCCTATTTTGGTGTATTCTTGAGTAAATGTAGAGTCTCAGAATAGCATACTTCACATTAAAGTCTAGGAATTAAATTTCATTATAGGCTACTGATTTGCTTATACAAGAATTGCTAAATAAAAGAATAGTCTCAAAGAACTTCAACTCACAACAGCACACATGTGCAATTGAGATCCCTCAGATTACAAAGGAAGAAGAATTAAATCTTCCAGCTGCATGGGTGGTATCCCTGGGGTGATTTGATCCTGCCAAATGTTCTCACCATATGAAATCTTGAAGTAACATCAATACTCTGAATAACTGTACCATCTGAGTCATAATTAACACCAATGGTAGGAGACCATCTGCTGGATCTTGTAAATTTGCTCCTGAGTAAATTGGGAAGTATTGTTCCATTCACCTATCCTGATAGTCAGAGGCTCCTCACCAAACCTGGACAGTATTTGAAATCCACAGTTACGACCATATGCCTGTTCTTCTTGACTCTAGAAATTGATGTTCAGGGGAACCCTGATTTTGAGTGAGGTTCTGACACCTGGAGGAGTATTCCATACTTTGATATTCTCTTGCAAAATGACACTAACTTGTCATTATTTGATGGAGGAGTGCCAAAGGTTTCTGCCTTGGCTCAATTTCAGATTAAAGAAAGGAAAAAGAGTCAGCCCCAGCCTGTAGAACAGAATAGGTAAATAAAATTCAAATGATGCCAATTCACTAAGCAGAGTTTCCAGAGCTCTGATCTCCCTTCCCAATTTTGAAGCAGGTCAGGTTATCACACAGGATCTCAGCCAAAATGTGCAATCACTATTTAGCACCTCAATACTAGAAGCACATGGCCATTTACAGATCAGAAAAGGGAGGTTGGCAATTCATTCTCATAAATCCTGCAAACTGAAGAGCCCTCTTAAAATGTACATGGGAAGTTTGGATCAAGGAAGAATCAGCTTATGCTAACCTAATTTCTGCCAGGCAGGAAACAGTCTCTCCAATAAAAAGGACAAAAATAAGCCTTTTATCACATTAGTTCAGCACAAAAATAGACCAAATTGTTTTTTAATGAAAGTTAATTTGCTATTAAAATGCATTTTTAAAACCTAAAAATACAGACTACTATGTTCCTTTAGAAATCTGACGGAAAACATAAGTTTCTTGATCCTTCAGTTGTTGAAACAGGACTTACTGAGCACCCAATTTCACAAGTCACCGAAGGATTGGATTCTGTAATGATCACTTACTTCTCAGCCAGCTTCAAGTGGCAAACAACAGTACTTAATGTGACTATATTTTGGATCAGGGTAATGTCAATTTCATGACTGAGAGGCTCCCATTTGCCTCCAAGTATCCATTTAGCCAGCACCTACCTCTTTCACCAGTTTCCTCGTGGTTGAATTATTCTCTACATTGTTCCTTCATGGTCTTTTCAACTCTTTGTACTTTTGGTTTATTTCAATAGTTAGTCTATACTCTAGATATGTGATTTTACTAATGGCATCAGATTTCCTCTGCTCTGATTTGGGATCCATTTCCTCCAACTGTTCAGCAATGTTGATGATGGGAACTTGCTGGGAATTCCAGTTTGTTGAATGATTGAGTCTGGCAAAACTAGGTAGGGGATACAAGCAGTCTGCCCCTTATATTATGTTTGCAGCATGGTACAGTTGAAAGAGACATGGATTTAAAGTTAAAGAACCAAGTGCAAATTCTGACTTACACTCACTGTCTGTGTGATCATGGGGAATTCACTTACTTAACCTGTCAAGGCCTCACCTTCCTCAACAGCAGAATGATAGGGCTTAAACTAGATGTTTTCTGAGGTCTTTTTTTAAAATCTCCAAACCTGTGATCCTATGACCAGACAGAATATGTGAGAAATAACAAAAATAACATTGACTTACACTTGTGTAGTGTTTTAAGAAATACTTTAAATACATTTTCTCATTTGAGCCCCACAAAAGCCCTGTGAGTCAAGTCCTATTATCTTCATTTTACAGATGAGAAAACTGAAGCTGAGAAAAGTTAAGTGACTTGCCTGGGGTCACATAACCAGTAAAAGTCTGAGGGAGAATTCAATCTCAGGTTTTCCTTATTCTAAGGCCAGAACTCAATTCACTGTTCAAGCAGTGTTTTGCAACTCTTGAAGTACTATATAAATTTCAGTTGTTGTTGCCATAATTCTGATATTCACCTGGATACCAATTTCATATTTAATCTCTGTTTTTGTGATTCTACACACTTAAAAAAAATTCCTGTGGGAAAATACTGCCATATTATTAGATTTACTAACGATGCCACTAGTAAGATCACAAATCTAGAGCATAGACTAACTATTGAAAAAAAGCACCAAGAGTTGAAGGAACAACATAGAGAATAATTCAACCACAAGGAAACTGGTGAAAGAGGTAGGTGCTAGCTAAATAGATACTTGGAGGTAAATGGGAGCCTCTCAGCCATGAAATTGACATTATCCTGATCCAAAATATAGTCGCATTAATTACTGTTTTTTTTCCACTTGAATCTTAGATCAAAAATCCCAGGCCTGAATCTTGGAATTGGTGTTCTTTGATGGTGACCAGTGACATGCTGGCAAACATTTAACAATCAGCTCTCCCTCCTTCCCTTTAAAAATGTTATATAACACACTTTTAAATTAAATTGAATTATTAACATTTCCTGTCACTTTCTTAATTCTAGACAATTAAGAAAACAACAAATCAGTTCTTGATTTGTAACATTTGCTGATTTCCAAGGCATAAATACTCACACTGAAAATTTAATAATTGTTTTTTTCAAGTCAGTTCAAACTAGTTCCAGCACACCTTTGCTGATGACCCTTGCATTACCAAAATAGTGTTTTGTGTGCAAAGTCGTATACTTTGATTTAATTAGTGGATTTTCCATTGATAAGTACAAAAATCTCAGAATTAAAAGGGATTTCATAAGCCCACTATTTCAAGTCATTTCTGTTTTAATGAAGATTACACACTTTATGTTTTTTGTCTTCCCTATCTCATGGGAGGCAGTAAGTATGGCACATTGGATAGAGAGTTGATAATGGTCTCAAGAATACTTAGGCTCTGGAAACACTTACATGAACTGATGCAAAGTGATATGAGAAGAACCAGGAGAACACTGTACATAGTAAAAGTAATATCATATGATGATTATCTGCGAATGACAGCTATTCTTAGCAATACAATGATCCAAGAAAATTCTGAAGGATTTATGATGAAAAATGCTATCCACCTCCAGAGAAAGAACTGATGGATTCTGAATGCAAATGGAAGCATACTTTTTTTCTTTTTGGTCTGTGTTTTCTTTCACAACATTAATAACATAGAAATTTGTTTTACATGACTGCACATCTATAACCTGTTGCTTGCCTTGTCAGTGGGGGCAGAACAGGGGAGATGAAGGGAAGGAGAGAATTTGGAACTTAAAAATTTTAAAAACCAAATGTTAAAATTGTTTTTACATGTAACTGTAGAAAAATAAAATATTAAATTAAAAAAAAAACTTAGGTTCAAGTCCTGCCTCTTACTGTGGGAGCATCTGAAATAATTTTCTAAGATTATAAGCTGCAGAATTATCAGGTACCACTTTACTTTGACAGATGGTATTTCCTCAGAAGGAATTACCTATACTAGTGAAATGACAGGTCTAGCTATGTATGTATGTATGTATGTATACACATATACACATACATACATACATATATACATATGTGTACTCCTATATGTATATGTATTGTATATATTTGTATACCCATATTTTCATTTACACATGTATTTATATGCATGTACACATATATTGAAATACATATGCATGCATGTGTGCATGTATGTGTATATGCACACCTGCATACATGCTTATGTTTGTATGTTTGTGTCCATATATATGTGTATACATATATATATACATACATATACATATAGGTGTGTGAATGTGCATATATCACTGTTGACTCACATTGAGCTAGCTAAAACTCTTCAGATCTTTTTCTAATTAATTGCTATCTAAACCTCTTCCATCTTGTATTTGGAAATCTAATTCACTTTTTATCTAAATAAAAATAAGGCCATTATGGTCTTTTATATATTATAGAATCTTAGGATCTAATCTGGAAGGAACACTAGAGACCATCTAGTACAATTTGTATATGACCAACTGTAATGACAAGCAGGGTGGGAATTTTGGCTGCTTTTTTTCTTTTGGAGTGCTTCTCAGCACTAAGGCAATTAAGTGCCTTTGAGTCTTGTCTTTGTTTCAATCGAGAGTCTTTGATGACCTGCTTGAGTCACAGGAGGGCCTAAGTCACATGGGTGAGTCATGTGGTTGTGATACCCTCTGACCCTGAAGAGGATTATATATACTCAGAAGTTGGCATTTTGCTTTGGGCTCTCACTCATTGGAATGCCATTCCTGTGATTTCACCAGACGAGACTCCAGGTAGCTGTTAGGAAGCCCCCTGACTTTGAAAACCCGGATGTTGGTGCTTCTCTCTCTGGTAACTATGTATGTATTACTATGGACAGACAGCTAGAAGTCCTGTCTGCTGATTTGTGTTATTTGCTCTGTTTATATAATTTCTGCTTGTAATTTCTGTTCATGTTTTCTCTGAAGTTCAGGGTGCTGACTTTCCCCCCTGAACTAAGTTAATTAAACTGAGATCATAAACTCCTTAAAGTTGCTTTACATAGAAGAGTAGATAACAAACATGTGCTAGTAGCCTTCCTGTATGGTAGTGTTGTTGGTCTTGTTATTGGCCTTATACTCCCACAGCAGCTGCTAGCAACATTGTTGTTACATCAACAAAAGCAGGAATAGGTAAAGATAGGGAAAAAAAATATTGAAAAGTATGAATTAAGAAAAAAGAATGAGAGAGAACAAACTTGCAGACCACACAGAAGGTTCAAAGTGTATATATGATAAATGTATTCCTCAAAAAAAAATTACAAGATCTAGAATTGTTGAACACTGAATAATATTACACATAAAATTAATGGGCTATATTTTAGGTGACAAGAAATGGCTTGTTTCTGATGTGGAAATTATTCCTGAATCAACTATCTGTATATAGTCGAACCCCCAATTTTTAGGGAAAAGATCAAAATTAGTGCAGAGCTGGAAAAATGAAAATGAGGAAAGGCTATTTATGAAATTAAAACGACTCAAAGCTGGGCTACTTAAAAAAAGCTATTGATGCTGAGAAATGGGAAAGTGATAGAAGGACTTCATCACCAATTATAATATTTTCTTGCAGAATTTTAAACAATCAATTTCTATAACTAGGAAACCAAAAGAGGCTAAAAACTATTTTAGTCAGTAAACATTGACCTACATGCCAAACAAAATGATAAGGCAGCCACCAAGCTTTGGCACATCCTAAGGATTTGAAAAGACTCCAAGTATGGATTTCAAATAGACTGTGTCTGTGTTGTCCAAAGATCAGCCAAGCTCCCCATGGATAGGCTCATCAAAATGACCACTAGGGAAAAAATAGTTGGATGCTAGCAATAGCTAAAACTGTGTGTTGAGGGTGCAGAGAAATTGGGGTCCAGAGGAGTGTAAGTAGTAACCCCCCATAAATTGTATTTTTTCAAAATATTGAAGCAAAAGTTTTGCATATATCAAAAATAAAGAAAGAATGCCAGCTAGTGTTCAGGCAGGGGAAAGCCATTAGTAAGTGAATTAACCACTGTTTACCCTTCAAACATGCTAGCTAATTGTCTGGTCTCTTTACCTAGAAAGTACTGTTTTGATTTGAAGTGACTAATCGCCATTAATAAATAAAACCATGCTTGCATTTCACAAGTATGTTTGAATTTCCCTAATCTGGAATTACCCATTAGGGAACTAAACTCAGTCAACATTTTGAGATTGAAATTCTTTTGATCCATGCATAAAACATGGTTTAAAACAATATTTAACCTTTGGAATTGAAGCATAAAAGTAATATTTTTATGAATCTGTTAATTGTCATCAGTCTGTGTTTGAATGTCTGAAAGACAAAGAGAATTAACTTGTGCTTGTGGTTGTGTGTGCTTACAATTCAGGTAAATAGAAAGAAGAGAAACTGAGGCTCAGAGAGGTTCAGTGGTTTTCCCATGATCACATAGCTAATAAATGTCAGAGCTAAGATTGAAACAAAGGTGTGTACTTATTCTAGGTGCCACACTAATACCACAAACTATAGTATTCTACCTCATAGGGCTTTGTAATCACAAGGTATGTACCATAATTATAGGGTAAGATCTATGGTGATTCATTTTATCAAAGATTTCTGGGACCTAAAATTTGCAGAGCCAATTCATGTCTCTTGTGAAGGACTACAATAGTCCAAAAGACTTAGAAAGAAAAAAAAGTGATCTTGTGGCTAAGACAAGCCAGAATCATCTTCTCATTTTATCTCTAATCTGTGCTTACTTAATTTGAGTTGCAGATATTTTCCAGGACCGTTTGGAGACTCCCTAGCGGGGTGGGGAACCTGCGGCCCTGAGGCCACATATCTAGGTCCTCAAGTGCAGCCCTTTGACTGAATTCAAACTTCATAGATCGAATTCCTTTAATAAAAGGATTTGTTGTGTAAAATTTGTACTCAGTCTAAAAACAGCACTCAAAGACCTAGGAGGCTGAATGTGCTTTCTAGGCTGCAAATTCCCTACCCCTGTGGGCCTAGTCTTTTCCTTGGTCTGTAATTCAATCCAGTTTCTTTCATTGTTCTTTTTATTCCCTTATTGCAATCTGCATTCCTTCATACTATACTAAATGTTTCCTCTTTCTCCCAGGGCATCTACCCAGTTCCCTCTTTGGGCTGTCACTCAGTCATGCTTCATATATTCAACTCCTTCCATTATTTCTCCCAAATTAGTCCCTTGGTTCCCTCATCACTCTCTTGCTCTTCTCAGCAATTCCTCTTATTTGTCTATGTCTTTCTAAGGAAGACAGAACACAATGTTCCATGTAAAATTTCTCTGAATGAAGAGAGTATTCAATATTTTATTTCAATGACTTTCATTTTATTTTCCTTCTTCTGACCTGAAGCAAAACTCTCCATAATATCCTGCCCACCATTCTGTTGCAACCTCATCTTCTTTTCTATTCATATTCCCCTACCTTCCCTACCAACATGCTCATTCTTCCTATGCCTCTCCTTTAGCTAAAAGCCTAATAGAGAAATGATTGGAAAGCAAAAGGTAAGGTAGAACTGGTCCAAGGTTGAAGAGGGATCAGAATTGATGAAGAGGAGTCTCTTTCAGCTCCTTCCTCAAAAAAAGGGACAGCATGAAACAACAGGGAAAAGCCACAGATTTGTCATTCAAATCCTAGGTCTGATATATATTATCTGCATTGTATGACCTTGAGCAAGTCATTCCACTACCCTGCAGCAAAGAAATATTCACCCGATAATAGAAAATTTGAAACTGGAAGAGACCATAGAAATCATTTAGTCAAACCTTCTCTTTTTATCACTGAGAAAATTGAGACTGAGAGAAAGCAAGTAACTTTCGCCTGATCGGAGAGTGAATAGAAAGGCCAAGATTTTAACTCATATCATCTAACTCCAAACCTAGTACCCTTTTCAACTCTATCATATTGAATGGTATAGCAATTTTTTTCATATTTGTATTTGGTAAGACATGGGTAATAGCCTATTTCAACTGCAAATGGATTCAGATGGTGTTCCCTGGGTCTCTAGTTCAGGAAGACATTCACTCTAAGCCAAGAGGGCCCAAAATGCAGATGTTAACTGGAGCTTGGGCAGGGACCTATTTGTGAGCTTCAGAGAGAAGTGGGTTTAAGGTTTTGTGGAGGGAAGGAAGGAAGGAAGGAAGGAAGGAAGGAAGGAAGGAAGGAAGGAAGGAAGGAAGGAAGGAAGGAAGGAAGGGAGAGAGGCAGGGAAGAAGGAGAAAGGAAGGAAAAAAAGAAGGAAGGAAGAAATCTAGCCAGTAAACCCCAAGTTAAGTGGGCATCTTCTGGCCATCAAAATTTACCTTCCTTTGGAGAGGAGAAGGAGAGGGAGAGGAAGAGGGAGAGGACAAGCTGAGTTACCCAACTAGTTGGGTCCCCTTTCAGGCAGCTAGGTTTCTCTTTGCAACAGCAACCCTGAGGGTCTTCCCCTCCCAGCTTGATTTTTCCCCTTTTTTATAAATAAAGGAGCCATCCCTTAACTCACTTCTTAAAGAGGCCTATTCACTGAATGGGCATTGCCTCACTCTAAGTGAGTACATGAAAAGGCCTGAGCCTAAAAGGGCTTGGGTCTCCCATTGCATCCTGGGTCATGTCCAGTCATACTGATGAATACCAGGTCACTAGATCCAGATGTCTCTGGAGGAGAATGTGAGGCTGGTGACCTTGCACAGCCCTCCCTCACTCAAATCCAAGTCAAATGCAAGTCATGTCATCATTTCCCTGATGTCATGGTCCTCTTAGAAAATGAAGGAGAAACTATTACCCTGGGCCTTAGTTTCCTCAACTAAAAATCAGGATCTTGGACTCAGTGACCTCTAAATTCTCTTCCAGTTTTAAATCTATAATCCTCTAATACTCTTCTTTACAAAACAAACAAACAAGCTTGAAAAATTGAGAAGCTATCTCCATCTTGCTCTGTGATCTAGGGTTTTCCACTAAAATGCTCTAACAATTTCATTTTTTTGTTTTGCTTTTATTGGTACATCAACTGATAATTGCCAAATTTCCTCCCCCCCTAAAAATACCTGGGAGGTATGTTAAATACAAAGGGAAAGTCTTGTGTTAAGATATATATATATATAGATAGATAGATATATATATGTAGATATATATATCTATCTATATATATATATGGAAACTATAAATCAGTTTCTTTCAAGTTTGATTATAAATTTATTCTGTTATGGATTGAATCAAATAATTTCTCCAGACCCATGCCTATAAAGAGAGGGAGTGTATTGACAAAGAACCTCCACTCACTTGAGAAAGCCATACCTAGGACTAGGAAACCAAGAAAGTCAACTCTGGAAGGTGCTAAAAGTCCTTATACTTTCTTCAGCAGCATAGAAATAACAAGAATGAATAGCCACTGAGGAAGAATAATTAATTAATATAGAAAGATTTCAAATGATGGACTGGGATGAGATTCTCCCTCAGCTGGTATTGTCCCCAGATTTCGGACTCTCTTAGATATGCTTTGTCCCTCTCCACAAGGCAGCTACACAGCTCAGTGGATAGAGTGCTGGACCTGAAGTCAGGAAGACCTAGGTTCAACACCAGCATCAGACACTTACTACTTGTGTGACTCTGGGCAAGTCACTCAACCTCTGTTTGCCTTAACCCACTGAAGAAGGAAATGGCAAACTAATATCTTTGCTAAGAAAATCCCATATGGGATCATGAAAAGTTGGACACTACTAAACAAGCCCCCCTCCACATCCCTCAACTGAAAGCACTGTTATTTTCCATGTCCTACATATGGTTTGTAGTATTTACTCTGGGAATATATACATATATATATACAAAAAAAAAATACTGGGCTCTGGGCCTTGGACTCCTCCTCAGTAAAATGAAGGAGTTAGATGATGATGTTTAAGGTCTTTTTAAGTTCTGATGTTCTATGATCTGTAATAGCTACCTCATAGCAGTTCTAAGAGAATTAATGTTTGTAAAATAATTTGAAGCTCAAGAATGAAGGATTTAATGCTGGTGCCAACCTCTATTACTCTAAGTGAAGGATGCTAGCAAAATGTATGGGGCCTGGAGAATATGCTGCTATCAACCATCTATCAAGTGTTTTGTGCACATGTGTGAGTGTTGTCTGGCACAGTCATATGGGAGAGAAAAGGGGATTGAGAGTTCTGGGCATCTGAATGTTGGATCTATGCAGGTGCTGAATGTCAAAGAAGCTTTATCACCTCTGAACACTTAAATCCAGGAAGGACTGACTTGCCTGTTTGAGTATACGGTAATGTTTCTGGTTCTTATGGAAGGTGGATGAGGTGACTTCTCTTAGGGCTTTGCTAATCCCTGTTTATCCATCCGATGATAAATAGGTAGATAGGTTTTAAAAAAGCAATCATTAAGTGTTTGTTATTGTCAGTCACTGTGCTAGATACTATGGATACAAAGAGAAGCAAATTAAAAATTCTTACCTTCAATGGGAATACAAAACATAATGAGGACATGGAGGATACCTACATAGGAGTTAGGCTACTAGCCAGGTGGAAAAGTGTAAAGAAAGAGCTGTTCTGGGAGTGAAGCAAGCACAGCTGGGGCACCTCAAGAAATGGCAGCCCCAAAGTTCCTACGAATCAAGAGAGCAGGTCCCAGGGGCAAGGCATCTCAGTGGAGGCAAGGTTGCTAGCAAGAAAGTGAAAAAGTCTGGAGAGGAGGTTGATCTGGGACTCATTATGAAGACAGAGACATGCATTTTTAAACATAGCCAATGTGAGAAGTTGTTTTCCTTGACTGTGCATATTTCTTGTAAGGGTTTTGTTTATATTTTGTAAACAGGAGGAAAAAGTAGAGAGCAAAGTATTATGTACAGAATTACCTCTTCTTACCGAAAATGAAAAGATGGGATAAGGTAGACCAGAAGAAATTACCAACAGGGGATAGCAGCTTTGAAAATTAGATGTTGAACTTTCTGGGTCATTTGATTATGCAATCAGTCAATAGGCATTTATTAATCCTGGCTACTAGATGCCAGAAACAATACAATAAGCTGAAGATAAAAGTAAAAAGAATGAAACAATCCCTACTCACAATGAATTTACATCATAATGGTGTAACAACAATGTTGCTAGCAGCTGCTGTGGAGGTGTAAGACCAACAACAAGACCAACAACAGCAGCACACAGGAGGGCTGCTATTACAGGTTCTTTGATCTGCTTTTCTAAGGAAAGCAACTTTAAAGGGTTAACACTCTCACTTTAATAAAATATACATATATCATTCACTTACTTCAGGGGCAACCTGAACCAAAACACCCCAAACTTCAGAGAGAATACAAACAGAAATTACAAGCAGAAATTATAAACAAAGAAAATAACACAAATCAACAGACAGGCTTTTGTCTGACCACAGCAATACATACATACTTATCAGAGAGAGAGAGAGGCACCAACATTTAGATTTTCAAAGCCGGGGAGCTCCTTAAGGGCCACCCAGAGTCTCATCTGGCCAAGTCACAGGAACAGTCTTGTGATGAGTGAGAACCCAAAGGGAAATGCTAACATCTATATATATATATATATATATATTTCAGGGTCAAAGGGTGTCACAACCATGTGACTCAAACTCATGTGACTTAGACTTTCTTGTGACTTAAGCAGGTCGTCAAAGACTCATGATTCAAACAAAGGCAAGTCTCAATCAAAGACACTTGATTACCTTAGTGCTGAGAAGAACTAGAACTCCAAAAGAAAAAAGAGCAAAATGAAAAGTCCCACTTTGCTTGCCATTACAAATGGTGGGTAACAAATACATGTAAAATACATACAGCGTGAATGTAAAGTTAATGAATACACACATATGTACAACCACATGCTTCAGTGTATCCCTGCCAAAGAGGCATCCTCCAGTGGGCAGGATTCCATGTGCTTCAGCACAGCCCTGGGCAAACAGGAACCCTCTACCAGCCACATCTCCATGTGCTTCAGTGTAGTCTAAGAAACACAGAAACACACCACTTGGCCTCAGCACATGCAATACACCACCACTGGGACTGCAGCTCATCATCAGGTGAGCTGCTGGATCCCTAGGATTCCTGTAGCCTTCAGCAGTGCCAGCCACCTTCCCTAATACCCCCTCAACACAGCACCAGACATGAGGTTCCTCCATAGGACACAGGGCAACTTTACCAAAGCCCCTCTCAACCTGGGAGCAGATATTACATTTTTAAAAAAGAGGAAAAGGCCAAAAAAAGATGAGCATAAAAGGACAAAAAAGGACTCTGACCATAGAAAGTTATTATGGTGACAGAGAAGATCAAGACACAAACTCAGAAGAGGATAAAAATATCAAAACACCAATGGGCAAAACCCCAAAGAAATATAGGAAGTGGTCTCAAGCCCAGAAAAATAACTCATAGGAGAGCTCAAAAAGGAGCTTAAAAATTATATAAAAGAGTAAGAAGAAATATGGGGCAAAGAAATGAGAGTGATGCAAGAGAATTACAAAAAAAAAAGTGAGAAGCTTGGAAAATAGCTTAAAAAGTAGAATTATCTAAATGGAAAGGGAGATACAAAAATCCACTGAAGAAATCAACTCCCTAAAAATTTCAATTGTCCTAATAGAAAAGAAAATACAAAAGCTAATTGAGGAAAACAATTCCTTCAAAGTTAGGATTGGACAAGGGGAAACTAATGACTCTATGAGACATCAAGAATCAGCCAAAAAAAATGAAAAGAATGAAGAAAATGGAAGAAACTGTAAAACATCTCATGGGAAAAACAAATGATCTGGAAAATAGATCCAGGAGAGACAATGTCAAAATCATTCGACTATCTGAAAGCCATAATCAAAAGGAAGACCTGGACAGCATCTTTCAAGAATTATCGTGGAAAATTGTCCTGATGTCCTGGAACTTTAGGGAAAAATAGGCACTGAAAGAATCCACAAATCACCTCTGGAAAAAGATCTCCCTCCCCCCCAAAAAATCCGAGGAACATGATAGCCTAATTCCAGAGCTATCAGATCAAGGAAAAAATACTGCAAATGGCCACAATAAAATAATTAAAATATTGGGGAGTCACAATCAGGATTACACAGGACTTGACAGCTGCAACATTAAAGGACTGGAGGTCACAGAACATTATATTCCAGAAGGCAAAGGAATACAAGCAAAAATCACTTATCCAGCAAAATTAAGCATAATATATCAAGGGAAAAATGTTGTCATTCAATGAAATAGAACTAAAATAGAAATTTGACCCCCAATATCAAGACCCAAGAAAAGCATAAACAGGTAAAAAGGGAAAAGAAAACATAAGGGATTCAATAGAGCTCATCTGTTTACATTCCTACACAGGACACTTTAAAAATTGTATCAGTAGTAGTATAACTAGAAGAAATATGTATAGAGAGAGAGCATGGATATAAGGTGAATTTGAGGGAATGACATAAAAAATTAAGGGATGAGAAAGAGGAGTACACTGGGTGCAGAAGTAAGGGAGAAGTTGAATGGGGTAAATGATTTTACATGAAGAGGCATGAAAAACCTATTACAGTGGAGAGGAACATGGGAGGGTCAGTGATGAGCATCACTTGAACCTTACTCTCTTCAGTATTGGCTCAAAGAGGGAATAATAAACAAATTGAAATGAATGTAGAATTCTGTTTTACCCAACAAGGTAGTAGGAGGGAAAGAGATCAAGTAGGAAGGTGGGGAAATGGACTGACAGAAGGGAGGGCAGATCAGGAGAAGCAGTAGACAGAAGTAAAACACTGGTGATGAGAGAAAAGGTGAAAGGAGAGAGAGGACAAATAGGAGGAAGAGTAGGATGGAGGGAAATAGTAATTATAATTGTGAATGGGATGAACTCTCCCATAAAATGGAAGTGAAGTGTATAGAAAACCAGAATCCTCCAATATATTGTTAACAAGAAAGATATTTAAAGCTGAGATACACAGAGAGTAAAGGGAAGGTGGTAGAGCAGAATACATTATGCTTAAGCTGAAGTAAAAAAAATGCAGAGGTAGAAATCCTTATCTCATGCAATGCAAAAATAGACTTAATTAAAAGACATGAGGAAGAAAACTATATCTTGCTAAAAGGTACTTGCAGTGCCAACTTGATACCCACAGTGGCTGCAGGTGCTATGAATATGTTGGCATAATTCTGAATTGCAAAATATAATAGACTCCTTCCATGGAAGATGAAACCAAAACATTTTTTCCAACACCAGAAAGCCAAATCCATAATAGAAACAAAAAAATCTATATACATCACCAATGCATGGGTCACTGCCATCCTCAAACCTTCCCTCTGTCAGCCTTCCCACAAGCAGAGTCCATTAAGCAAAATCTGTGGGACCTCAATTGTCCCCTCTCAGAACTTGATAAATACAACAACAACAACAACAACAACAACAACAACAACAACAACAACAAAAAGAAACTAACGAGGTAAATAGAATATTCAACAAGTGAGATATGATAACATTTGGAGAAAACTGAATCAGAACAGAAAGGAATATTTATTTTTGACAGCAGTACATGGCACCTACACAAAAATTGACTGCATAGGAGGGCATATAAACCTCAAAATCAAATATAAAAGGGTAGACATATTAAATGTATTCTTTTTGGATTATAATACAATAAAAATTACATACAGCAAGGGGTAATGGAAATACAGATTAAAGATAAATTGGAAATTAAATGATCTAATCCTAAAGAATGAGTGGGTCAAAGAATAAATATAGAAACATTCAATAATTACATTAAAGAGAATGGCAACAATGAAACAGCATACCAAAATTTATGGGATGCAGCCAAAATAGTATTTAGGGGAAAATTTCTTTCTCTAAATTCTTTTTTTAGTATATATTGCTTATTTTATTTTTAGCTTACAACACTCAGTTCTACAAGTTTTTGAGTTCCAAAATCTCTCCCCCCCCACTCTCCCCACCCAAGATGGCATGTGATCTGATATAGGTTCTACATATACTTTCACATTAAACTCATTTTCCAAACAATCAGGTTCTAAAGAGGAATTATAATTAATGAAATTAATCATGAGAAAGATGAAACAAAATAAGAAATAAAATTTTTAAAGAGTAATCCTTCTATACTATAAATAGTATCCTTCAATCTGCATTAAGACTCCATAATTCTATCTCTGGATGTTGATAGTCTTTTCCATTATGAGTCTTTTGGAGCTGTCTTAGTACCTTGCACTGTTGAGAAAATCCAAGTCTATCAACGTTAGTTATCACAGAAGTTATGTGTCTCTGGTTGTGTACAATGTTCTCCTGGTTCTGCTCCCCTCACTCATCATCACATCATATAAGCTGCTCCAGGTTCTTATGAAGTCCTTCTGCTCTTCATTTCTTATAGCACGATAGTATTCCATTACATTCCTATATCACAACTTGTTTAGCCATTCCCCAATTGATGGGCATCCCCTTGATTTCCAATTCTTTACCACCACAAAAAGAGCTGCTATAAATATTTTTGTACATACATGTCCTTTTCCCACTTGTATGATCTCTTTGGGATATAGCCCCAGAAGTGGTATTGCTGGCTCAAAGGGCATGCACATTTTTAGAGCTCTTTGGCATAGTTCCAAACTGCTCTCCAGAATGGCTGGATCAGTTCACAACTCCACCAGCAATGTAACAATATTCCAATTTTCCCACATCCTCTCCAGCATTTATCATTTTCCTGTTTTGTCATTTTAGCCAATCGGACAGGAGAGATGTGGTACCTAAGAGTTGTTTTGATTTGTATTTCTCTTATCAATAGTGATTTAGAGCATTTTTCATATGACTATAGATAGCTTTAATTTCTTCCTCTGAAAACTGTCTGTTCATATCCTTTGACCGTTTCTCAATTGGGGAATGACTCGTATTCTTATAAATTTGACTCAGTTCCATGTATATTTTAGAGATGAAGCCTTTGGCAGAGACACTGGTTGTAAAAATTCTTTCCCAATTTTCTGCTTCCTTCCTAATCTTTCTTGCACTGGCTTTGTTTGTACAAAAACTTTTCAATTTAATGTAATCAAAATTATCTGCATTTTTAATACTTTATCTCTTGTTTAATCGTGAATTCTTCCCTTCTCCATAAGTCGGACGGTGAACTATGCCCTTCTCTCCCAAACTGCTTTTATTATAAGCCTTTATATCCAAATTATGAACCCATTTTGACTTTATTTTGGTATATGGAGTAAGATGGTGATCTATGCCCAATTTCTGTCATACTATTTTCCAGTTTTCCCAGCAATTTTTGTGAAATATGGAGTTCTTATCCCAGAAGCTGTGGTCTTTGGGTTTATGAAAGAGTAGATTACTATATTCATTAACTATTACATCTTGTGTACTTAACCAATTCCACTGATCCACCACTCTATTTCTTAGCCAGTACCAAATATTTTTGATGACTGTTGCTTTATAATACAGTTTAAGATCTGATATGGCTAGGCCTCTTTCTACTGTTTCTTTTTATCAATTCCCTTGATATTCTGGATCTTTTGTTCTTCCAGATGAATTTTGTTATTATCTTATCTAGCACCATAAAATATTTTTTTCTAGTTTGATTGGTATGGCACTAAATATTAATATTTATTTATTTAATATTAATAGCAATAAATTTAATATTAGTTAATTCATTAATAATTAATATTAACGAAAAATTGATTTAGGTAAAATTGTCATTTTTTATCATATTAGCTCTGCCTAGCCAAGAGCAACTGGTGTTTTTTTCTGTTTATTTACATCTGACTTTATTTGTGTGAGAAGTGTTTCCTACTTGTGTTCCTATAGTTCCTGGGTGTGTCTTGGCAGGAAGACTCCCTAGATATTTTATAGTGTCTACAGTAACATTAAATGGAATTTCTCTTTCTATCACTTGCTGTTGGACTTTTTTAGTAATGTATAGGAATGCTGAGAATTTATGTGGGTTTATTTTATATCCTGCAGCTTTACTAATGTTATTTATTATTTCAAATAGTTTTTTACTTGATTCTCTAGGATTCTCTAAGTATATCATCATATCATCTGCAAAGAGTGATAATTTAGTTTCGTCTTTGCCTATTCTAATTCCTTCAATTTCTTTTTCTTCTCCTATTGTTTAAGTTAACATTTCTAATACCAAATTGAATAATAGGTGAGATAATGGGTATCTTTATTTCACCCATGATCTAATTGAAAATGCCTCTAGATTATCCATATTACGTGTAATGCTTGCTTATGGTTTTAGGTAGATGCTTCTTATAACTTTAAGGAAGACTCCATTCATTTCCATGCTTTCTAGTGTTTTTAATAGGAATGGGTGTTGTATTTTTATCAAAAGCTTTTTCTGCCTCTATTGACATAATCATATGGTTTCTGGTAGTTTTGTTGGTGATGTGATCAATCATGTTGATAATTTTCCTAATACTGAACCAGCCTTGCATTCCTGGAATAAATCCTACCTGGTCATAGTGTATTATTCTCATGATAAGTTGCTACAATCTTTTGGCTAATATTTAATTTAAAATTTTTGCATCTATATTCATTAGAGAAACTGGTCTATAATTTCTCTCTCTGTTTTGGTCCTTCCTTGTTTGTGAATTATTGACATATTTGTGTCATAAAAAGAATTTGGTGGGACTCATTCTTCACTTATTTTCCCAAATAGTCTATAAAGTGTTGGAATTAGTTGTTCTTTGAATGTTTGATAAAATTCATATGTAAATCCATCTGGCCCTGGAGATTTTTTCCTAGGGATTTCATTGATGGCTTGTTCAGTTTCCTTTTCTGAGATGGGATTATTTAAGTATTTTACTTCCTCTTCCGTTAATCTAGGCAGTTTAAATTTTTGTAAATATTCATCCATTTTATTAAGATTATCAAATTCCTTGGCATATAACTAGGAAAATGTTTCCTAATTATTGTTTTAATTTCTTCTTCACTGGAGGTGAATTCATCCTTTTCATTTTTGATAACTAGTAATTTGGTTTTCTTCTTTCTTTTTTACAATCAAATTGACCAAAGGTTTGTCTATTTTATTTTTTTTCACAAAACTAGCTCTTAGTTTTATTTATTAGTTCAACAGTTTTCTTAATTTCAATTTTATTAATTGCTACATTGGTTTTCAGTTTTTCTAATTTGGTATTTAATTGGGGATTTTCAATTTGTTCTTTTCCTAGCTATTTCAGTTGCATGCCTAATTCATTGATCTCGCTCTTCTTTTTTTATTCATGTAAGCTTCCACACATATAAAACTTCCCCTAAGAACTGCTTTCACTGCATCCCATAAGTTTTGGTATGTTGTCTC
>CM053627.1:187777722-187796413 GCA_028646595.1 Phalanger gymnotis | reverse complement strand
AGAAGAATGCAGAAAAAACATGGAAAAATTATGTGAAGTAATACAGAGACAAGTAAGTAGAACCGTAATATGATAGAAAATGGCACCTCTGAGCCAAGTGATCAACAAGATAGAGGGCTAAACATTTTCTTTGATCCTCATACCTCTTCAAACCAGAAATTATGCACCAAAGATAAAACAATTTCACTTTTCTTCATTGTTTAAGATATCTAGAATATAAAATGCAGCACCTCCTCCCCCACTACCCACCACATGACTGGCATTGAGACAGCACTAGCCAACCTGACCCATGAACTTGCAATGAAATCCAACCCCATCCCTCCCTTCACCCTTCCTTCTTTCCAATTCCTTGGAACTTTTCAGATCCAGGTCCCATGCTGCTGAAGTTTTCTGAGGCCTCAGGGGCCAATGATGTAGCAATGTTTTGTGTTATAAAAGATTTATGTATGAAAGCAGAGGATTAGAGGTAAGGCAGAAGGGCACTTTTGGGTCTTGAAATAGAGATCAATATCATGCTTTAACTTGTCACTGCTTCTTCAACAACCTCAGAGACTTAAATTCTAAAGGAGAGAAATCACCTCTGGTAGCAACAGCATCAATGCTCTGAATCACTGAGCCAGAGAACTGAAGAACATAGAGAACAGGACAAGATACAATAATGGGAAAGAGACTGAGGGAAAAGGGTTCAGCATACATCTCCAAAGGTCACTTGAGATAGACATCTAACCTGGTGAATGATGAATTGCCCAGCCTTGGAAGAATTTGCTGTGCATTGAGATCCAGCCCCCAGGGCAATCACCATCAGAGGAGTTCAGAAAAAGACTGAAATTACTAAAGATCAAAGGAAGAAGAAAACTTAAAGACCTTGGGAATAAGCATAAAAATCAACAGGGAAAATATTAACAGCACAAGGCACTATGATCTTCAGATCTACTAAGTAAGTTCAGGGTTCTATGAATGAATACTTCAAAACAAAAGCAAGTAATACAAGTTGAGATAGAGGACCTTAAGGAATCTGAGGAAAACATGGAACCACAACATGCTGTTCCTAAATGCTTTAAAAGGAAAATGATAATTGTGAGAGAAGAATTTATGAGCAGCAAAAATAATTGGCAGGACAGAAAAACTTTAATCTGTGACTGTCTCATCAAAGAAACAAAAGAGAGAGCAATTGTTTGGCAATGCAAATAAAAAGAAGTGAAAGATAATCTACAAGAAAAGAAGCAAAAAAGCAATAATATTACAATAAGATAAGCCTTCTATCCAAGCAAAACATGCTGATCTCAGAGAAGGGATATGTAGAGACGAATTTAGGATTATAGGTCTCCCAGAATTAAGGATTATAGGTCTCCCATGGCAAGTCAAAAAAAGAAAAAAACTGATCATAATGTAAAAATATAATACAAGAAAACTTCCCAGTACTTTTAAACACATAAAATGAAATAACAATTGGAAGAATCTGTGAATCACCTCCAGAAAAAAAGGCTGCAAACTTCTCAACGTATAGTGGTTAAATTTAAAAATTCAATTCAGAAAACAAATTCTGCAAGTAACTAAGGGAAAGACTTTTAAATACAAAGGAAAGGAAATTAGAATAATATGAGACTATTATGCATCTACTCTAAAACACAACAAGAAATGGAAAGACATGATCTAAAGAGCAGCAGAGCTTAGTATATAAGCCAGATTGTCTTACTCTGCAAATCTGTGTTTACTCGCAAATAAAAAAAAATAGAGATTTAATTAACACTTAAAATGTTCTTAGAAAATGGTATAAACAATGGCTATATCATAATAAATGACAACACCAAAAAGTAGGAAAATATCATACATTTGTACAAATCATTCTGGAAAATAATTTGTAATTATGCCAGGAAAATGAATAAAAATATCAAGCTTTTTAGAGACTCCAATGCTAAGCATGTACTCTAAGGAATTCAAAGACATAAAGCAAGGACACCTTATGATGTCCATTGCAGCACAGTAATAATAATAGTAGCAATAACAATGGTTATTATCATTTATGTCATGCTAAGATTTGCAGAGCACTTTACAAATATCATCTCATTTGATCTTTACAATAACCCTCAAGGTAGATGCTATTATTGCCCCCATTTTACAGATGAGGAAACTAGGCAGACAGTTTACGTGACTTGCCCTGGCTCATGAACCTAGTAATTAATTTAGTCTGTATCCAAACCCAGGCCTTCTTTATTTCAAGCCCAGCACATTGCTACCCATTGTGCCACATAGCTGCAAAGAAATGGAAAAAAAAAGTAGATGCTTGTTGAGGGATGGTTGAATATATTATGGTAAGCAAAGGAATGCAACACTACTTTGTCAAAATACGTGATGAATATAAAAATTTAGAGGATCAATTGGCATACTTGTATAAATTTTGATTCCTACTTAAATAACAGAACCAGGAAAATATATTCACCACAACAAAAGCTGTTTTTTTTTCTTTTCTTAATATTTACTTTCAGTTCCAATTATCCCCCTCCTTCTAGCCCTTTTCTGACCATTGAGAAGGCCAGAAATAATATACCATTTATATATGTGAAGTCATGCAAACATATTTTCATATTAGCCATGTTGCAAAATGAAAGAAAGTATATCATTAAGGCAAAGTTCATGACCTCGAAGAGGACGATGAGCATGCCTAAATTATTCAGAATTGCAGGACATAAGGAATTCTCTAAGTAGAAGGAAGAGGAATTAAAGCATTTATTTAAACTCCAAAGGACCAGACCCAAGGACCAATGCCCCAATTCGATATTGTTGCAAGAACCTTCCAAAACCAATATGCCCATCTCGCAATAGTGACCAGGAGGTTATGGAAAAATATTATGGCAGCAAGCCAAGCCATACTTGTGTTTGACCCAATGCTAGGGCCCTCCTGAAGGAAGGTTACTCATGAGTCCCAAGGCCCTGCTCAGCACCCTCTGGTCTGTGTGCTGTGAAGCTGGCTCTTGGCCCTCTGTCCCACTCTCAGCCCTCTGTCCCCAGTTTCTGCTCCTCCTCATCCTCAGTTTCTCCTGCCTCTGCTGCTCCTTCAGCTCCTCTGCTTCTTCAGCCTGCCACTTTAATTTCTTCTGCTCCTCAGCTTCTGCTCCTCCAGCTTCTATTGCTCCAGCTTCTGCTGGTTCTGCTTCTGCTGCTCCTCCTTCTCTTGCTTCTCCTCCTGTCTCTTTTTTATACAGTCCTTAGACATCATCTGATTGACCAGAATTTAGGCACATACTATTTGGTCTGGTCTTAGCAACTCCCCTTAGGGCTCAGAGGGCTTATCACCCACATTGGCTTAGCACCTAGTAAGTAGGTGTTTGGGGCCTACTTAGGTGTGAAGATCTAATCAGACCTCCCTTTGTTGGCCCCACCTGGAGCTCCACCTAAAGCCTATTCAATGGGTGGTAAAGATCTTTTCACTTACAGAAAAGAAAGAAAGAAAGAAAGAAAGAAAGAAAGAAAGAAAGAAAGAAAGAAAGAAAGAAAGAAAGAAAGAAAGAGAAAGAAAGAAAGAAGGAGAAAAAAAAGAAAAGAAAAAATGAAAGGGAAAAATATTACAATCTACACTCAGAGTTCATCAGTTCTCTCTCTCTTGAGGTAGATAGCATTTTTCATCATAATTTCTTTGAAATCATCATATTGATCAGAAAGCTAATTCTTTCACAGTTGATTATTGTTACAATATTGCTGTTACTGTGCATGTTATCTTAGTTCTACTCACTTCACTTTACATCTGTTCATATATGTCTTCCCAGGTTTTCCTGAAACCATCCTGCTTATCATTTCTTTTTTCACAATAGTGTCCCATGTCAATCATATACTATAGCTTGGGGACAGTTTCAAACTCTTCTCCAAAGTAGTTGGACCAATTCACAGCTCACCATTAGTTCAAATATAGCAATTTAAATGGAAAGAACAACAACAAAAACCCTGAAATTGAATGCTGTGTAAGTTTGGCTTCAGAGAATACATAATAAAATGCAGCTCTTTCCCTTTATTGCCAAGGTATGAGTATTGAATGTTGTATGTACTGCCAGATTTGGTTAATGTATTGCTTAGTTTTATTTAATTATTTTTTCTTCTTTACTTATGTTTTAAAGAAATTCTCTGTCACAAAGGAAGGGAGAATAAGAGATATGTTTAGAAATAAAAGTGGTGCAAAAACAAAAAAGATATCAATAAAAGTTTTAAAGATTTTTTTTTAAACTTTAACAAAATCAAATAAATTTAAATGGCCAGTTTTAGTCCCAGACAATAATTTCCCTTCAGACAAATTTAGGGTGTGGAATATCACAATTTCTTTTGATTAGTTTTGTTCCATGATTGTTTTTCTTTATTACAAGAGGCCCTATGAGGGTAATATTTCAAGAAATGAGCACAGTGCTTAAGAGGTACTTAATAAATGTTCATTGATCAATTAATGTTGAAAACAGGACATCAATAAAACCTTTAAAAATAAAATGAGTAGCAAAAATGGGCAAATATCTTTGTATATGGTTTAGTTACATTCTATATCCCATTGTCAAAGAAAATACAGCTTTTGCTTTTTATAAGAGAAAACTGAAAAATTAGATATAAATTTTTTTGTGTTTTAAATTACATTTTAAATGATAAAGGAACATGATATTTAAAGGCTCCTTGTAGAATTTGCATGTCTTGTCTCCTGTGCTAGAAGGTTAGCAATGCCCTTCTATTTTGGTACTTTATAACAATCCCTGAATTGTGCGGAAAATGGTTTGTGACCTTAAAAAATGCTAAGCAAATATGAGTTTGGTTGGTTTTATCTTGCATGATATCTGTGATTTCATTGGTTTCCAGAATTGCTGGTGAATCATCATGATCATCCCAGTCATTATCATCAACATGACTGCATTTATATAGGGCTTTAAGGTTTGCAAAGCACTTTTCTAACATTATTTCATTTGGTTTTCATGATGACCCTGAGGACTTTGTACTTTTATTATCTGCATTTTAAAGTGAGAAAATTGAGGCACCAAGTGAATACTTAACTTGCCTAGGGTCAGAGAACTAGTAAATATCTGAGGTCGTATTAAAATACAGGATTCCAAGGGTGGAGCCAAGAGGACAGAGTAAAAGCAGGAATGTGCCTGAGCTCTCTCCCAAACCCCTCCAAATGCCTGTAAAAATTATTCTAAACAAATTCTAAAGCTACAGACACAAAATGATAGAGTGAAACAAATCTCCAGGCCAAGACAACCTGGAAAACCAACAGAAAGGGTCTATTTCACTGGCCTGGGAGCAAAGCTCAGTCCAGCATGGGCCAAGCCAGTGCAGAAAGGGTGGGAGCAGGCTTCAGGGGATTGAATCACTGGAAGTGTGGTAGTATCCAGATTTCTCAACCCACAAATTCCAAAGACAAATTAGAAGGTCAGTGAGAACTCTGTCAGACCTGGGTGAGAGAAGGGCAGAGTCTGGTCCCATCCCCAGGGCAGCTGAGTTGGCAGTGGCAGCAGTAGCAGTGGCAGCAGTAGCAACAATGACTACTTCTGGAGCTCCAGGCCCACAGACTGTGGGGGGATCAAGTGGCTGATCAGAGGAGTAATGCAAGGATCTCTTTGCTGGCATTGAGACAGGATTGTCTTGCTTTGCCCTGCTTGGATCTGGGTCATAGTCCTGGATGGCCATCCTGGGGTGAGGAGGAGCACTGGTGTGGCAGAGCTTGTGGTGACTGGGGAGAAGGAACCTTTCTCACAATTCCAAGGCAGAAAAGAGTGCTTGTGTTCACTCACAGACCAGAGCTCAGGCCAGAAGAGGAATGAACACTTCTCATTGGATCATACCACCTTAGAAGAACTGAAAATTTACAGATGCCTAAAGAATCTCTGAAAACAGTTGCACAAAACCCCTGAAACTTGGGACAGAGCTCTCTCCACTCTCGAAGCAGAGTCTTACCTTGACAAAGTGCTCCAAAGTCAAGTATTTGACTGGGAAAAGGAGCAAAGAGTGTAAAAAAATCAGACTATAGAATCTTACTTTAGTGACAAAGAAGATCAAAACATATAGCCAGAAGAAGACAAGGTCAAAGATACTACATCCAAAGCCTCTAAAAAAATATGAATTGGTCACAGGCCAAGGAAGAGCTCAAAAAAGAGTTTGAAAATCAAGTAAGAGTAGAAGAGTTGGAAAGAGAAATGAAAGTGATGCAAGAAAATCTTGGAAAACGAGTCAACAGCTTGCTAAAGGAAACCCAAAAAAATACTGAAGAAAATAACACCTTAAAAAATAGACTAACTCATATGGCAAAAGATGTCCAAAAAGTGAATGAGGAGAAGAATGCCTTAAAAAGTAGAACTGGCCAAATAGAAAAGGAGGACCAAAAGATCACTGGAGAAAATAATTCCTAAAAAATTAGAATGGAGCAAATGGAAGCTAATGACTTTATGAGAAATCAAGAAATTATAAAAGAGAACCAAAAGAATGAAAAATAGAATACGATGTGAAATATCTCATTGGAAAAAAATCACTGACCTGGAAAATAGATGCAGGAAAAATAATTTTAAAATTATTGAACTACCTGAAAGCGATGATCAAAAAAAGAGCCTAGACATCATTCTTCAAGAAATTATCAAGGAAAACTGCCCTGATATTCTAGTACCAGAGAGTAAAATAGAAATTGAAAGAATCTACCAATCACCTCTTGAAAAAATCTCCAAATGAAAACTCCTAGGAATATTGTAGCCAAATTCCAGAGTTCCCAGGTGTTACAGTAATTATGGTGGGACTTTTTTTTACTCTTTTGTCTTTTGGAATGCTGAGGTAATCAAGTACCTTTGATGAGTTTTGCTTTTCAAATGTAATGGCAAGCAAAGTGGATTTTTGTTGTCTTTGTTTTGCAGTGCTTCTCAGCACTAAGGAATCTTTGACTGAATAAGGAGTGTTTGATGACCTGCTTTTTTCTAGAGAAGGCCTAGTTGAGTCACATGGTTGTGATGCCCCTTGGCCCTGAAAAAGTGTATATAAACTCAGAGGTTAGTGTTTTGCCTTTGGGGGCACACTCATTGAAATAATGTTGGTGACGAGATTCTGGGTAGCTATTGAAAGAGCCCTCCCAGCTTTGAAAACCCAGATGTTGATGCTTTTCTCTCTAGTAACTATGCATGTATTGCTCTAATCAGACAAAAGCCTATTGGTGGATCTGTTTATATTTTCTGTTTGTAATTTGTTTGTATTTGCTCTCAAGATCAGGGTGCTAACTTTCTCCCTTGAACTAAGTAAAAGACATATGCATGTTTAATTAAAGTGTGATTTTTAACCCCTTAAAGTTGTTTCCTTAGGAAAGCATATCAAGGGACCTGTGCTAGCAGCCCTTCTCTGTGCTCTTGTTATTGGTCTTTCACCTCTACAACATCTGCTAGCAACATTGTTGATACACCTGGTCAAGGAGAAAATATTGCAATCAACCAGAAAGAAACAATTTGAGTATTGTGGAAACACAATCAGGATAACAGTAGATCTAGCAGGTTCTATGTGAAGGGATCAAAGGGCTTGGAATATGATAGTCTGGAGGTGAAAGGAGCTAGGATTAAAACCAAGAATCACCCACCCAGCACAACTGAGTATAATACTTCAAGGGGAAAAATGGACATTCAATAAAATAAAGGACTTTAAAGCCTTCTTGATGAAAAGACCAGAGCTGAACAGAAAATTTGACTTTCAAATACAAGAATTAAGAGAAGCATGAAAAGGTAAATAGGAAAGAGAAATAATAAGGGACTTAATAAAATTGAACTTTTTACATTCCTACGTGGAAAGATGATATTTGTAACTCATGAGTCCTTTCTCAGTACTAGGGTAGCTGAAGGGAATACACACACACACACACACATACACATATATACATATGTATGTATATGTATATGTATGTATGCATGTATGTATGTGTGTATATATGTATCTTTGTGTGTGTGTGCACACACACATATATATACACATATATATGTTTATATAGACAGAGGTCACAGGGTGAATATGAAGGGATGATAGCTAAAAAATAAAATTAAAGGGTGTGAGAGAAATATATTGGGAGGAGGAAGAGAGAGATAGAATAGGGTAAATTATCTCACATAAAAGAGGCAACAAAAGGTGTTACAATGCAGAGGAAGAGGGAGGAGGTCATGATTTGGCTTAAGGAGGGAATAACGTGCACGCGTACTTTGGTTTCTTACCGTACAAGAAAGTAGGAGAGGAGGAGATAAGGGGAAGGGGGATGATAGAAAGGAGAGCAGAGTGGTGGAGGGGGCAGTCAGAAGCAAACACATTTGAAAAGGGATAGGGTCAAAGGAGAAAATTGAATAAATGTGGGGAGGGAAATATAGTCTTGCACAACATGACTATTATGGAAGTGTTTTGCATAACAATCCATCTATAACCTATATTGAATTGCTTGCTTTCTCAGTGAGGGTGGGTGGAGAGGGAAGAAAGGAAAGAATCTGAAACTTAAAGTTTTAAAAACAAATATAAAAAATTCTTTTTACATGCAACTGGGAAATAAGATATACTGGCAGTGGGGTATAGAAATCTATCTTGCCCTACAAGAAATTAAGGGGAAAGAGGGTAAGGTGGGGTCTCTGATCAAAGGGAGGGTAGACTGAGAGAAGGGGTAATCAGAATACATGCCATCTTGGGGTGGGGAGTAGGAGAGAGATGGCAGAAAAATTTGGAACTCAAAATCTTGTGGAAATGAATGTTGAAAACTAAAAATAAGTAATTAAATTTTAAAAATAAAATACAGGATCCCTAACTCCAAATTTAACATTCTCTCCACTGTGCCACATAGCTGCCTCCTTATTTAAAGAGAGATTGGCACCTCCTTTGCAACTTTTCATCTTACAGAGCTGCTTGGTGCATGGTTGAGTGACATTAATTGTTCCAGGTCACATAGCCAGTTGTTGTCAGTGGTAGAAATTGATCCCAGGGCTTTTTGGTATCTCTAAAGCCAATCCTCTTCCTACTACACAAAGAATTTTAAAATTTTTTTTTTGTTAAATGTCACATTGTTGTTGCTCCTTAAATATCAATAATTTGCAATCATATAAGGAGATAGTATAATATGGGTCAAAGGACCTGGATTCAAATCCTGCCTCCATCACTTATGTGACTTTGGGCAAGTCATTAAACTTACCTTGGTCTCATTTTTCACCCTTACAAAGTGAGGTGGATAGAGAAGTTAATCTCTGAGTCCTCTTCCAATTTTAAATCTAGAATATTTTCTTCTTTAGTTAATTTGCTTGTATTGTTTTTTGGTGTTTTTTGGTAAATAGCGTATTTTTCCCAAAAACATGTAAAGATAATTTTCAACATTCCTTTTTATAAGATTTTGAGTTCCAAAGTTTTCTCCCTCCATCCCTCCTTTCTACCTCCCCTCCCCAAGATGGCAAGCTATCTGAATTAGCTTATACATGTGCAATCATGGAAACATACTTCTACATTAGTGATGTTATTAAAGAAGAATCAGAACAAAAGGGAAAGATCACAAGAAAGAAAAAAATAGTGAAAATAGTCTGCTTCAATCTGCATTCAGACTACAAAGTTCTTTCCCTGGATGTGGAGAGCATTTTCTGTCATGAGTCTTTTGGAACTGTCTTGGATCATTGTATTGCTGAGAAATGCCAAGTCAATCATACTTGATCATTGCACAATGTTACTGTTATTGTGTACAATGTTCTCCTGGTTCGGCTCATTTCACTCAGCATCAAGTTATGGAAGTCTTTCCAGGTTTTTCTGAAATCCACCTTCTCATCATTCCTTATAGAACAATAGTATTCCATTATATGCATATAGCACAACTTGTTCAGCCATTCCCCCAACTGATGGACATTCCCTCAATTTCCAATTCTTTGCCACCACAAAAAGAGCTGCTATAAATATTTTTGTACATGTGCGTCTCTTTATCTTTTGTGTAATCTCTTTGGGATACAGACCTAGAAGTGGTATTGCTGGATCAAAGAGTATGCACATTTTGTTTTCGCTTTGGGTATAGTTCCAAAGTGCTCTCCAAAATGGTTGAATCAGATCACAATTCCACCAACATGCATTAGTGTCTCAATTTTCTCACATCTTCTCCAACACTTATGTTTTCCTTTTTTGTCATATTAGCCAATCTGATAGGTATAAGGTGGTACCTCAGAATTGCTTTTTTGCATTTTTCTAATCAATAGTGATTTAAGTATTTTTGCATAGAAAATTTTAATTTCTTCACCTGAAAACTACCTGCTATTATCTTTTGACCATTCATCAATTCTGGAATGGCTTGTATTCTTATAAATTTAACTCAATTCTCTAAATATTTAAGAAATGAGGCCTTTATCAGAAACACTGGCTGTAAAAATTGTTCCCCATCTTTCTGATTTCCTTCTAATCTTGATTGTACTGGTTTTGTTTGTATAAAAACCTTTTAATTTAATGTAATCAAAATTATCCACTTTGCATTTCCTAATGTTCTCTGTCTCGTTTGGTCATAAATTCTTCCCTTCTATATAGATATGGCAGGTATACTATTCCTTGCTCTCCTAATTTGCTTATGGCATCACCCATTATGTCTAAAGCACATGTCCATTTTGACCTTATTTTGGTATAAGGTATGAGATGTTAGTCTATGGCTAGATTCTGCTATACCATTTTCCAGTTTTCCTAGAGTTTTTGTCGAATAGTGAGTTAATATCCAAGAATTTGGATTTTTTGAGTCATCAAATAGAAGATTACATAGTCATTTACTACTATTTCTTGTGTACCTAACTAATTCCAGTCATCCACCACTCTATTTCTTAGCCAGTAGCAAATAGTTTTCATGACTGCTGTTTTATAATACAGTTTTTGATCTAATATGATTAAGCCACCTTCCTTTGGATTTTTTTTTATTATTTTCCATGATATTCTACATCTTTTGTTCTTCCAAATGAATTGTTATTGTTTTTTCTCACTCTATAAAATAATTTTTGGTAGTTTGATTGGTATGGCAATGAATAAGAAAATTATTTTAGGTACAATTGTCATTTTTATTATTTTAGCTCAGCCTACCCATGAGTAATTGATATTTTTTCAGTTGTTTAGATCTGACTTTATTTGTGGAAAAGTGTTTCATAATTGTGTTCATGTAGTTCCTTGGTTTGTCTTGGCAAGTAGACTTTCAAATATTTTATATAGTCTATAGTTTTTTTTTTTAAAATAGAATTCCCTCTTTTGATTGCTTGCTGCTGAGCTTTGTTGGTAATATATAGAAATGCTGATGATTTATCTGGTCTTATTTTATATCCTGCAGCTTTGCTAAAGTAATTGTCTCAAAAAGCTTTTTAGTTGATTTTCTAGTATTCTATAAGTATACCATCACTTCATCAGCAAAGAATTTTATCTCCTCATTGCCTATTCTAATTCCTTCAATTTCTTTTTCTTCTCTTATTGCTAAAGCTAACATTTCTATTACAATACCAAATAATAGTGGTGACAATAGGCATCCTTGTTGCACACCTGATCTTATTAGGAAGGCTTCTAGCTTATCCCCTTTACAGAGAATGCTTGCTGATGGTTTTAGATAGATGCTACTTATCATTTCAAGGAAAGTTTCATTTATTCCTATCCTCTCTAATGTTTTTAATAGGAATGTATGCTGTATTTTGTCAAAAGCTTTTTGTACATTGATTGAGATAATCATATGACTTCTGTTGGTTTTGTTGTTGATACTGTCAATTATGCTAATAGTTTTCCTAATGTTGAACCAGCCCTGCATTCCTGATATAAATTTCAGCTGGTAATAATGTATTTTCCTGGTGATAAATTGCTATAATATCTTTTGTAATATTTTATTTTTTAAAATTCACATCAATATTCATTAGGGTAATTGGTCTATAATTTTCTTTTTTGTTGTTGTTTTGGTTCTTCCTGGTTTAGGTTGTTAGCTCCATATTTTTGTCATGAAAGGAATTTGGTAGGAGTCATTCTTCACCTATTTTTTTTTCCAAATAGCTTATATCATATTGGAATTAACTGTTCTTTAAATGTTTCGTATAATTCAGTTGTAAATCCTTCTGGCAGTGGCAATTTCTCTTAGGGAGTTCATTGATGGCTTGTTCAATTTCTTTTTTCTAAAATGGGGTTAAGTATTTTATTTCCTCTTCTGTTAATCTGGACAATTTATATTTTTGCAAATATCCATTCCACTTAAATTGTCAAAATTATTGGCATGAGGTTAGAGGGAATAGCACCTAATTATTGCTTTAATTTCTTCATTGGTGGTGAATTCACCATTTTTACTTTTGATGCTAGTAATTTGGTTTTCTTTTTTCTTTTTTTGTCAAATTAACCAAAGATTAATCTACTTGATTGTGTTTCTCCACAAAACTAGCTCTCAGTTTTGTTTATTAGTTCAATCATTTTCTTACTTTAAATTTTATTAATCTCTCCTTTGAGTTTTGTAATCTCTAATTTGGTGTTTAATTGTGATTTTTATTTTTTTATAACTTTTTAAATTGCATGCCCAATTCATTGGTCTGCTCTTTCTCCATTTTATTGATGTAAGCATTTAGAGATATAAAATTTCCCCTACATACTGGCTTCCACAAATTTTTAGTATGTTGTCTCATTATTGTCATTCTCTTGGATGAAATTATCGATTGTTTCTATGATTTGTTTTTTGACCCACTCATTCTTTATGATTAGATTATTAAGTTTCCAATTAATTTTTAATCTATCTTTTCATGGTCCTTTATTACATATAATTTTTATTGCATCATGATCTTTAAAAATGCATTTAATATTTCTGCCTTTCTGCATTTGATAGTGAGGCTTTTATGCCCTAATATAAGCTTGTACAAAATATGGTCCATGGGCCATTTGCAGCCACAAAAGTGGCCCATGGATGGTATCCTGCGCAGGTCTACTTTACATCCTCTACATTTGTCACATGCCACCTGAAATCCTTTCACAGGTTTCAGGAGGTGCGTGGCTATAAGGGGCCCACGGGCCAAATGTTGTGCAGGGTTGCCCTAATGAATGGTCATTTTGTGTGTGTGTGCATGTGTGCAGGTGACATGTCTCATGGAGAAAATGTATATTCCTTTCTATCCCCATTCAATTTTCTCCAGAGATCTATTATATCTAACTTTTCTAAAATTCTATTCAGAATTTCTAAAATTCTAATTTCCTTCTTGTTTATTTTGCGGTTAGATATATCTAGATCTAAGAGTGGGATATTGAGTTCCCCCACTAGCATACTTTTTCTGTCTATTTCTTCCTGTAATTCTTTTAACTACTCCTCTAAGAATCTAGGTGCTATACCATTTGGTGTATACATGTATACTTTATAAAGTATATCTTTATACTTTATCTTTATAATAAAGATACTTTATTATCTATGGTAACTTTTTTATTATTTTAGTTTTCAACATTCATTTTTGTAAGATTTTGAGTTCAAAATTTTCCCCTTTCCTCCTCTGCCCCTTACACTATGATGCCTTTCAGCAACATGTAGTTTCCTTCCTTGTCTCTTTTAATTAGGTCTATTTTTGGTTTTGTTTTGTCTAAGATCAGGATTGCTACACCCGCTTTTTTTTTTTTTACTTAGGCTGAAGCTTAATATATTCTCTTCCAGCCTTGTACCTTTACTCTGTGTGTATTTCTCTATTTCAATTGTGTTTCTTGTACACAACATGTTGTAGGATTATTGTTTCTAATCCACTCTGCTATCTGGTTCCATTTTATGGGAGAGTTCATCCCATTCATATTCACAGATATGATTACTAACTGTGTATTTCCCTCCATCCTATTTTTACTCTGTTTTTACTTTGGTCTCTCTCTTCTTCCAGTCTGTTTCTCCTCACCAATGTTTGCTTTTGACCTTCACCTCTGCCCTCCCTTTTATAACTCCTCCTTCTCTTTCTCCCTTCCCCTCCTACTTTCTTACATGGTAAAATATATTTCTTTACACAACTGAGTATATATGTTATTCCTTCTTTGAGCTAAATCCAATGAGAGTAAGGTTCAAACAATGCTCACCCCCTCCTTCTCTCCCTCTATTGTAATAGGTCCTTCATGCCCCTTTATGTGATGTAATTTACCCCATTCTTCCTCCCCCTTTCCATTTCTCCCAGTATAATCCTTTTTTCACTTCTTAATTCTTTTTAACATGTCAAAGTCAACTTATAACCAAACCCTCTGTCTAAGTATATTCCTTTTAACTTTCCTAATAGAGACATTATTCTTAAGAATTGCAAACATCATCTTCCCATTTAGAAATGTAAATAGTTTAACTTTATTGAATACCGTGGTGGGTTTTTTTTCTTTCCTGTTTACCTTTTTGTTCTTCTCTTCGGCCTTATATTTGAAGATCAAATTTTCTGTTCAGCTCTGGTCTTTTCATCAGAATATTTTGAAAGTCCCTATTTCATTGGAAGTCCATCTTTTTCCCTGAAACATTATGTTCAGTTTTGCTGGATAGTTGATTCTTGGTTATAATCCAAGCCCTCTTGCCTTTCAGAATATTATATTCCAAGTCCTCTGATCCTCTAAGGTAGAAGCTGCTAAATCCTGTGCAATCCTGACTGGGGCTCCTTGAAAATCGATTTGTTTCTTTCTGGCTGCTTGCAGCATTTTTCCTTTACCTGATAGTTCTATAATTTGGCTACGATATTCCTTGGTGTTTTAATTTTGGTATCTCTTTCAGGAGGTAATTGGTGAATTTGTTCAATGACTATTTTACCCTCTGGTTCTTGGATGTCTGGTCAGTTTTTCTTAATAATTTTTTGAAAGTTGTTTTCCAGGCTCTTTTTTTTGATCATGGCTTCCAGGTAGTCAATAATTCTTGAATTTTATCTCCTGTTTCTATTTTCCCTGTCAATTGTTTTTTCAATGAGATATTTTACATTTTCTACTATTTTTTTCATCCTTTTGATTTTGTTTGACTAATTCTTGAATTCTCATAGAGTCATTAGCTTCTACTTGCCCAATACTGTTTTTTAAGGAATTATTTTCTTCAGTTAGTGTTTGTCCCTCCATTTCCATTTGGTCAAATCTACTTTAAAAGGAGTTATTTTCTTCAGCCATTTTTATGCTTTCTTTTCTAAGCTGTTGACTCTTTTTTCATAATCTTCTTGCATAACTTTCATTTTTAACCAATTTTTCTTCTATCTAATTTATTTGATTTTTAAAATCCTTTCTGAGCTATTCCAAGAGGAATTTTTGGGCTTGAGACCAACTCATATTCCCCTTTGAGGCTTCACATGTAGACATTTTGACCTTGTTTTTCTCTTCTGAGTTTGTGTTTCAATCTTTCCTATGCTTTCTATGGCCAGGGCTCTTTTTACATTTGCTTTTGGTTTTGTTTTTATTCATTTTTTAAAATGGAGCTCTGCTCCTGGGGTGCAAGAGGCACTGTCTCAAGCTACTTGCTCTGGGGGCCAGGGTCACTGGCTTTCTGCACCCAGGACTCTGGTACTGCACTAGAGTAGCCTGGACTAGTCATGCCTGTTGTGCTATGGGTTCTGGTGCTGGCAATTTACCTGCTGTGCTGAGGCTGGAGGCCTCACAGCTGGAGGCTAGCCTGCTATGCCACAGGTTTGCTGAGCTTAGACTGAGGGGCTTTGGTTGCTGTGGTAGCTAAGAGCCTTCTGTTGCCTTGCCTAGACACCACCTGCACTGAGCTGTGCCTCCCTTTTGCTCAAGTGAGATAGATCTTCCTAAGTCCTTCTAAGTTATCTTGGGCTAGAAAATTGTTTCACTCCATCTTTTTGTGGATTCTGTCAATCCAGAATTCTTTCAGAGGCTTGATTGAACATTTTTTCCAAGCGAAACAGGGGAGAGCTCAGGGAACTTCTTGGCTTCTCTCCACCATCTTGGCTACAATCTTTTCATTTCCTTGAATCATAGTTTCCTCATAGTAAAATAAAATGGCTTCTAAGTTCCCTTTCAGTTCTAAATCTCTACTCCTTTGATCTCTATGATACTTTCTAAAGTTAAATCCATGAGACTCTATTGCTTTAAGATTTATAAAAATATTTTCCCTGTAACAGTTGTGGTTTTATTTTTGTTATAACAGTATGAAGTAGATAAGGCAAGTGCTCTCTCCTCCTCCCCCACCTTACATGTAAGGAAGCAAAATTATGGAATGTGCTTATTCAGGGTCACACAACTAGTCAGGGTTGGAAGTAGGATAAGAATGCAGGTCTCATGTTTCTAAGTGATACCACTAGTAATATCACCCTACTCCTCTCAAATATTAGAAATGAAAAAGGACATCATTTTCATTTTGAGAAGCTATATTTTGAAAGTTAAAAGCATAAATCTAGTTCTGAGCACAGTGTCACTTAATAAATGCTTATTGACTTATATAAAGACATGAAATGTTAGAGGAAATGAATACTTCTATTAAAGTCTTTGGAGAAAGTATCTGAATAACCACTGGAAAGGATAGACAAAATTACAATTTTTGCAGGAGTGATAAAAATCACTTATGCTTGGGGAGAAAATGTTTGATTTTTTTCCCCTTCATGTAAAATTGTCTACTCAGTAATTTTCATTTCCTTAAGTACAATCAATATTTTCTCTCAGTGAAAGAAGAAAAAAAATCCAAGCTAAAATACCACACCTCTCCATTTTATTCTTGTATATAGCTCATTTGTCCATAGCAGTCTTCCCATTAAGCTGTAAGGTCATTGAAGGCGGGGACTGTTCTTTGCCTTTCTTCGTAATTAACACAATGCCCAGCACACAACAGGTGCTTAATAAATACTTCCTGATTTATAGACATCCCATTTCCTGTTTCTGCTACAACCTATTCAATGAAGTTATGAGATGATCAGCTCCACTTGACTTCACTCAAGCTCCTGCAGCAATGGTGTAAGAATGGCAGAAAAGGAGGCAGAAGGTGCCAAGAATCCTAATTTTTAGTCATCCTAGAAACATTAATTTAATTTCTGGCACTACGACTGTGAAATATTTGCCTATTAACCAATGAAGAGTCATATCACCAGAGAAACTGAATCATAGCATTACTGACTGCAGTTTTCAAGGAGGACTAGTCCCTCTGGTGTGAGTATCTGCTGAACACTTTTCAGAGCTGCTCATCCACATTTGCTTCTACCTGCCACCCAACTCTCATCTATGGCTCCTAGAAGCTGTAGCATGAGCAGCCATCACATCCCCACAAAACTGTCTTACAGACAGGCTAAACCAGATTGAAGATAATGGACAGGCCACAAACTGGTCAGTGAATTAGTGGGATGTCTACCTCAAGTATGTGAAGACTTCCCTCAGTGGAATGAGATGAGAACAATTTGCTCCAATGGCCACAAAAGTCGTTGGAGCAGGTGCTAAAGAGCACTTAGAAATTCATCAGACATAGAAGATGCCAAGGTCATCCACTGCATCCTGGGCCATCACCACAAATTCCTACCATTTTGCAACCCATTAATAATCCAGTTGACATCAATTAGCCAGCTAAAGATAACTGGCTTTTGTTTAGGTTTTTTCTTAGAGAGCATAGTAAGAAGAGATGGCAGTAAATATCCTCCCCAAAATTTTCTGCTCCAGATTCTATCACAAGTACATTAATTAAAGCAGACCTATCATATTTTGAGTCTACCATCACAGTCAGAATTTGTGCTACATGAGGGAGCATAAATGACTTGAGGAAACATAAATAAGAAGAACTATACTAGACCAAGTATATATAGAAGAGGTCTGTAGTGGACACAAAATAATATGAGAATTTTGAAGGGTTAATTGTTAAGACACTGGAACGAAAGGAAAATACCAAACATTTTGTGAGGGAAGTCAGAAATTTTCTTATTACTGGAAATATGATCAACAAAATATTAATAATGATTGATAACGTATTTCTGCATTTCGTTCTCTACAAAATCTTTATGAGAATAGTCTACAAATACATTAAGGGCATTCTTGATGAAGCTATGATAATGGAAACTTTCACAAACGGAATTCAACCAAAGACTCTAGAGTCATGTACTTGCCTAAAACTGTATAGGGAATAAAACTTCCCACTGTGCTTATTGTATGCTATTTAAAAAAACCGCCATCTTTTAATATGCCAGAATAAAATGCCTTCTCAAAGGATCTCCTTCATCGAGGAGTCTCCCATGCCTATGTTATTCCTATACCATCCCTTGAAAGATACAACCACAGAGATAACTTTATGGGGGTACTGTCTCATTTTTTGTCATGATATCCCTGGAACCTGGCAAAATGAATGAAATACTGTAGACATTAAACTCTACTTTATTGACTGATAACCCTCTGATAATAAAAATCAATGAAGGCATAAAACAGGGATATATAGATTTGACAAAGGTATTGTCCACTGTCTTAGGGAATATCTAGAGAAGTATCACAAAGAGGTCTCCCTTACAGAAGTCAAGCTCCTCCAGATTCTCCCATTTGTGGGCAATATTGTAATGATTTATCAGATCCTAGAATACAGCAATCTGTTAAATGACAGCAATAATCTCTCAAATTAGTTTGACCTAACTATTCATAAAGGAAAAAATCAAATGGAGAAAATGTTCCCATCATTCAAAGTGGTGGTCACCAACCATTATGATTGCATACCCAATTAGTAAACAATTCATATATATGTGTATATATACATATATGTATATATCTATATATATGTATGTATGTATGTATGTATATATATATCCCCAATAAATGCATATAT
>CM053627.1:187745164-187777222 GCA_028646595.1 Phalanger gymnotis | reverse complement strand
GTGCCTAGACAGTTGGGGTTTCCAGCTTAGCGATTTGCCAACCCTGAAATTGTCATGAACCAAGGCAAAAATACATATTTCTAGACCATGCAATCATAGGATTTAGAGCTGGAAGGTCTCTTACAGTTAAAAGGGTTTAACTCTTTCTGGTAACAGAACCCTTTCTTTGGCAGTCTGGTGAAGCCTTGGGACCCATTCTCTAAATAAGATTTGTAAACAGATAAAATAAAATATACAAGATTACAAAGGAAATTAACTATAACACAGTTATTGGAATATTAGTTTTTAAAAAGTTTAAGAACTCCATGTTAAGATCCTCTGTTCTTGTCCTACCCTTTATTCTATGACTAAGGCTACAAAGAGCTAGAAAGATGAATTGATCCATCAAAGATTGCAAAGTTAATAAGTAGCAGAGCCAGGATTCAAACCTGAATCATCTGACTGCAAATACAGGAGGTACACAGGTCATGTGCTAATATTCTGTGTGTGCAGGGGGAGGGGTGGTGTGGTGGGTTCTGATTTGGAACCCCTATGGTTATTGCTAAAAAAACAAACAAACCAAAAAAAAAACTAAACAAATGAGCAGAAGACAGGAATTTGAGAGCTGTTTATTACTTTCCCAGCATTCAGAGACTTATAAAAACATCACCTGTTGGGACATAATGGCATAGCACAATAGGGAGAACACTGGCTTTGAATTCAGAGAACCTGTGCTTAAAACCTCAGATGTTTATTGCTTGTATGACTGTGGATAAGACACTTAATGTCCCTGAGCCTCAGTTTCTTTATCTGTAATATAAGAGGTTTGGGCCATGTGGACTCAGAGGTCTCCATGCAACCTTAGATCTGTGAATAGAAGTAGAGAGTATCCTGTGAAATATGGTCAGCATGAATGGATGATGGGCCTGACTGGTACACTGTACACAGTGGGCATTTCATCTGCAGTGTCTTATACTGTATGTTTGACGAATTATTGGATCTTGCTCTAACAAAGACTTTGTCAAAGTACACCATTCTGTATAGCAGTGAGGTGATCTAAGGACATGACATCAAGCACTGACATCCTCTCCACTTGTCATAGTAATCTGTGACTCTTGAGGATGCATTTTGTCTTTACTCTCAGAGCTCTGTTTGTCTTACTGTCAGTGATGCTTATTAGAGTGACATTAGAAAAGCCTTATACATCAGGATTCAAAAGAGTACATGAAAAGCTTTGCATATTTTCTGCATTTGCTTTGTTATAATATAAATTTTATTGATAGCTTGTGTTTTTACATCACCTGTATTTCCCAATTTATCCCTCTCCTCTCCCCCTTTCCAGCCTTCACTTAAGTCAAAGAACAAAAGATGGGAGAGGAAAATCATTTTGGCAAAAATAGGCACCACATCAATCAAGACTGCCATTATATGTGGTATTCAGTACCCATAGTTCTACCCATGAGATCCTGATCTCTGCCAGTAATCACTTTATCTTGTTCTGTACTCAGGCCCACCATGCTACTTCTCAGACATCTCCACTGTCATTGTGGACATTGTACTATCTACCTAGCCTATTTTCAGCTCTAATTCAGAGAACAATAGTAAAAGCAACATTACTGTTTCCAGAAACAACATGCCTCATGTGCCCATGGCTCAATCTCTACTCCCTAGGACTTCCCACTCCAAAATACTCTTCTCAGGCCATCATTTATCAGCATAGGTTGTGTTCTCAAATTAGAATGTGAGCTTCTTGAGGGCAGTGGTTATTTTGCTCACTTGTATTTGTATCACAGTGCTTAGCACAGTGGCTGACACAAAAGAAAAGCTTAATAAATGCTTTTTAACCCAGTCATAGTCTTTGAAGTCTTCTAAGAAGGAATAGGCTTGCATATAATTTATTTTTATTTTTTTATATTTAACCACCCAACCTTTATTCTTTTTTTATTAGATTTTTATTTTTAGTTTAAAACACTTAGTTTTACATGTTCTTGAGCTTCAAATTTTCTTCACTTCCCTCCCCTTACCCCGCCCTCCCCAAGATGGCATGCAGTCCAATATGGATTCTACATAAACCTTCACATTAAACTTATTTACATGATAGTCAACTTGCAAAGAAGAATTATGACCAATTGAATGAATCATGAGAGAGAAGAAACAAAACCAAAAAAAGGGAGAAAGCAAATAGTTTACCTCAATCTGCATGCAGACTCCATAGTTCTTTCTCTTCCATCATGAGTCCTTTGGAGCTGTCTCTGAGCCTTGTATTACTGAGGAGAGCCAACTCTATCAAAGTTAGTCATCACAGATACCATGTGTCTGTAATTGTGTATAATGTTCTCCTGGTTCTGCTCCCCTCACTCAGCATCAGATCATATTAGTCTTTCCAATTTATTATGAAGTCTGTCTGCTCCTCATTTCTTATAGCCCAATAGTATTCCATTACATTCATATACTACAACTCAGTTAGCCATTCCCCAATTGATGGGTATCCCCTTGATATCCAGTTCTTTGCCACCACAAAAAGACCTGCTGTAAATATTTTTGTACATAGGTGTACCTTTCCCACTTGTGTAATCTCTTCGGGATATAGCCCTAGGAGTGGTATTGCTGGGTCAAAGGGTACGCACATTTTTATAGCCCTTTGGACATAGTTTCAAATTGCTCTCCAAAATGGCTGGATCTATCCGCAACTCCACCAACAATGTATTAATGTTCCAATTTTCCCACATCCTCTCCAGCATTTACCATTTTCCTGTTTTGCCATGTTAGCCAGTCTGACAGGAGAGGTGTGGTACCTAAGAGTTGTTTTGATTTACATTTCTCTAATCAATAGTGATTTAGGGCATTTTTTCATATGCCTACAGATATCTTTAATTTCTTCCTCTGAAAACTGCCTGCTCATATCCTTTGACCATTTCTCAATTGGGGAATGACTTTTATTCCTATAAATTTGACTCAGTTCCCTGTATATTTTAGATATAAGCCCTTTATCAGAGACATTGGTTGTAAAGATTTTCTCCCAATTTTCTGCTTCCTTCCTAATCTTTGTTGCATTGGCTTTGTTTATACAAAAACTTTTCAGTTGAGCATAATCAAAATTATCCATTTTGCATTTTATAATGCTCTCTATCTCTTGTTGAGTCATGAATTCTTCCCTTTCCCATAAATATGACAGATAAATTATCCCTTGCTCTCCCAAATTGCTTATAGTATCAACTTTTATTCTTAAATCATGTACCCACTTTGACTTTATTTTGATATATGTTGTAAGATATGGATCTAAGCCTGCATGTAATTTAAGACACTTCAATTCTATTCAGTAACACAAAATCTTCCCTCCACCAGTATACACACACGTAGATAACTACATGCACACATTCTCCTACTCCTACTCCACCAAAGCTTCCACCACCTCTGTATTGGTCCACTTTACTGAAATCCTGATTCTCTGGCCTCAGAATAACTTCTATGGTGCCATTAAAAATTTTCAGCTTTCCCTGTGCAAGGTTGGCCAGGCTTTAAGGCTAGCATTGCTTGTTTCAAGAGTCTGCATTGTGTGCAGATTTCTATTGATGTATATGAGTTTCAGAAAAATTACATAATGCCTTGCTGTTGACCATTTTCTCTACTTCTAATTTTAGATTTTTGCCTCAGGAAAAACAGAGTCCAGAGAGCCATATTCTGTGGACATCTGCACCATAAGACTAGTACCAAAAAACTAATTTCTTAGCATATTTCTTAATGGATCAAAATATGGTGCCTATAGGTCCTGTTAATATCCTTCTACTAGACATATCCCTATCTATGTAGGTGATAAAAAGCTGTTGGGACAGGAGCAGCTAGATGGTACAGTGGGTTGAGTAGCAGGCTAGGAGTCAGGAAGCTTTATCTTCTGGAGTTCAGATCCAGTTTCAGTCAATTATTAGCTATGTGACCCCGGGCAAATGACTTAACTTGTTTGCCTCAGTTCCTCATCTATAAAATGAGCTGGAGAAGAAAATGGAAAACCACTTTAGTGTTTTTTTTTCCCAAGGACACCTCAAATGGGATAATAAAGAGTCTGAAATCACTGAACGATAACAACAAAATCTAAAACAACTATTCCTCTGCTCTCACTACTATTCTTTTACTCTTCATCATTTTCACCTGTTTTGCTCCTTCCCTTTAGAGATTCACAGAACACAAAGCCCTGGAAGGGACCCTAGAAAACATTGAGTCCAACCACTTTATATTATAGATGAGGCAACTAAGACCAGGAGAAGAAGAAGTTTGCTGAATTTCCAAGAGCAAGCTATTAGCAGAGTTAGGTCTGGAATCAAGGCCCACTAACTCCCAGTTAAGTGTTTCTCCATAAGAAATACATTGGGGGAAGGGCAGGGCAGAGCCAAAACGGCAGAGAGAAGCTAGGAAGTGTCCTGATCTCTCTCCATTTTCCCTTGGAAACTACATTAAATCAAGCCTTTAAAAGAAGCCTGGAGTGACAGAATTCACAAAAAGATGGAAGCAATTTTCTAGCCCAAGATAACTTAGAAGAGTATAAGGAAAGGTCTGTCTCACTTGGGTAAAAGGGGAGTACAGCCCAGCACATGTGGAATCCAGGCATGCCAGTGGGAGGCTCTTAGCCACAGCATAGATCAAAAGCTCCAGCTCCTTTGTCTGGGCTGGGCAGGCCAGCATGTAAGCTGTGAGGCCTCCAGCCCAAGTGTAGCAGGCAAACTGCCAGCCCCGGGATCCAGGGCATAACAGGAACAACTAGGCTGGGCCACCCTAATGCAGTGGGCAACTACCAGTCCCAGAGGTCTGGGCATAGAAAGCCAATGACAAGACCCCTGCCCCCCCCAGTGTAAGAAGCTTGGGACAATGACCTCTGTACCCCAGGAGCAGAGCTCAACTTTTAAAAAATGAGGAGAGAGAGGGGGAGAGAGAGAGAGAGAGAGAGAGAGAGAGAGAGAGAGAGAGAGAGAGAGAAGGAGGGAGAAAAGATAAAAGGTTGGAGCAGAATGTATAAGCCTTCACTGAAGTAATGAAAAAAAAGAAGGGGTAGTAATCCTGATCTCAGATAAAGTAAAAGCAAAAATACACCTATTAAAAGAGATAAATAAGGATGGAAACTAAATCTTGCTAAAAGCTACCATAGACAATGAAGTAATACCAACACTTAACATATATACATGAAGTGGTATAGCATCTACATTCTTAGAAAAGTAGCTAAGTGAGTTATAGGAAGAAATAGACAGCAAAACTATACTTGGGGGGACCTCAACCTCCTTCTCAGAAGCAGACAAAACTAACCACAAAATAAACAAGAAAGAAGTTAAGGAGGTGAATAGAATTTTGGAAAACTTAGATTATGATAGACTTCTGGAGAAAATAGAATGGGGATAGAAAGGAAAATACCTTTTTCTCAGTGGTATATGGCAGCTATACAAAAATTGACCATGCATTAGGGCATGAAAACCTCAGGATTCAGTGCAGAAAAGGAGAAGCATTAAATGCATCCTTTTTAGACCATGATGAAATAAAAATTAGGTGTAATAATTGGGCCACAGAAAGACAGATTAAAAATTAACTTAAAACTAAATAACCCAATCCTAAAGAATAAGTGGGTAAAACAACAAATCATAGAAACAATCAGTAATTTCCATCTAAGAGAATGACAATAATGAGACGAGATACCAAAATTTATGGGTTGCAGCCAAAGTCATACTTAGGAAAAAACATACATCTCTAAATGGTAACATGAATAAAATAGAGACAGAGAAGATCAATGATTTGGGCATGCAACTAAAAAGCTAGAAAAGGCATACACTAAAATTCCGCAATTGAACATCAAGTTAGAAATTCTGAAACTCAAAGGAGAGATTAATAAAGCCGAAAGTAGGAAAACTACTAAACTAATAAATAAAACTAAGAGTTGCTTTCATGAAGAAACCAAAAAATAGACAAATCTTTGGTTAATTTGATTTGAAAGAAGAAAAATTAGTTGCCAATACCAAAAAATGCAACAATGAAGAGTAAATTAAAAGCAATATTCAGGACCTAATTTGCCTAACTGTATGCCAATAAATTGACAATCTAAGTGAAATGATAAATATTTATAAAAATATAAATTTCCCAGGGTAACAAAAGATGAAATAAAATATTTAAATAACAACATCTTAGAAAAAGAAATTGAACAAGCTATTAATGAAAGCCCTAGGAAAAATCCCCAGGGACAGATGGCTTCACAAGTGAATTCTATCAAACATTTGAAGAACAATTAATTCCAATACTATATAATTTTTTTTGAGAAAATAGGCAAAGAAGGAATACTATCAAACTCCTTTTCTGACACAAGTATGGTGAGAATACCTAAACCAGGATGAGCTAAAACAGATAAAAAAATTTTTAGGCCAATTTCCTGAATGAATATTAATGCAATAAATAAATAAATAAAATATCATCAAAGAGATTATAGCAGTTTATCACCAGGATAATATACCATGACCAGGTGGGATTGGGGCCAGGAATTCAGGGCTGGTCCAATATTAGAAAAACTATTAGCATAAATGACTATACCAATAACAAAACCAAGAGAAATCTCTTGATTATCTCAAAAGATGCAGAAGAAGCTTTCGACAAAATACAGCATCCATTCCTGTTAAAAACACTGGAGAGCACAGGAATAAATGTAATCTTCCTTAAAATAATAAGTATTATCTATCTAAATCCATCCGGAAGCATTATCTGTAATGGGGATAAGCTAGAAGCCTTCCCAATAAGATCAGGGGTGAAACAAGGATGTCCATTGTTACAATTATTATTCAATATTGTACTAGAAATTTTAGCTTTAGCAATAATAGGAGAAAAAGAAATTGAAGGAATTAGAATAGGCAAGGAGACAAAGCTATCACTCTTTGCAGATGATATCATGGGATATTTAGAGAATCCTAGAGAATAGAATAAAACTTCTTGAAATAATTAGCAACTTTATCAAAGTTGCAGGATATAAAATAAACCCACATAAACCATCAGTATTTCTACATATTGCCAACAAATCTCAGCAGCAAGAGATAGAAAGAGAGATTCCATTTAAAATAACTGTAGACAATATAAAGTATTTAGGAGTCCATTTGCCAAGATAAAGGCAAGAAGTATATAAACACAATTACAAAACACTTTTCCCACAAAGTCAGATCTAAACAGTTGGGAAAAGATCCATTTCCATGGGTAGGCTGAGCTAATGTAATAAAAATGACAATTCTACCTAAATTAATTTGCTTATTCAGTGCTATACCAATCAAATGACCAAAAAATTATTTTGTAGACCTAGAAAAAATAATATCAAAATTCACCTGGAAGAACAAAAAGTCAAAAATATCAAGCAAGTAAATTAAAAAAAATGTAAAAGAAGATGGTCTAGGTGTACCAGATCTAACATTATATTATAAAACAGCAATCATCAAAATTATTTGGTACTGGCTAAAAAATAGAGTGGTGAATCAGTGAAATAGATTAGGTACATAAAACACATGGTAATCTACTGTTTGATAAACCCCTAAACTCGAGCTTCTGGGATAAGAACTAACATTTTAACAGAAACTGCTGAGAAAACTGGAAAATAGTATACAAAAGCTAGGCATAGACCAACATCTCACACTGTATGCCAAGATAAGGTCAAAATGGGTAAATGATTTAGACATAAATGATGATACCATAAACTAATTAGGAGAACAAGGAACAATTTTCCTCTCATATCTATGGAGAATGGAAGAAATTTATGACCAAAAAAAAGATAGTGAACATTTTGAAAAGCAAAAACATAATTTTGATTACGTTAAAGTAAATTTTTTTTTCACAAGCAAAACCAATGCAACCAAGATTAGAAGGAGAGCAAAAAAGACGGGAAACAATTTTTATGGCAAGTTATTTTTTTCTGATAAAAGCCTCATTTCTCAAATATATAGACAACTGAGTCAAATTTGTAAGAATACATGTCATTTCCCAGTTGACAGGTGGTTAAAGGATATGAACAGGCAGTTTTCAGACAAAGAAATCAAAGCTATCTGCAGTCATGTAAGAAAATGCTCTAAGTCACTATTGATTAGAGGAAGCATACCTGACATACCACCTCACACCTGACAGATTGACTAATATGACTAAAAAAAGGAAAATGCTAAATGTTGGAGAAAATGTGGGAAAATTCAGACACAAATCCATAGTTGATAGAGTGGTAAACTGATCCAACCATTCTGGAGAGCAATTTGGCACAATGCCCAAAGGAAAATCAAACTGTGTATACTCCTTGATCCCGCAATACCACTACTAGGTGTGTATCCCAAAGAGATCATAAAAAAGAGGAAAGGACATATATGCACAAATAACATTTATAGCAGCTCTTTTTTGTGATGTCAAAGAACTGGAATTTGAGGGAACTCATCAGTCTGGGAAATGGCTGAATAAGTCATGGTATAAGAATGTAATGGAATGCTATTGTAGTATAAGAAATGATGATCAGATGTATTTGAGGAAAACTGGAAAGACTTCCATGAATTGATGCTGAGTGAAGTGAGCAGAACCAGGAGAACGTTTTATACAATAATAGTAACACTGTATGATGATCAACTATGATTGACTTAGCCCTTCTCAGTAATACAATAATCCAAGACAATTCTGAAAGACTCATGATGGGAAATGCTATCCACATATAGAGAAAGAATTATGGGGTCTGAATGTAGATTGAATCATATTATTTTCATTTTTTTGTTTTGGTTTGTTTGGGGTTCTTTTTGGCATTTTGTTCTTTCTTCCTTGGCAACCTTACTAAACTGGAAATGTTTCCTTGGTTGCACATGTATAACCTATATCAGATTGCTTGCTGTCTTAGGAAGGAATAAGTAAAGGGAGAGAGGAAAAAAAATTGAGACCCAAAATCTTATAAAAATGAACGCTGGAAATTATCTATTCATGGAATTTGGAAAAAATAAAATGCTATCTAAAGAAATATCATAGCACAACACAAGGAGGGGCATGGTATTGGAGGATCTAGGTTCAATTCCTGGCTTTTCTTCTTAGGACCTGTGTGACCTTGGGCAAATGATGTCATCTGTCTGGGCCTCAATTTCATTATCTATAAAAGGAGGAGATTCAGTTCAATGATCTCTAAGGTCCCCTTTTAGCTCTAATTCTATGAATCTATGACTTTATAATCAGCACTATCACATGGAAGAGTAAAAAAAAAGAATCCTGTATCTAGAATCAGAGTTCAAATCCTTTCTGTTAACAAGCTATTTTCCATAACCTTTGGCAAATTGCTTCACCCTTCTAGCTTCTTTTTTTCGTCTGTCAAACTAAAGGTGTGAGATTGAATGACCTTCGAGGTCCTTTTCAGCTCTAAGTCTGTGATTCAAAGTCTTCTCAAGCTTCATTTGCTTTGCCTAGAGTGAACATAACTGGAAGTATAGGGACTTGCTTTAAGAAAATCTAGGCAGCCAGAGGTCATCATAAGAACAGTGGGAAATGAGGTCACTACTAGGAGAAATAAGGATGCCAGTGGGTAAGATGAATGTGTCACAGTTGTTCTAAAAATCAGAAGTCTCTTTGAAAGAGACTGTAATCTAGTTGGGGAGATAAGATCAGCAAGAGAATTATAGAACAATGTATGAAATATATGAAATCAATAACTTAATCTGTTGCTGTCTTGTCCATTCTTTATTTGCAACATATCTAACATTTATATAGCGCTTTAAGGTTTGCAAACTGTTTACAAATGCTATCTCATTTGATCCTTACAATAATCCTAGCAAATAAGTGCCACTAGTATTCTCATTTTACAAATGAAGAAATTGAGACAGAGGTTAAGTGACTTGCTCAGGGTCACACAGCTGGTTCAGTGTCTGATTTGTACTCTGGCCAGATGTGTACTCTGATCATCTTAAGTCCAGCACTGTATCCATTGTGACACCCAGTCCATGTTCTCCCTTAACACTACCATCACCTTGGTACAGGTCCTTATCACCTCACTAGTCTTCTCCCTTCCTTGCATTGGCTTTTAAATAATTTTGAAACCTGACCCCTTCACACCTTTATAGCCTTCTTATACCTTATAATCTTTAAAACAGAAGGTGAAAGAGTATTAGCGATGACAGAGGAGTAGCTATTTTAGATTTTGATGACATTGTTCTGTTGTGTCCAACTCTTCATGACGCCATTTGGAGTTTTCTTGGAAAAGCTGCTGGGGTAGATTGCCATTTACTTCTCGAGCTCATTTCTAGATGAAGTACTTTGCCAGATAGGGATAAATGACTTACCCAGACTCACACAGTTAGTAAGTGTATGAGGATATATTTGAAATCCAAAAGAGAGTCTTCCTGACTCCACGCCTAGCACTCCATCGGCTGTACCACCTAGTGACCCCTGTCTACACATCTCTTTGATACCTAAAGAGACAGGAGTAGGTCTAGTAGAAGGATATTAACAATTCCACACACTCTGTAATCCATTGACATTGGTCTCCCTGCTATTCCTTGAAAAAGACTTTCCCATCACCTGACAACATGACTCCATGTATTTTCATGGACTGTCCTCCATGCCACAAATCCTCTCCCTCTTCATGACCTCCTGACTTCTTTGACCTCCTTTAAGTGTCAGCTCAAATCTCACCTGCAAGAAGCTTTTCCTAGTCTTCCTTAAAGCTAATAATCTCTTCCTTCTAAGATTGCATCAAATTAATCCTGTATCTGTCTTGTTTGTTCACAGTTGTTTGTATGTTGTCTCCCCAATTAGAATGTGAGCTCCTTGAGGGCATATACTGTTATTGCCTTTTTTTGTATGCCCAGGGCTTAACCAGTGCCGGGCATATAGTAAGCAAACACTAAATAAATGTTTATTGATTGATTCATTGTGGTGCAGAATAGATAAGGGATAAAGGATTTTAATTTGAAGAGAAGAGAGGACAATGTTAGCTGTATCTTCAACACTAGAAAGTAAAAATCCTGGAGTCCTTCCAACTGCCACATCCCCAAGCTGTACTTAGTGTCAGATGGCAAGGCAAGATCACCAATGACGAGGCCCTGGAATGAAGCCAGTTCTCCAGCCCCAGAGCTGCCTCTGTTCCCTGCAACTCAGCTTCCTTGGGCTGGACACCAGGGTTGGATGAGTGACAACAGGATTTTTGCTTACTCCTGCTCAGTGATTTGTATCTATGTTCCTACAAGCAAGTTGTATGGGAGAAGAGGTGGGGTTCTTAACTTGGGGTCTATGAACTTTATTTTTGGATAACATTTGATTTCTTTGGGAATCCTATTATTTAATTTTCTGCATTTAAAAATATTATCCTAAAAAGGAGTTTATAGATTTAGCAGACTGCCAAGAGACTCCATGACAAAGAAAAGTTTAAGAACCCTTGTTCTAAGGATATGCTGAAGTGTGACATTGAACAATGGGATGTAGACATCAGCTTCTGGGAAGCAACAGCTGAGAAAGAATTTGCTGGTATATGGACATTTTCATTTTAAAAGATGGAGGCATGTAGATTCCAGAGGCTGAATATCTAAGAGTAAAATTCTCAGCTGCATCACAGTATTGCGATGGGTGGGCAGCAGGTATACAGAATGAGATAAAATGGAATAGAAAGGAAAAGTATTAATTAAACACTTATTATTTTCTAAGTACTAGGAATATTATTTTTTTAAATAGATAATGCTTCCTATCAAAGAGCTTCCAATTTAGTTGGGGAATAAGATATGTGCAGAAGCATTCAGCTATAGTGCAGATGGGCAAGACTGGGGATTCATAGGTTGTTCTCTCTGAAAGAGGAGATCCCGGTATGAGCTGGATGGGAGGGGGTCAATTGAGCTGTTCCTAGTGTTCTCTGCCCTCCAGTTCCTTGCAGTGTTTTCTGAGTAGAAAGAGTTTGGGCTGGAACCATTGAGGAACTTCTTAATTGATCTCTTAAGGCAGAAACAGGGTAACCAATTAGCAAAAGCTTCATCAAATATCTAACCAAAACCATAAAATTTTGTAAAGATTGCATCTAAGGGATGTAATTGAACAATATGTAGAATGCTGGAGCTGGAGGCCAGAAAACCTGACCTCCAATCATACTAGTTCTATAAATCTGGGCCAATCACTTCACTCTCTGGTCCTAAATGGGAATAATACAACCTGTTTCATAGTATTGTTGTGAGGATCATGCAAGATAATATGAGCAAAGAGAATTGAAGACCTTGATGTGTCATAAATGTGAACCAATTATATTTGGAGTGGAAAGACATGGAAAGTCAGACATAGGAGGTAAATTTTAAATTGAGCCCTACTGTTTCATTTTGCAGATGAGGAAACTGAGACCTATAAAGTTGAAATGACTTTCCCAAAGTCACATATGCAGTAAGTGTCGCAGGCAGAATTTGAACCCAGGCTCCAATTCAAATGCTATTCCCATTTTTAATCTCACTTATTATGGAGATTATAAAGATATCTACAGTATCAGATGAAGGACGAAGAGATCATTTAATTAAATTAAACACTTATTAAATACCTATGGTGTACAAGGCACTAGGCTAAGAATACTAATGCCAGCATTAGTAACACATGTGCTAATATACAACAGTACATTCATTTAGTGCTAATATATTTACACACTAGTGTATTAGGACATGCTTTACTGGAACAAGGTAGGTCAAGGCATCCAGTGAAGGTTTAGTGAGGCCTGCTGTTTTAGCTGTAGCTCTCAATGGTGATACAGCTTGTTAAGTAATGTTTAAAAGATCTAACACTAACAGCAGGCAATATGGTCAAATGGAGAAAAAAAAAGATAATAGATACAGAGCTAGAAAGAACCTCAGGGGCCTGCTAGTTCAACCTCTCCCTTTTTTTGTTCTTTCATTTATTTATTCATGCATTGATTTAATTGTTTTTAACATTTTCTTTTTAAATTTTGAGTTCTAATTTATTTTTCTACCTCCATCCCCTCTTCCACCCATTGAGAAGGCAAGCAATATAATACTCATTATACAAGTGAAGTCATGCAAAACATATTTCCTTATTGCAAAAAATAGAATGAAAACTAAAGTGAAAAACAATATACTTCCATCTGTACCCAGAATTCATCAGTTTTCTCTCTCTGGAAGTAAATTGCATTTTTCATCCTGAGGCCCTTGATGTTTTCTTGCAATTCCCTTTATTTTTCGACAGGTGAGGAAACTGAGGCCCATAGAGGCTTTGTGACTTGTTCATAATCACACAAGTATAAGTGTCAGGGAAATGATTTAAACTCAGGCTTTTGGAATCTAGGGCCAATGTTCTCTTTACTATACCATGCTGAAATTTGCATTCAGGACTGCAATTCAGAGAACTTGGGCTCCAATCTTGGGTCTACCATTTATAAAACATATTTTCTTAGAAAAATAATAAACTCACAAGATCATAACAATTAGTTACAGAGCTGGAGGGTACTTCACAGGTCATTTCATCCAAACCTCTAATTTTGCAGACAAGGATTTTTTTTTTTCCCTAGGAAAGTACAGGGAAGTTAGGTAACTTATCCATGGTCACACTGGTACCAAGTAGCAGAAGTGAGATTTAAATTGAGGATTCTGAGGTTCCTTGATTCCAAAATAAGTGTGCAAACCTGCCTCTTGTATCATAACTTCTTTTGGTCTCAGGTTCTTTTGTCAGTAAAGTAAGGGATGATTATGCCTGACCTTGTACCTAGCAGGACATTTACAATGAGGTAACAGATACAACAGTGACTTGGAAAGTTAAAAGTGTCAAACAAACAAAAGGTAGTTATTTTCATTTCCTTCTAAGCATCAACAGAATGTCTCATTCTGAATATTCTTGGATTGAAGTTGCTGCATTACTGTTCTATGAGGGAGGTCCCAGCATTCACTTTTCTGTTTCCAGATTTTAAATCACTCAGGGTTGAGACTTTAGTTATTGGCAAGTGTACCCTCTCTTCTGAATGATTGGGTAGATGTGTGTTCTGTACTAAATGAATAATGGATACTAATGATATTTAGCTATTCTCAGATTTATGGAGTTGGCACACAAGGGAATATTGTTTATGAGGCAGCTTTTTGCCAACCTCCTCCAAGTATTGTCTAACAGACGGTAGACTCTATCAGATGGCACCAGAAATTTAAGAAATCCTAATCTGGAACCGAGCAGGAATACAGTATGGGTCACTGCTTCAGGGAGAAGGACTCAAGAGCATTCAAGTAGAATGGCCCTCTATATTGGATTTTATTTGTTGGCCTACAAGTAAAAACATTACAAACTTCAGTGCTTAAAAGAGCAAACAACCAAATCATTTAAAAGGAAATAGAAAATTTCAGCCAAAAACATGGATGTTTTGTAGGTACCATGTCAGACATCTCAATATTTAGGATGATTCAGATATTTGAGCAAGGTTTTCAGTTTTCATCCAAATATTTGACAAAATATAAAAGTATCTTACCTTTAATCAATTCATTCTAAAGTCATTAGTATATCTTCTTTTACCCCCAAACCTTAAATGCTCCCCTTCCATGTTTGAAAAGGTTAAAAGATATTGAATTTGTTGGAAATAATGTGATAAAACATCAAAATATCAGAGCAAAAGTACACAATTTTACTCATGAAGACCAGGAAACTTGATTTTTTTAATGGGTATTGTCAGGTTGAAAAAAAAAAAACATTTTCAGAGCACATACCTTTTGCAAATTGAACTCACTTTCCGCAAAAGGCATCCCTAAAAATGGAATGCAAATTGCATCCTTTTTGTACATCAAATGTATGAAATGCACTAGGGAAACATTTAAAGTGAATGTTTTGCAGAGGAAATGATCATTAGATAAGGTAAGCAATGACTCAATAATTTGAGTTTTGAGATAGGCTATTTTTTTTTAACATCTTCGTATAATAAGTTTGCCCAATAAACCAGAACGCACCATTAAAACGCCTATGGCAGTGCCACACTGTAGTGTATAGGTGATGCTGGGTACTAGTAGGCTATGTCAATGGAGTATAAGCTGTATCACATCCTGTAAAGGCTCCTCACAGACATCGAGTGATTGACTATGTATATCTGTTGTCTGAGGACTAGCCTATGTAAAATCTTGGGATGCTTCGTCATCAGAGTGACCACAGTATGTTGTACCTAGGAACCAAAGCAACTTTCAATAGCCCATTTACTGAGTTGTATACGGGGACTAAGATCTATGTCAGCACAGGGAAGACCCACACCAAAGTAATGCCAGATCCTCAAATATTAGGGGAAGCTAGAATTCAGATCTTGTCTCAAACACTTAACTATCCGTGTGGCCCTGAACAAGTCCCTTAATTTCTGTTTGTCTCAGTTACAATAACCTCTCTCCCACAGTTGTTGTGAAGATCAATATGAGATAACAATTGAAAAGTACTTAGTACAGTGGCTGACACATAGTAGGCAGTATATAAATGTTTGCTGTCGTTGAAGCATAAAAGGTCTATTTGGTTATAAACAGAGCATACTCCACATTTCAGCCAGCTTCCAGATAGGAACCCTGAGAAAACCCAGGATTCTGAGGATTATGCATTTTCCTTGACCCTTTCTCTCACCTTATTGTGGCTAATTGGAGAGTTCTTGGATGCTTCAAGATCATCTTCCCAGAAGAAACATGAGCGAACTCCAAAACACAGATGACGAGGGGTACTCACCTCATTGTGTTTTGAAAAGCTGCATTTGCAAAAGTGTATTTCAGTATGCGCATTGACAAGCTGGAGTGTATCCAGGGGATACCCAGGATGGTAAGGGGACTTGAAACTAAACCATGCCATATAAGGAATGGATGATATAATTGGGGTCACATAGGATACAGAAAAAAGGTCTTAGTGGAAAGTAACTACCTCCAAGACAGATTACACTTCTATTCTGCTTGGTCCTAATGGACTGAATCACAAACAGTGGGTAGAAGTTGCAAAAAAGACAGGTTCTTCATATGAGGAAAAGCTTCCTAACAATTTGGAATGTCTTGAGAGGTATATAACATTCATTAATGTAGGTTGGTAAGTAGAGCCTGAATGGCCAGTCAGGGATGCTACAGAAAGAGGATTCCTGCTCAGATGTAAATTATAGTAGATTATTTAAGGTTCTTGCCATATCTGAGATTTTATGATGTCTCTCTTCTATATTAATGACTTGCATTTGTATGCTTTAAGTTTTTATACATTATCTCATTTGATTGTCATAACAACATTGTGAAATATATATTATTGGTATCCCCATTATGCATAAGAGAGTTCTGTGAGATCAAGAGATTTGCCCAGAGTCACACAGCTAGGAAGTAGGATATGAACCCAGTTCTTCCTGACTCCAAGTCTAATATTTTTTTTTCTACTCCACTGCATTGTCTTCTATAACACTGGAGACACCTTTGAGAATATTAAGAGTCCTCATGGTACATTTAACATTTTTGTCCATTCAGTTCCCCTCCATTGCAAGTCCACAAAGGAGATAACATTTTAATAAAAATTATAATTATAGATTATTGCCTGACAGAAAGACCCATATAATTTAAAAATCAGATGCTTTGCATACCTTAACTAGTCCCAAAAGTAAAATTGTTCTGGTCCTAACACAACTCGACTAGGAAACTGAAGACATTGGAAGTACAGGTGGTGTTTTTACACCTTCAAGTTGAATGTCATGACTTTGAAAGAAAATGGAAGATATAGGCAGTGAACAGCTGGCTGGGTAGATGGTGTCAAAGAAAAGGATTTCATTTTCTGTACCAAGGCTTCCAATACCAGATGATGGGTTCCTGGCAAGGGACAGACTGCATCTCATGAGGACTGAAAAGAATGTGTTCGTTGGAAGACTTGCTGACCTAAACAAGAGTACACAAGTTGAAATTTAAGAGGAAGGGAGAAAAATGTGCAGATAGAAAACTGCAAAAATGGTTAGTGTTGAGGAGAAGTCATGATATGCAAAAAAGAACAATAGTGAAGGAGATGCCCTTAAATACTTGGGAGAAAAGAAAACAAAGAGGATAGGGAAGAATCCAAACAGTTTTGAAACCTTTATACCAATTAAAAAATAAATCAAATTTGAAATTTTAATTCAAAGAGATAAACATCACCTCAGATGCAGCATTGTGTATATGAGATGGGATTTGTGATTGGAGTACAACGAGTCTTGAAAGAAACATTAAATAGGACAGTGTTGAAAAATAGAAAACATGTTGGAAATCAGATGACAAAATATGGATTCTAATCCTGTCTCTGCCACTTTACTTGTGTGACCTACTCACTTCTCTTTTCTATATCTCATTTTCCTCATTAGTAAAATAAAGAATTTGAATGAGATAACCTCTGAGGCCCTTTCTAGCTTGAAATTCATTATTCTAGAAGACATAGACAATGTCTTCTAAATCAAGTGGTTAAACACTTTTATGGATATCCACTAACCTGAGAGCCGAATGAGAGGGAAAGAAAGTGGATGAGGAACAAAAGGATTGAGAAACAAAAGTAATGTTGTTGGAAGAATGATAATTGACAAAAGGGAGATCATCCTTCCCACCTAGGAGTCCTTTCTGCAGTATCCTTCTATGTGGTCATACAGCCTCTGCTTGAACACATGTAATTACAGGGAATTCACTCCCTTATAAGGAAGCCCATTCCATTTTTGGTCAGGTCTAATTCTTTTGAATACTGAGAACTTATTGTTTATACAGAATGAAACTTTATTTTCTTCCCTGTAATCCACTGGTCTTGGGTCTATGCTCTGGAACCACACAGAATAAGCCTAATTTGAACTTGGCAGGTTTTTTAACCCTTCAAATACTTACAGATAGAGATCAACTTTCTATTTTCCCTTTCTTCTTTTTCTCCATAACTGTGATTTCCTTCATTTAGGGAACCTCCAATAAGTAAATTTCTTATATTAATGTGTAGGCAACTGTTTGCAACTTATCAGTCTTAGAGGGCTACCTAAGAAAACGAGAGGTTAAGTGACTTGCTCCAGGACTCATGGCCAGCATGTTTCAGGAGCTGAGATTGGAAGCGAGGTGATAGGATCATGGGATAATAGATTTGGAGTTGGAAGAGACCTTAAAGATTACAAAGTTTAACATCCCCATTCTTCCTAAAGGACAAGCCTGACTGTGTCACCTTCCTACTCAATAAACTCCATTGGCTCTCTGTTGCCTCCATTATTAATGTTGAATCATTTCATTTGTATCTGACTCTTCATGAGCCTATTTGGGGTTTTCTTGGCAGAGATATCAGAATGGTTTGCCATTTCCTTCTCCATCTCATTTTACGGATGAGAAAACCAAGGCAGGTAGAGTTAAGTGACTTGTCCAAGGTCACGCAGCTAGTAAGTGTCTGAAGCTGCCCCATGTAACCTCTACGATGGTAGATAGATAGATAGATAGATAGATAGATAGATAGATAGATAGATAGATAGATAGATAGATAGATAGATAGATAAGTATGACTTGGAAATTTCATTGTCATTCAATCCTACCATTTTTCATTAAGCAAAAAAGCATTCAATAGGACTTGCTCTCAGGAAAACCAAGAAAAAAAATGGTTATTAAAGGTCATCTTCACTCTCCATTCTCGACATTTTAAACATTCCCCCAACTCTCTCAAGATTTTCAGTGCCCTAATGATGCCTACCACCATTCACTCCACCCACCTCCAATCACATATCAAGAGCTGTTAAAAAAATGTTTTCATGGTAGTCATTTATACCTTAATTATGAATTTATCAATGTATATGAGGGTGCCCTAGGAATATAAATCTTAAGCCATATCTCTAATTGTGTAATAAAAGACATTTTCTCCTGTGCAATGGATTTCAAGCATCAACAAAGATGCAGGAAGGGTCATTTGGGAACCAAGAGACTTTTTTCAGAACACCTAAAATCACCCCTATAAAGGCTAATTGCCTACTTAAACTATACATAGTACTGCTCCTAGAATTCAATCCTAAATCATTTACTACAGATGACTAATTCAATATGCTATTAATTTTGTTTAGTTTATAGTTTTGCTCACACATTTTATTCCTGTCATTCCTTAGGCCTCTCTTTCAGTTGAAGATGTAGATCTCTGATACCGACCCAATGCGACTTATCTATTCCTTTAGATCATCTTTTGTAGGCATACTACTTTTGAAATGTTATCTCAGTGCCATGCTCAGTATTTTAGCACTGACCTTTCTCCAGAACCTTATGCATGTACATTTGTTTTATTTTGTTTGTTTCAGATTCTGGACACAGAATGATATATTAGGAAGACTACTGGCCTTTGAGTCAGGAGACACCAGTACTAAGTGCAAGTTCTAACACTCACATTGATTCACTCCGAGTCTGGGCATTTCACTCAGTTTCTTTATCTTTAAAATTGGAATGATAATATTTATAAATAATTACCTTAAAGGCCAATTGTATGGAAAGTGCTTCACAAATGTCTAAGTACTATATTAATTTGGGCTATCACAAGCAAGCCACCTCCAGGTTCACTCTGCTGAAGAAAATCTGAGAGTGAAAACCATAATAATAGAAAATCAGAGACCTGGTAGGTTACCTGATTCATCTCCCTGCCAATGCAGGAAAATTCATGTTCCCAATCACCCCTCCCCCCACCTTCTGCTTCAGCATTTTCTCTTCTGTCTGCCATGTTGGGGCTGCATAGATGAATACTAATGAGGAAACCTATGCAGTAATCCAAAACATCTTCCCCAATTGCAGAAAATGTTTCAAAAAGTTTCTAAGAGTCACAGGAGGACAGCTATGTAACCAACTTTTTTTAATTGGCTGGCAGAAAGTTAAGATGGCACAAAATAATAACTCATATCCATCTAATGCTCTAAGTATTATAAAACACTTTCTTCACAACAACCCTGTGAGGTAGGCTGAGCACTAAGAAACTGAGAGTCAAAGGGATCGCACAAAAGGATTGTTCAAAGGTGACTGTCCATGTTGAACAGATAGTAGTGTCTAAGGCAGGATTCAAACCTAAATCTCCTCATGTCTGGGTCCAGTGCTCCATAAATTCTTTCAAACTACATCTCAGCAAGAACTGATAAAGTGAGATATATCTGTAGGATGACTGTGGGAACCTCAGGGAGAACCTGGCCTCTTTCCTTTGTTTTCCTTAGCCTTTTAGCCAGCGGTTAGTTGTCAAAACGACTTTTGTGCTTTGGATTTCATTATAAGCGAGAGTCCTCAATCCACCCAGATTTTTATCACAATACTCCATTTCCTCATTGTTATAGTTGCTTCAAAATTCCAAGGATCTATATTTTTATCAGAGTAAGTACTATCTACAGAGTAAGAATATCTACTCTTCTATGCCTAAATAGACAGTCTTCTGGGTCGCTGTGACTAAAATAATTTACCATCCAGGGACCCAATTTCTGGAGATGAGCCTTTCTAAATATAGTCTGTCACTGATCCATAGGATAAGTCTTTCCAGCTTGATAAGCCTTAACTATTTGAGACTCCTTTATTGATATTGCCTTTAAGACCTAAGGTGTTCCATATATCACAATGAGACATCAGAGTAGGATTTTAATGGTGGATCTTAATTTTATAACAGGAGGAAACAAGATACAAGTTATTATCTCATAGAGTTGGAGGATATGATAAAAGACCCAAAGCATTCCATTGACCACCCTAGAGGGTTTTGTGCCATAATACATTGCTAAGTATAGCCAACCTCTAGAAAAGGTTGATTCTAAGGTCAGTTCTCTATCTGCTCATCAAGGATATCTTATGAAAAAAAGATACCCATGACTCCAATGCCAGAAATTCCGTAATTAGAGCATTATTCAATATTCCAAATGTAATCCATCCTATTATTTTCCTTGCAGTCAATTCTGGATGCAGTTTCTTGTCCATCTACGATGTTTGTCCACGATATGTTTACTGGGACTTTGCTTAAGGCATAGTCTACACAACTACACAGCTATTTGTCAGTGTCTGGGAGAAAGGCATTCTTCATTTCTTTTGTTTCTCTTCAGGTGGCTGCTAACCTCTCTCTCTCTCTCTCTCTCTCTCTCTCTCTCTCTCTCTCTCTCTTTCTGCGTGTGTGTGTGTGTGTGTGTGTGTGTGTGTGTGTGTCCCTGAAACTTACTTGAGGTCACTCAGTAATATTCAAGGTAACTAGGTGACCTAATGGACTAATGGATAGAGCACTACACATGGAAGCAAGAAGAACAAAGTTCAAATACCACCCCAGCCACTTATTAACTTTTGGCTTTGCCAAGACAAATATTTGGAATCAGTAAATAACAAGCAAGGATTTTGTATTCCTGACAGCTCTCAGTTAGTTCTGTGACTATCAAGGTAACTATCAAGTATGCTATAGAAAATCATTTGTAAATTCCTGTTTGTTCCTCTCTCATGTTTCCCTCATTAATATGCTTAATTTGTGTGTAGCTCAGCCTCTTAAACTCTTATAAAATTGAGAAAGTAGGCATATGGTTTGATAGTTGATATCCCCCTGCTTACTTTTTTATGTATTAGTGACATCTGTGATTTTTCTAATTGTTTCATATCTTTCCCTTTTTGAGATACATAAAAAAATTCTTCAAAGATATGACACTTACAGCATGGGTTTCATCCATGTTGACTTGGTGTGATCCAGGTACTTTATCTGACTTCATTTTCTAAAATCCTATTTCAACTTCTTTTTATACAACATCAGGTTAAAGTTCAAATATTAAGATTCCACTGTGACAAATTATAAGAATAGGTAACCAAAGAAATGACAAATCTGTTTCATTTTTCACTTATTTGTTGTTCTCCATTCAGAATCACCTATATTAACCTGGTTAATATGAGGCAACAAGTTTATATAATTCTAGCCTGCAGTGTCTAGTTCATAGAAAATTAGTTCTACTAATATTCTCCATCAATCATCCAAAACTGTTCATCGTGCTCATTTTCAAGTGTCATATTTTAAGGCAAACATTGAAAAACCAGAGAAGGTACATGGAAACCTGAGAGGGTTTAGGAAATTTAAGGCAAGGTTAGAGACACTGATGATTTTTACCTATAGAGGAGAGTAATAAAGATTTCAAATATACGAAAGTTTATCCTGTAGAAGAAAATATGCTTTTCAGTGTCATTCCGATGAAAAGATCTAGGATCGCTGTGTGAAAGTTTCAGGGAAACTTTACATAGCAAAGAATTTTGTAATAAGTAGAATTGTCCAACATTAGAAGAGGCTGCCTTGTTGGTGAGCCCTCCATGGTTGGAGATATTCAAGAAAAGACAAATGGTGTAGAAGGGATTTCTTTTATTCAAGAGGAAGCTGAGCTAGATAATCTCTAAGATCCAGTCTTAATCTAAAATTTTATGATTCTATGATTCTCAGTTGTTTACCTTTTGGTGTGAATGGGTTAGCCTATATTTTCCTGAAAGCAATTTTTAACAGAATATAGCCATAATAAATCATAGCAAAATTATGAAATAGTTTGTTCTCAAGACCACTAGCTTCCTTTTTCTTTATACTTTATGTACCTCACTCCTACCCTGAAGCCTTCCAAGATTTTCCAATCTCCTCCCTAATATATCCTATTAAAATGTATTCTCAGGAAATAATTGACAAATACATTCACAGTAAGATGTAAATGAATAATGAATGTTCAATATATTATCTCATGTATGTGAAGGTGCTTTTCAATACAAGACCAAAGCCTTTATTAAAACATTTTTTGGGAAAAAATATATACTGGAAGAGAAAAAGTATTTTTTTTCATTGAGGGAGTGAAGGAAAAGGAGAAGATAGTTCCACTCATTTAATATATGGGCATACAACTGACTGCCCACTCATTTTATTCACCCTTACTCAAAGAATTGAAACAGCTTAGAAAACTTGCTACTTCCTACCTGTGTGGTCTTAGATGAGTCGTTGAACTTCAATTCTATGATTTCATCCAAGCTTACTTCAAGTCTAACTCCCTTTCAATTCTGAATACTATAATTTTCCAAACTAGTGAGCACCTGGGATTGGGGGTGTGTGGATGTGAGAGGATAGCAGTGGTACAGACTTTAGATTTGGGGAGAAGAAAAAGAGTAACAGTCAAAGAAAGACAATCAAAGCTTAAATCACTGTCAGCCTCAGACAATCCATTCAGCAACAGCCCAGTAGAGCAACAAGTCAATTAGAGGGTGTTTAGTTTGGGGGATAAATTGAATGGGGGTGAAGGGAGTGGAAGATAGTAGAGGTGGTTATTGTTTGAATATCTTGAATCCTGCACTGGTTTCTGAATAGCCCACAGTGATTGCTTTGCTCAGCTCTGCAATTGCTGCACACAATTTTGCAAAATAGCTATTGACTGGAAAGCTTAGCTGAGTTAAAAGGCTTGTGGGCTTTATTTAATTTGCACTAGTTTTTGCAAAACTGGTCCTCCACTCAAAGCATTTGCAAACTGGGAGTTTTTAATACATTCTTCCTTTGCCTTGTTTCCCATTTCAAAAACGGAAAACCCAAATGTCCCAAAAGCATTTACTAAAGTTTAATATTCCCACTCCTGTCCTTGGCAACCCCACCCCACTCCACCTACCCATACCCCCCCATTTAAAATTGTAGCCTCAGTTGTCATTGCTTCAGTCTATGAGGTATATTGTCTGTCTGCAGGCTATACCTGCCTACACAGGTGGTTTTTGTTTTGAGGTTTTTCTTTTTTCTTTTTGGTGATTCTTCTCACAGTCTGTTAATTTTTTTCAGCTGTTTTGCTGTTTCTCACCCAAGAGGCTGCAGAGCATGAATGAAACACTTAGGAGGAATCAGAAAATGTAAATGTAATGAATCTAGTTTAATTCACTGTTCAGTTTCTGCACTTGGATTTTGTAATGTATTCCTCCTGTTTCCTAAACTTTTTCTAAAACAACCAAAAAAAAAGTTTGTGTCCAGAGCTACTTTTAGAGACAACCTCCACTAAGTACCATCAGGATAATATTGAGATTTAAGTCTGACACTTGAGGCAAGGGGTCTGAAGTAACTTTTTCAAAAAAAAAAAACGACAGGAAAATTTAAAACATGGAAAAATGTCAAAAATAGAAGGAATCTCCTGAATTGCTTTTATTCAAGTATTCTTTCAATTGATTGGCATTCCATGATTGGCAATAAAAAGCATAATGGGCAGCTAGGTGATATAGTGGATAGAGCATCAGCCCTGGAGTCAAGAGGATGTGAGTTCAAATCTAGCCTCAGCCACTTACTAGTTGTGTGACCCTGGGCAAATCACCCAACCCTGTTTGCCTCAATCTTTTCACTGTAAAATGAGCTGGAGAAAGAAATGGCAAACCACACTAATATCTTTGCCAAGAAAACCCAAAATGATGTCGCAGAGAGTTAGACATGAGTAAAACAACTTAACAACAAAAAGCATAAAGGAACCTATGAGTGGTGGGGATCTAGTTTTGGTAGGTATATACTAAAGTGAACACTGTAAATTCTCTTGGAAGAGATCTATAAACCCAAAAGTTTGGTCTAACCATCTGCCCAGGAAAAACAAAGTGGAAGAAAAATGCTAATACAATTATTTAGATTATTGTACATAGTCACATGGATTTTAGCCTCTCAGCCTACAGATCTTGTCCATTAGTGTATATGTGAGCATTAATAGATATACATATGCATATATATGTATAAATATGTGTGCATATATGTATCTGTACATATACACACATATGTGGACATATGTGTATACATATATATGACATATGTATATGTCCCTACCCATAACTATATAGATTCACACATATACATGTGTGTGTGTATGTGTGTGTGTATCAGAGTGCCATTTCAATGTTTGCACATACTCCTCAAGGGTGTGGCCATTTGGCTTCTTTCCTTATGTGGAGGAAAAAATGAGGAATTGTCAAGCAAGGAATCAAGGGATTGGGCACTCTTAGCTGACAAATTATGACCCTGGGAAAGGAAAAAACTTCTGCTTTAAAAAATATATAGAGGATCCAAGCAAGGTAAATAACGGAGACACCATGAGCCCTAAAAGGTTTCTGAAGCCAAGTTAAGATTCAAGGTGCATGAAAACAGGAAATTCTAATCAGTTTCTGTGGGTTGCATTAGGATCAGGATGAACACATGGAGGAAGATTAGTGAAAAAGAAATTCAATTATAGGTTTATTATTGTGGGGGTTCGGAGAGATGCAATTTAATTATTGTAGAGCAGGGCTTCTTAAACTTTTTCCACTTGCGACCCCTTTTCCTGTTTTTGGCAGCATTCCTTAAGGTTGCATGGATTGAGGGCATGCACAGGGCAAAGCGCCCATGCTTTGTATTCAGAATCAAGTCTGCAGTGAAGTTGTGTGATGCAACATGGGCAAGCTGTGTCTAAGACACCTCGGATTCTTTACGTGTTTGACTTGGAATTAATTTTTGGTCATTGCATGTGCAGAAACCTTTGACTTGCCAAATTTTTCATGACCCCATGATTGTGACCCACAGTTTAAGAAGCTCTGGAGAAAATTCCCACAAGGAAACTCCCTCTCCCAATGCTGATCAGGATCTTTAGTCTTAAGGAGGTAACTGGGGCACTGAAAATTTAACTGACTACCCAAAGTCACACAATCAGGATATTTCTGAGATGAAACTTGAATTCAGGTAGTCCATATTCAAAGGGCTGCTCTCTATCTATCCAACTACACCATGCTCCCTCTAATGTTTACTTATTGGTGCTATAAAATAACAGAGAGTTAGGTGGTGCAGTGGATAGAGTCCCAACTCTAGAGTCAGGAAGACTCATCTTCCTGAGTTCAAGTCTGTCTTCAGACGCTTACTAGCTGTGTGACTGTGGGCAAGTCACTTAAACCTGTTTGCTTCACTCTCCTCATCTGTGAAATGAGCTGGAGAAGAAAATGGCAAACCACTCCAGTATCATTGCCAGGAAAATCCCAAATGTGGTCATGGGTAGTAGGCCACAACTGAAAAACAACTTAAGAAACAAAAATAACATCTTTAATAGGTATATTTGTTTAATGTTGCTTAAGTGTATTTTTTTTTAAATTAAAGGCTGTGTTGTATCATAGAGCAATGGACTGGAAGACAGGGGACCTGGTTTCTAGTCGTTGCTGTAACACTAGCTATGTAACTCTGAACAAGTCAATTCGTCTCTCTGAACCTCAGTTTCCTCATCTGTAAAAAACTAGATCATCTGTAACATACCTTAAGCTATATTAATCTGGCTATCTGGATTTTCTTCATTAGAAAATGGATAAGCCATCATTAAATCTTGTGGTCTTGAACAGAGATCTGACTGTCAAGGAAAAGCAATACTCTGAATTCAGTGTCTGGGGTGCCCTACTGCCACCTTGTGGCAGCATACCAAAATTTCAGGGATAGATTTTTTGAGATAAATGCACCCACCCTTCTTCACTTTTTCCTTCTTAATGAAAAACTAAAGTTACATAGCAACAAGTTTGTGATAGTGAGTTTTATTTCCATAAAGACATGGTCTCTTCATTTAACCTCAAGTCAGTGAATTAGTTTCCTTTGCCTCAGTTTCTCCACCTGTGCGACTCAAACGGGTCTTAAATAAAGATGCTTCCAATGGTAAAAATGTTGTGAATATTGCAAACACGTGAAAACTGATGCTTCCATGCATTTTTAGCATTGCCAAATGAGAGAAAAATAGGAATTGAAATTGAATTGTGGGGTAGGTTAAGTGGAATTAAAACAATGACTGCTGTTTTTTTTTTGGGGGGGGGGGGAGTATTTCCAAATCCATGCTAGGTAGGGTTTTTTTTTTTAAATTCAGATACCTTCTACAAGTGAAGGGAAATTAACCTTTATGGTAATAATTCATTTTTAATGATTTCATTTTAATTGATGACTAATTAAATTAATGATTTAATTCTTTTTTTTTTTTTTTGAGACTGAGTCTTCCTAATTTAATCATTCTGGAAATGCAGTGGTCTGCCTTCCAAAACAGGCCAATTCCAATACTGAGAAATACAGAAGCTTTAACCGTCTCCATTTTCCCCCACTTCCACTTGTTCACTCCATATGAGGAAGCCTGGTGCACCTCTGCTCCCAGGGGCTCACAATATTAGTATCGGACAGAGTGGGTCCAATTGGATTTAGTTTACCGAAGTTCAAAATTGCTGAGCCTAAATGATCCACCAGCCACTGCTTTCTCCAGTAACAGAGATTACAAACATGCCCCATTACCCTTGTCAATTTATAGTTATATATTACACTTTAATTAAGATTTGCAAATAGCTTTCCCCATGACAAAGTTTTGCCACATTTCATAGATGGAAAAACAGAGACATCAAAGAGTCAAGTAACTTATATATAGTGACACAGCCAGTGAGTATCATAGATAAAATTAAATTCCTGGTCTTCTAACTCTGAACCCATGGTTCTTTCCCCTATAATAGGCTGCCTCTGAAAGCAGTACTTTTCCATAGCATAATTTCCATCCCCTCTCAAGAAGGAAAATTGTTCATGATAAATTCAAAAATGGGGAAAATTAGAATATACTAAGCCCATTAAATAAGCTCCTGGAATACTAATGACCATAATGGGTATGGTTCAAGGGGAAAAATTATAAATTATCTCTAGCAATAAAGCCAGATATCATCTTTATGCAGGGAACTCATTTGAAAGAACAAGATATAGCTATAGTCAATTCAGCTTTGATTGGTTGGAGCAAACAGAATCCACTTAAACATACATAGTGGGAAGAGGAGTTCCTGTCATATAATCTAAAATGCCCCAGGAGTGTAATCATCTATGAATGCAGAATAAAGAGTGAATCCTAGTTCCCAGGGACAGATAAACAGTGAAAAATAAATTCCAATAAGCAGATATGCTTAGCCAAGCTTAAGTCCTTGGATAGGTGAATTCTTCTCATGTGTTTTTTTTTTCCCTATCACATAAATATTTATTAAGTAAAGGTGATAGCCCAAGCAAAGAAACTTATGAGACTCCCCAGTTAGAGATTCTATTAGAGGTAAACCTAAAAATATCAAACAGAAAGCCTATTCAAATTGTATCCAAGAGAAGAACACCAACCTGGGAATTGAAAGCTATCTGAACCTTGGAAAATGTTATGTGGCCATTTGAAAGGGTGTGCCTAGTAAGGGACCAACTGGGCAGGTCTAAGATCTCAGCAACATCTTGACTAATGACCAGGAGACCAGCTTTAGCTGCCAGATAGAATTGAAAATGTGTTCTCTCCAAATCGCTCCCATTTGGTCCAAAGTAGTTTTCCATCACAGAATACTGTCACATTACAAGCAACTTTCTTATTCTTTCCCTGAGCTATGAAAGTTAAATGCTAGCATCTTTTTTTTCTTTAAATCATTTCGGACTCATGGTTGAGTTTTCAACAGTGGAAAGGGAGTTACCATCTAAAAGGTTTGAGAATCCCTCTTTTAGGTCAGAACTGCATTCTTGATGTTTCTAATGGAAATGGAAAGTGGTCAGGTATATTACTAGGGAGCTAACAGTATTTTAAATAAGTACATCTCATTTTTAACATCTCCAACTTGTCTATCTTCAATATACTTGGGATATTCCAGTTTCTCTGACCACACATTAGCCTTTACTTTCTAGTGGCAGCTTAATAGTGTCTTCCTATTGGCCAGTAGGCCAATTTTGGCTATTTTATTTATATTTTGACACTCAACACTCAAATGGTACCTGAACTTGAAAGGCATCATGTGCGCGTACATATGTATGTGTATATATATACACATATATATGTGTGTGTGTGTGTGTATATATATACAAACACTTGTGTGCATATCTTTATATGCAGATACATGTAGTATGTATGTTTTCATGTATATATACATACATATATACTATGGTATATTATATATACATATACTATAGTACTATATATACACACACTATGGTATATAGCATATGTACATGTGTGAGTATATACATATATGTGTGTGAACATACACACACACACACACGAAAGGCATTATGACATAGGAGAGAGAAAATTGGCTTCAAAGCTAGAAGATCTGGGTTCAATTCTACCCTCTGACACATACAGGCTACTGGACGCTGCATAAATCCCTTAACTTTTCAGTATTCTACGTAACTCTTTGAAGCTTTAAGTAGCAGAGATAGTACTGACCTACATGGGAATTAGGAGTAACCTCACCTGGTAATTCCTTCTACCAATGAAGTCACAGATCTGATCCCTGTCTTTCCAATATACAGTTTGTGTATGTATATATGTATATATGTTTGTGTTTATATGTATGTATGTGTATATATATATATATACACACACACTTATTTATATTTACTTCCTTATTAGAATATTAGCTTCTAGAAGACAGGGACCATCGCTTGTGCCTTTGAATGTTTAGCACAATGCCCAATACAGAGAAATACTTGTTGGTTGATTGATTTGCTAAAAAAAATAAACCTAGAACCAATTCCTTTACTATCATTGTGAGGAATTCAGAGGTAACTAGGTGAGGCAATGAGTAAACAACTGAACCTGCAGTCAGGAAGACCTGAGTTCAAATCTGAATCCAGATATTTGTTAGCTGTGTGATCTTGGTCAACGTGTTTAAACTTCTGTCTGCCTCAGTTTTCTCTTCTGTAAAATGAGACCACCAATAAAACTTATCTCCTAGAGTTGCTGTAAGGGTCAAATGAGACAAAATTTATTAAGTGTTCTATGAACCTTAAAGTGATATATAAATGTTAGTGATGTTGGTGATAGTGATGATAATGATGATGATGGCTACTCCCAGCCACCTGGAAGCAGTGATTTAAGGATCAAGATCAGAGGTGGAGAACCTGCGGCCTTGAGACCATGTGTGGCCCACTAGGTCCTTTGACTATGTGGCCCTTTGACTGAATCCAGGTTTTACAGAACAAGTCCTTTTACTAAGGGGATTTGTTCTATGAATTTTGGATTCAGTCAAAGGACCTAGAGGGCCACATGTGGCTTTGAGGCAGCAGGATCCCCACCCCTGGTCAAGACAGAATAGTACAGTAGAAAGAATGTTAGAGGTAAATCCAAATTTGGATTTGGAGCCAGATGGCCTGGGTCCAATGCTGGGGTCTGCCACTTACCATCTACATGACTTTGGAGAATTCATTTCACCGTCTGAGCCTCAATTTCCCAAACAGAGGAACTAAACTAGGTGACCTCTAAGATTCCTTCTAGCTCTAAAACTACAGTCTTATAATACTATTGCCTCTCTGAGTCTGTAAGACAAAATGGTTAGACCAGATGACTTCTAAGTTCTCTTCTAGGTCTAAGCCTATGACCAGATTACCAACCTGTACTATTTACTTTGCTTTTGTTCTTTGTGTGGGAATTACCTTTGGTGGATTTCTTACCTCCTTCACTCATTACCCTTTATTCAAAATATTTTTGAAATCCCTTGTATGATACCACCAACTTTGCTGTCTTTACTACCTTGGGATTCAAACAAAGAAAGCTGTATCTACAGTTCAAAAGAAACAAAGTAGAACCCACAGCAAAAATAATGGAAAATATAGATATCCTCTAATGAGAAAACTCCTTTAGCATCCGCACACATGAGATATGTACAGAGTCTCAGTCATTTACACTAGATAGGACTAGTACAGTGGAAAGAATGCTAGATATAAAATCAAATAACCTCTATCTGCTATTTTTTGCATATTTTTCCCTTATACATGTCACTTAGCCTCCATCAACATCGATGTTCTCAACTATAAAATGAAGGAATTGTACTTAATTATCTTTAAGGTTCCCATTAGACTGTGATTCTCTTGAAAGAAATCACTGTTCTCTGCCTTTCTTTGCATGCAAAATATTTACCACAGTGCCTGATGCATAGTAGGTCCTTAGTAAATGCTTGTTGACTTATTTCCACCTAGTCATATGCTGGTGAATTTTTAACTAGCTGTCCAAATAAATAAATAAATAAATGTAAGCACCACACACTTTTAAGATTCATCTGCACTAATATCATTCTCCATGTCATATTCTTAAGTATAAACATTCAACAAAACAATATATCAAGCTTTGATTTGTAGTGTTTGCTGATTTTCAGGATATAAAAGGATATAAAAATAATCAATTTTCTTGAGCCTTTACCAGCTGGCTCCAGCCCACCACTACTTCTAGCTCTAAATCTAATCTGAGCATAAGATTCCTAGTGACTGTTCTTTCTACCATTGCTCATGGGTGGCTCTTATTGCAGTTCTAACAAATCCCAGTAGATGGTAACAAGGTCACTGTTCCTAACAAGGTAACTTGTCTGTTTTTTTGCAAGGTAGAATTCAACAGACTTTGAGGGGAAAATGTTTTATTGATGCTTACTTTTAAACGTGACTATTTCTCACTCTCAGTAGAATCCTTCCCTGTAACAAGTACAATGGGGCAAAAATAAACACATAAAGACATTGTCAGTGTCTGAAAATGTATATCTCATTCTCACTTTGAGTGAGGTAACACCCATTCAGTGAATAGGCCTCTTTAAGAAGTTAATCAAGGGATGGACCTTTTAATCAAAACTAAAAAAAAAAAAAATCAAACTGGAAGGGGAAGATGCTTGGGGTTCTTCGCCAAAAGAGAAACAGCTACTATTTAGTATTTATGCTCACTCTGTTCTAGGAGGGCAAGAACCTATTGTTCAATCTAAGAGCTCTAGAGTGAATTGGGTTTAAGGCTTAGTTTTCCATAAAGAAATCTAGCCAGTAAACCCAAAGTTAAGGAGGTAGCATTAAGCCATCTAAATTTACCTTCCTTTGGGCAGAGGAGGGAGAAGGAGGGGGAAGAGAAGAGGGGAGGAAGAGAAGGGGGAAGGAGAGGGGGAGACTACTCACAGGTTGTGTTTGCCCTTCATTTTCGAAGAGGATCATGACAACAACAACAACATCTCATTCTATACCAATTGTTACCGCCTCTTTGCCAATAGGCCGGTGGAATGCAGGTGCCATCAAATACTCTGAAGTCACAACTGGTTATTACTCAGAGACATGAAATCTTATCAGTGGTGTTTTCCTTTACACTATGTGGTCATTATATATACTGCCCTCATGATTTTGCTTATGTAGTTCATTTGTTCTAAGTCTTACCAGGTAACTCTGAACTCTTCATATTTATAATTTCTTTTTTTTTTT
>CM053627.1:187727186-187744664 GCA_028646595.1 Phalanger gymnotis | reverse complement strand
CAATGAAAGTAAGCTTCAAGAATTGTCCATCTTTCCCCCAATCTTCCTCTCCACTGTAATATCTCTTTCATGCTTCTTTTATGTGAGATTACTTACTCCATTTTACCTCTCCAGTCCTCCTTCTCCCAATGCAACCCTCTTTCTCACCCTTTAATTTTGTTTTTGTTTTGTTTGGGGGAGGAGTATCATCGTAGCATAGTTAACTCACACCCACACCCTCTGCCTATGTATACTTCTTCAAACTGTCCTAATAGTGATAAAGTTCTTAAGAGTTACAAATCTCCTCTTCCTGTGTAGGATTGCAAACAGTTTAATCTTATTGAATTTGTTTACCTTTTTATGCTCCTGTTGAGTCTTGTTTTTGAAAATCAAATAGTTAAAAAACATTTATTGTGTACCTACTATATACCAATCCCTCATAAGCACTGGGACAAAAATACAGAAATTTAAAGAAACAGTCCCTGGTCTCAGTGGAATTACAATCCAACATAAACAAAAAATTGAAAGGGAATTACTCAGAACTGGGGTATGATGGAGAAGTCAAAGAAATATAAAAAGAGTGCTGCTGGAGAAGTCAAAAAGTGAAAAATGAGTGCAGCTGTGTGGGATACAAGATGGCTGTCCTCTCCCCACTCCTAAAATGGAGATGGAGGAGGAGTTTATGGATCCACATTTCAATCTGAGGGGCACAGAGTATTGATGAGATATGAATACCAAGGCTGATCGTATCTTTCAAGATAATGAGATTTTTCAGTGAGGAGTTTACTGGGGCCATGGTGGAGAAACCAAATAAATACAAAATGAACACTGCTGTATAAGTCAAAGAAGTCCAAATGACTGCATCTGGATGAAAATGAGATGTCCGCTCTTCAAACTCTAGAAATAGAACAAGTTCAACTTCCAAAACCTGTTTTTCTTCATAAATCATTCCATTATCCTTTACAGGCATTAAAGTTTTGAAGACATGCTTGTTGTTTTTCTGCCTATTACCGGGTTCCTATTACATCAACATGAAGCTTCTTAGCAATGCTCAAATACATTTGCATTTCTAGCTTTTTCTGGTGTTTGAGTTTCAAAATTTCAAGTCTGATCTATGATTTTCATCAGAAATACTCAGAAAATGTATTTCACTAAAAGACCATATTTTCCCTTTTAGAATTTATATAGAGTAAATTATCCTTGGCCATAAGTCTATCTCTTTTATTTATTGTAAATCATTATATCATTACGTAATGTAATGTATGCTTATACATACATACACACATACATATATGTATATATATAATGTTATATACAAATAATTATATTGTTGTGTTCCATGATCATATCATTTACAAATTGTCAAATCTTCTGTTATACTGATTGTAGATCCTTGATATTTTTTTCTTTGATGTGGGAATTCTGGATTTTAGCTATCACATTCCTGGAATTTGTGCTTTTGGATTGTCTTTACGAAGCAACTGGTAAATATTTTCCTCTATTTGATCTAGGCAGTTTTTGTTTATGATTAATGAAAAATAGCATCCAAACTTTTTTTGTTACATTATGGTTTTAGGGACATCCAATGATTCTTAAATGATCTCTCCTTGACCTCTTTTCCTGCTCACTTGCTTTTTTTGTATCATATATCCTACATTTTCTCTGTTCTAGAATCTTTTTATGTTGATCTTTTATTTTTTGCTGTCTCATGGAGTCTTTGGTTTCTCTTCATTCTATTATAGTTTTCAGAGAGTCAATTTCTTTGGTAAGGATTACCTCTTTCTCTTCTAAACTATTTTTTTCCTTCTAATTATTTCTCTAGATATTTTACTTACTTTCAAAAAAATTCTTTCTTCATCTATGTTTTGGTAATCCATTTTTACTTGTCTGTACTTGCAAGTGTTATTTGTATACACACACGTATATATATTTGTAATTTTAAAATACTGATTCATCTTTTCTTTGATTTACTACTTTCTCCAGTTTTGCTTTTTGAAATGAGATTTTGTGTCATACTCGTACTTCATTCCTTGTTGATATTTTGGATCAAGTGATTGGCTCAGTTTTGTCTCACTCTGCTTCCATTGAATTCTCATCCTGACCTCAACTTCCTGCCCTGGAACTTTGCTGTTGTTGTTGTTGCATCTTTAGGGACTTCTCTAGAAATTGAAGATAAGTCCCTAGAATGTCAGGATCCTTACAGTCTCTAGCCCTGGAGTGTCCTCACCTAAACTTTGTGATACCAGATTTGTCAACACCATACTGCTTGCTCTTTGTTGCTGCTCCTGAGGCTTCCAAGATTTCCATCCTGGGACTCTCATACCTTGGGGATTTCTATGGAGAACCCTACACTTGGTGCCTTCTAGTAGCAAAGCTTAAAGGCTACAAATGGGGGCTCTATGATCACATTGAAGCTTATTTTAGTGTAAAATCCTCCTTTGTGTGTATTTCTCTGGAGTAGGTATTGGGGGTTCAGTAGGCCAGTTCTTGATCAAAGAGCATTTTTTTTAAGAAAACTAATTAATGCCTTTTCGATTACACTCTGTTCAAACTCCAAAAACAATTAACATTACGCTCCCTCCCAATATATGATAAGTACATGAGAAACAATTATAATCTGTTCATGCTCTGACATGGAGAGAAGAGCCCTGCATTCCATATTATCAGACACTTCCATGTGCATACTCCCAGGACTGAGATCCTTTTGTCCAGTCATCTATTACATACAACTCCACCAGAAGTTATTGACTGCTTTTCCAAATGAATTTTCTATCTTTCCCAATTTTTGTCATTTTGATATGTATTAGTTAATATATAAGGATTGATTTAGTATCGTTGAAAATCAGTAATGGTGAATGCTTTTTCAGATGGTTGTTGAGTTTTTGTGGTTCTTTTGAAAATTAATTGTTCATATTCATTGAACACTTTTCTACTGAAGAATGGCTCTGAAATTTTATAGATTTCCTATAGATTTTGGACATCATTTGTTAACAGAAAATATTTGATGCAAATTGCTTTCTAATTCCCATATTTCCAATTCATGTTGCATTGACATTGATGTATGCTCATTTTATTCTTATAGCACTAAAATTTCTGTTTTATCTTTGATAACCTCATTATGGAATCAAGCTGAGGAGAATGTGTCGGGTTACAAATATTCCCCAATCCGGAGTTGTAAAAAGCTCCAGTCTCCTGTTTTTATTCTTTTTTACTTTTATATAATTTATCAATTTGGAATTGATTGTCCTATAAATAACATAAAAGCTAGTCTAAAGCTATTTTCAACCAAATGTCTTTCAAATTTTTCCAGTAGTTTTTGTTGAATAAAGAATTCTTTTCCAAAGAGTGTGCATTTGGGAATGTATTGAGTATTAGACTGCTGCTGTACCTAATTGAATTTAGGTCTTATTTATCCATACTACTCCATTTATCTGTTTTTCTATATTTTATTCAGGTTTACTTTGTAATCTAATTCGAAATAATGCTACACCCTTTTCATTTCTACCTGTTCTCATCATTATCCTGGATATTCTTGAGGTTTGCTCTTCCATATGAATTTTCTTAATAAATTGTCTAATTCAATAAAGTATCTCCTCAATAATTTGAATGTTACAGTCATTAATATGAAGATTAATTTGGGTAGAAACATTATTTTTACTCTACTGGAGTGGCAGCTATCTCTTCAGGTTTTTTTTTCAGTCTCCATTTCTGTGGGGAAAAAATGCTTTGTTGTTTTTATAAAAAGCTACTTTATGGTTTTTATACATTAATTCCTAAATACTTCATGCAGTTCATTACTGTTTTAAGTAAAATTTACCCTTCCATTTCTTCCTCCAGATTTGTATTGGCAATATACAGAAATTCAAACTGTTGCTCGAGGAGTTATTAAAGAATCTGGTATTTTACTCTTATTCTTGGAAGTTTGGGGGTGATTTTTCTAGGATTTTCTAAATAAAAGAAATAATTTTGCTTTCTCTTTTTAATCCTTATTTTTCTTGCTTAAAGACTCAGTTCAGGTGCCACTTAACCCATAATGCTAACTTGTCTGTCAAGCTATACTAATAGAGAATTCCCAAACCATATTAAAAATAACCTCTGATGAATGTCTGAGCATATGTATATATATATATATATATATATATATATATATATATATACACACACACACTATATATGTATATATGTGTATGTATGTATATATACATATATATTTGTATGTATAGTACACACGTATAGTGTGAAAAAATTTAACAAGCCCATGAAATTATGTAGATACATACACATGATTTGTTAATTCATGTGTATTTGTGTATATATATATATGTTTACATGCATGTATGAATGTATGTGCATGCATATGCAGTATACCTATAGGTATAAATGTACACATATATACACTGCATACGTATAGTATAAAAATGCATACACACATCCCTATGATGTCCCCAAAGTCTAAGTTTAGATTTACCTATTAAAGACATATATATGTATATATCCTTTTGTGTATCATATGCATACATTATGTAAAGCATATTTCATATATATATGTAAAGTTTTATCTAAATTTTAATATATACATATGCCTATATATATGGGTCTAAGTGTATGTATATGTACATACACATATATCTCTTTCTCTGACTCTCTGTCTCTTCTGGCTCTGTATCTCTGTATCTCTCTCTCTATGTCTATGTCTCTCTGTCTGTCTGTCTCTGTCTCTGCCCCTCATTTCTACTTCTACTTTGAAAAGCATCTTAAGGGCTATCTATACTTGAGTTGCCCATATGTGAGTTACCTTGTGACAATTTCCAGAAATAGGGCTACAGTGTGTCCTTCTCAATAGCCTTGCTATTTTTATACAGTTTGGGGCTTCTTTCTATATACCAACATAAACACACAAACTCACAATATGCATATGACCATTTCTTATGCATAATTATCCATGCATGTATGTATATATAATCCAGATTTATAGAGTGAATATGTATCTATGCGTGTATTTATATACATAAATGTATATGTATGTGTATGTGAAACACATAATTTTATCCAAATTTAATATCTGCTACTTCGTATTCTTTATGTGTATCAGCTTTCTCAATTTTATTCAAAGACTTGCCAACTGGATCACCCTCATGTGGTTCTGCCAACCTTCCTTTTTTATATGTACCTGACAATAGGGTTTAGGATATTGAGGTCTAATGTTTCAGAAAAAAAAAAATTCTATGGACAGAAAGATTCAGGAGACGACAAAATGTTTTAAAGCAAAAGTAATTAAATGTAGGGTGAGCCTCTACTTCAAGAAAATAGCTATCAGTCATCAGACAACTATCATAGGAGCTCCAAGCCATGTACCAAAGATAATGACACTGAAAGACACAAGACACGATAAGAAAAAAATATATGATATATGTGTTGAGAGAGTTGTTTGGATGGTGAACCAACAATCAACGATGAAGCAAGGGATTCCTTTGCACACACAGCTTTGGTCTAGATATAATAAGATTTGTAATGCAACCTTTGATTTTATAAAGTGGATATCAACCAAATTCCTATGGAAGCCACTCATAAAAAGCAGAGAGAACCTAGGTTTTCGACAAATTTCTTTCAGGGACAATAAAGGGGCCAACAGTTTTGTTTTGTTTTTCTTTGCTTTTTTGCTGGTTATAGGACAGCACAGCATAAAAAGAAGCTAAAACCCTAAATTTTGTTTATTAACACACAGTGCACTTAATTAAAGCTTCTGTACCTTTTGGAAATAGTTGTAGAGAAAAGGGTGGGAACTTCAATGATTTCATGGGTTCTTCACCTTTTTGTATGTCATAGACCCCTTTGGCAGACTGATAAGGCCTATGGAAGAATTCTCAGCGTAACATTTTTAAGTACAAAAAATACCTAGGCTCACAAAAGAAACCAGTTATACTAAAATATATTTTTTAAAAGAGTTAAAAACCAAATTTATATACCTACTGAAAACTGTCAGTGGTTTCCTTGGGGATTGAACCCTAGGAACTCTAGGACTCTAGGTTGAAGACATTCAATTAAAGGGACACAATTTGCCAACTGAGAGTGGACAGGTGTCTTTTATGAAAGAACACCTCAGGCAAAAGTAGAATTCCATTTCAAACTGGGCTTCTATTTTCTTCTCCTTTACTCTTGTCTCTACTGGACATGACCTTTCTGTCCTTAAAGACAACCCCTCCACCTGTACTCTTGATTCCATCCCTTTGTGTTGTCACCTAAATATTGTACCCATAATAATTCTTCCTCTCTCATTAATATTTTATATCTCCCTGTCTGTTGGTTCTTTCCCTTTTGCCTATAAAGTCTCCTTTGCTCCTACTCATACCTTGCTAAATAAAACTCAAGCAAGTCACTTGACATAGTTGCTTGGTTTCACAACTAATTTATGCTACCTAATGTCAAGTGGGTCCTCACTGAAGCAAGGCAATTCTTTATTCCTCAACATTTGAATGTGTATCTCTATCTCCTTAACATCAAATCCAAACTTTCCCTTCTTTCCTCAAGCCTCTCATATCTTTCCCTTCACACCATGATCTGAACTAAAGAAAAGCTCTTATAACTCACTGAAAAATTCAGAGCATTCACTCCACGCTCCACCTTCTCCCCTTCTCTATGTCTCACAACCCCTTGGAATCAATTAACACCATCTGCTATTTTGTCTTCCATTGTTTTAATCTTTAATGAAGGTGTATCTTATTCCTTGACAAAGTCAATCCTCCTACAAGTCACTTTGGCCTCATTCCTTCTCATTCTCTTGAGTAGACTGTCCTCATTGTCCTGCTCCATCTCTCTCTAATGTTTAGTCTCTCCCTACCTACTGATGCCTTCCCTATTGATGCATTCCTAAGTCTTCTTTATAACTAAAAATCCCTCACTAGACTATAATTTCCTCAAACACTAATCCTGTATCTCTTCTCCCTTTCATTGACAAACTTCTAGGAAAAAGAAACTGTCCACACTCATGTCTTGTACTCCGTCTCCTCTCAGTAGCTTCTCAGCCCCATTTAATTTATCTTCTGACTTTATCATTCAACTGAAATTATTTTCTCCCACCTTCCCAATGAAATCTTAATTGCAAAATTTGTTGGATTTTTCTCACTCCTTTTCTTTCTCAGCCTCTCTGTGTCATTTGACATTGTTGACTACTTTCTCCTCCTGGATAATAATTGTTTCTGTTTTGGCCAGAAACCATGAGGGTCTCCCCTCCTAGATTTTTTTTGCTGGGTAATGGGGCCATTCTCTGACTCATTTCTTATTAAGCCTTAATTATTGAATGGGCATTGCCTCAGTCAAACTAAGACCAGTCAAAGACCTTAGATTCAAAAGACCAAGATCCCCCACTACATCCTGGGCCAGCTCCAGTTGTTCTGATTTATATCTAGCCACTGGACCCAGATGGCTTGGAAGGAGAAAATGATGCTGGCGACTTTTCACAGCCCTCCCTCACTTAAATCCAGTTCACTCACAAGTAATGACATCACTTCGCTGATGTCATGGTTGTCCTCAAGTATGAAAGACAAACAACAACCACAACAACAACAACAATCTTTCTTCATTCTCTTTTACTTCGTGATCTTATCAGGTACCACAGGTTTAATCATATCCATGTAGGTGACTCCTGGATCTATATCTCCAGTCCTACATTCTCTGTCCTAGCCTCCAGTCCCATATTTCAAATTATCTTTTAGATCTTTTGAATCAGATGACTTGGGAGTTTCTCAAACTCAGCATGTCTAAACCAGATTGCCAATATCTTTCTTCAGAACTTCCTGGTTTCTGTTGATAGCAACATTATATTTTCAGTTACCCAGGTTTGCAAACTTGGTATTATACTTGAGTCCTCACTATTAGTCACCACACATATTCATGCATTCATTGCCCAATCCCTATTTTTTTAAATTTTCAAAATATCTCTCATATTTATCCCCTTCTCTCCACTTATATAGCCAATTCTACATTTCAGGCCTTGGCTACCTCTGTTCTGGGCTATTCAAAGAGTCTCCTAATTAATCTTCTTGCCTCAAGTCTGTACTACAAACCATCTTTCACAGAGATTTCAAAGCAATATTCATTGAGAGTCAATATGCTAGAGTCACAGAGGTGTCAAACATATGGCCCATGGGTCACATGACCCACAACACTACCAGTGTGGCTTGAACCAGATTAAAATGTAACTGGGAAATATTTAACAAAATAAATAAAATATAGATATTGTTAATATGTGGTTTTCTAAGTCAATATCAGCCTATGGGAATCCTTATATATAGTATAGTGGCCTCATTTCTATTTGAGTTTGACATAATTGCTTGCAGTCCATAACAGTGTGGGTCTTGGTTTCAGCAAGATTCACATCTGAATTCCTCTTTTGACCCTCATGAGCTCTGTTATCAAAGCAAGACATTTGACCTCTCTAAATTATTTTCCTCATTACAAAAAAAAATAAGTGGTTGAAATAAGTAGTCTTTAGAGGTCCTTTCCCTCTCTAGATTGATGATATGATCTTGTGATCTGAATGTGCAGATTTAACAATACTACTCCTTTCATTAACAAAACTCATGAGTTTCCTATTACCACTAAAATCAACCATCACCTCTTTCAACATTCAAAGTTCTTCACAAACTGGCTTCCATTTACATTTCTAGTACAGTCCAACCACATTGGCTTTTTTCCTTTTCTTCAAACATATTGCTTTATTTCTTGACACTCTTACTTTACATTCTCATTTTGCCTCCTTTCTCTGAATCTCTATTTGTCTTTAAATCTCAGTTCAAGCTCTATTTTTACATTTTCTTTATCTACTGCTAGATAGTAGTGACTTGTTCCCTTAAATTAGCTTGTATATTTCACACACACATACACACACACAAGCATGCATGGGTATGTATGTGTGTATGTGTATGTATACACATATATGTATATGCATATGCAATATGATATGTAATGTTTTATATATACAATGTTATATGTAATGTTATGTATACATATGTAATACCTACATACATATACATGTATATGCACGTACATACACATACACACATACATATACACATACATGCACATACACACATATTATGTACACACATATACATACATGTATGTATATGCATATATGTGTATGTTTGTACATGTATATTTATGCATATGTATATGCATGTTCATTACTCCATGCACATTATATGCATGTGTGCATGTCTATGTGCATGCATATATACATGCACATGTATGTGAATATATACACATGTACACACATACATATGATCACATGCATATGTACACACATACATGCATGCATACATGTACACATGCATGTATATACACATACATTTATATAGTCTACTACTTTGCATGAACCTCTCTGTTGAACTCCAGTTACACATCTTCAACTACCTTTCAGATATCTCCAAATGGATATCTAGAAGATATCTTAAACTCACCATGTCCAAAACTGAACTCATTATTTTTCTCCCCAAATCCTCTCCCATATTTTAACTTCCTCATTATTATAAAGGGCATCATCATTCTTGCACTTGTTCAGGCTCAAAACCTTGGAATTATTCTGTATTCCTCACTATCTCTCATTACTTAAAGCTAATCTGTTACCGAAGTTCACCAATTTTAACTTTGCAACATTTTTCAGATAAGTCCCTTTCACTTCTCCAACACAGACACCATCCTGATGTGTCCAATCTGATGACACCATCCTAAGGCCCTAGCTTTACATCTACTACATGAAGCAGAGTAATAGCTTGCTGGTGAGATTACCTGCCCCAAATGTCTCCACAATCCAGTTCATCCTAAGATGATTTTCCTAAAAGTGGATCTGATCATCTCACTTCCCCTACTCGGTAAACAGCAGTATTGACTCTAGGAACAAATGCAAAATGATATTTGGCCTTCAAAGACTTTCATAACTTAGCACCCTCCCACCTTTCCAATCTTCTTATGCTTTACTCCCTGCCACATATGTTTTGATGCAGTGACACTGGTGTCCTTATCGTTCTAGGAACAAGACATGTTATCTTTCAGTTCCAGGCATTTTGTCTGACTGTCCTTTCTGGAGAAGCTTTCCCTCCTCATTTATACCTACTGACTTCCCTGGCTTCCTTTAAGTCCAAACTAAAATTTCATTTTCTACATGAAGCCATTCTCAGCCCCTCTTAATTCTAATGTGTTGCCTCTGTTAACTTTTTTTCCTATCTGTCCTGTATATTATATATGTCTATATACACATATATGTGTGTATCTATGTACATATATAGAATACATATGTCTGTTTATCTATCTATCTATCTATCTATCTATCTATCTATCTATCTATCTATCTATGTTTGTTGTCTTCCTGATTACATTGTGAGGTTCTTCAGTTTGGGGCAGCCTTTTGCCTCTTTTTGTATCCCTAGCACTTAGCACAGTTCCTCGCACACAGTAGGTGCTTAATAAATGTTTATTGATTGATTTATTAGTTTAACAGCCACCACTGACTCGTATTGGCTATGTCACCCTAGGCAAATTATTTAACCTCTCTGCCTTTAGTAATAAACAAAGACTATAAATTGAAGACAACATAAGGATATTAATTGATAGGTGTGATCTCCTCATCTAGAAGCTATCCATACAAATGAAACCACAGGTCTCGTTCCAATCCTTTATTTTATGCATGTCAACATATGACCATGTTTCTCTCCTGAGAGAATGTAAACCCCCTGAGGGCAAGGGTTGCTTTCCTTTCTTTCTTTTACTGTTTTTCTTTTTTTATTTCACCATTGCCTGTAACAATGCTTTACACATTGTAGGTACTTGTAAATTATTGTTGACTAGGTGGTTAACTTGGGCAACTTGATTTACTTTTATGAGTTTCTATTTCCTTATCTATAAAATGGAAATAATAATGCTCCAAGTATTTATTTCAAGGTTTGCTATAAGGAAAAAAATGTCATAAACATCATGGTTTAATATAAATGGCTTTGTTGTTGTTGTTAATTATTATTATTATTATTATGCCCCAAAATTACGATTCCTGTAGGATGATTTGAATGACAAGAACCTACTGAATCTTCTAAATTAAATTTTCAAAGTTGTTTAACACAGAACCTCACCATGATATCAGAGATGCTGTAAGGGGAAGGTGATCAAGGAGTAAGTGAAAATGCTGAAAGCTCAGACAGATCTTACTAGTTTCCACTTTAAGAACCATTAAACACACTTGCAAATGTGAGATCAACAGACTATAAAACCAGGGCACCTACTGAAATGCTATAAAAGGGAAGCCCAAACAAGCAGCCAATTTCTAGATTCTTTGCATAAATAATTCCCAGTGTAAATGTAGTTTTAAAACAGAGAAGGCAACAGTTATTAGCCTGAGGCATGGACTGCTGCCTTCAAATAATCAGATAAAAAGATCCTAGCCTAAATGGTTTAGTTAATGTTAGCTGTGGAGGAACCTGCTTCATGAGGAAGAGTTAGTTATACAGCAATTTACATATGAGTTAATCGTGACTCTGCCAAATCCTTAGGCCCACTGGATATCATAGGCTTATCTATCATCTCATTGTTCTATGAAGTCCAAGCTATTTTACTCTAGGTTGCAATGGCAAATTCAGATATAAGTATCATTTAATCTTTATGGTGATTTTTCTCTATATAAAACAGAGTATATATTATATTTTCAAGTCAATAAATGTCATGAAATCATAAGATCACAGATTTAGAGCTTGAAAGGAAATAGAGTGATTCTAACAATCACATTTTACAAATAAAGAAACCAAGGCACAGAAAGGTTAAGAGACTTGTCCAGAGTCAAATGAATCCCTGAAGATATACACGTATATATATATATATGTATATATATATATGTATGTATATATATATATACACATACACATATGTATATGTCTGTTACATGATCCTGGACAAATCATTTAACCTCTTAGTGCTCTTAGCAACTCTCCAAGACCATATTATTATGCAGAGATGGTCTTGACCTACATTGGTGGAGGGAATAGACTCATACAAAAGTTTTCTATATCAATGAAACCATACATTTAGTAATATAACCTGCATATGGACATACATATGTAAGACACATGCATATGCACAAGCTCATACAGATGACATATTGTGTATCTTACACATATGTAAATGTGTGTCTCCATTTGTATACATATATACACAGATAATATATGTTTTACATAATAAGGCATTAGAAATTCAGATGCAAGCATTATGAAATCATCAGAGTCATTTTCTAGGGAAAGTATTGACATGTATATGTGTGTATGTATGTACATATATATATTTGGGTATACATATGTGTATATATATATGTATATATATATATATATAAACATCTATCTATGTATATACAGATATATAACTACATGAGAGGGACTGTCATACAGGTATTTATTTGCTTTTGTCCAGAGCAATGATTTGATCAGTGTAAAGATCTTTAAGTACATACCTTCCCTCTTACAAAAAAGCTTGGAAAGTCATCGCTAATTCATAATTATGGAAAATTGTCTGGGGGCACTGAGAGATTTAATGACTGACCCGTGATCATATAGATAACATATGGCAGAGTAGCACTTGACTCCAAAATCAGTTTTCTATTCTTTGTGCTGAACTGTCCCTCTAAGGATATTTAACTGTTTGTAAGTATATAAATATATGGACATTTGTAAGTGTACATATATATTCATATATGAGCATAATATACACCTATATGTTCACATTCACACCCCTGCCTGTATGTTCTTTTTCTTCCTAATGAAAATGGCCCTGGAAATTATGTAGCATTCATGTTTCTATAGTATTACAAAGTAACATTAAAATATAAATTATTTTGGATACTGTGCATCAATACTTAGATGTTAGATATGACTATGTCCACTGTCTCAAAGGAACTGGCCAAACATAATTAGCCCATATGTAAATATTGATACAGCTAGCTTTCCCTCATGAAAGTAGTGTCAGTTAAGGCTCTCTCTATACATGTATATGACACATAAATATACACATTTACAAATGTTCTTAAATACCCCAAAGATTTCTTATTTCACGGGTAAGAGTATTCTTGCCATTAATGAAGATTGCAACCTCTCCAAAAATAAATAGTTCTTCAGCACTGCTGAGGCCAACACATCAATCACATTGTGGTCAACCTTTAGAATAGATCCTCTGAATCTGTTAGCTTTGTACTTGAAGCCCATCCAGCTTGGATAGGATCTTCCAAAGTTTACATTTCATTAGCACAGCCTTTGACAGCCCAAAGTCACCTTCATATCATGATGAAGCATTGGAGTAATATTTTAGTGAAAGATACACATACACATATACAAATTTGCACACTCAGAGGGGTGTGCTATCTTCCTAGGCTATGTAATCTGGATATGTCAGAGAGACTCTTAGAATTGTCAGATCTGCTGACCAAAACTGACCTGATGAATTGTGTAAGGGGGAATATATATATTAGGGACCCTAGAAAGCATTTCTAAGAATTATGAAGCCTTATCAGAGAAAAAAATAAAGCCAATCAAATGAAAACTTTATGCACATAGGTGCACATATGCACATATGCACATTTATACCATCATTGCCAATTGAAAGGAGGGGATTCAGAAGGAAACAAAATTATTTTTACTATGAGGTTGTTTGCGAATTGGCATTCTGGATCATGACTTAAAACATAAGACTGATGGATAAGAAATGCAGTACATCTTCAAAAGGTCGGTAAAAACATCTTTGTCTGCAATCACCTTACTACCCCAGAGATGATGATTTTAAGCTGAAAAAGGAGGGGAAAAGAGTAAACCGTAGATATGTCTAGTAAGCATGGTTTCTCAGACCATAGCTGGTACAAAGTAGAAGGAAGAATAGCAAAAGAGAGAGAGATCTATGTACAATGAATATGTAATAAACAGGATGAACTAGAAATCCTATTTCAAGGAAACAGATTTGGCCTCATATGTATTACTGAGATGTTGAAAGATGGAACTTATAACTGAAATTTGTCACTGGGGGTATATAGCTTATGTAAAAGAAAAAAAAGAATTTATAAAAGCATACCTCATTGCATATTAATAATACATATTCATGTGAATAAAAAAATAGCATAGAGCATCTGGGTGAGGATCAGCAGAGAAAGAAACAGAAGTAATATTATTGCAAAGATATAATACAACCTAGCAGAGCAGGAGAAAGGCATCAATAGTTTGGGAAGGGGAAGACAAATTTGACATTAAAACACTATTGTAGTGATAGTAGTCTTCAACTTTTCGGATATATTTCATAGATTTAGAGCTGGAAAGGGTCTTAGAAGTTATCTAGCCTAATTTAATTTTACATATGGAGAAACCGAGGAACAGAAGTTTAAGTATCTTTCCAAAATTTATGTAGGATTGAGAAAGAGTTAAGATTCAATCATACATCTTCTGACTCCAAATCTCACACTTTTCCCACTGCACTACACTATCTCCCAATATCTGCTGATGTCCAACCAAAAGCAGAACAGCTAAGAAATGTGTGATTTCCTTTGATGGTGATTTCATCTCTCAAAATGTAAATGATGGAGCAAAGACAACCATTACCCTGTGCCTGACTGTGACCAACAAGGAGATTTTGGAGTTGGAAAGCTCTAGCTTTAAGTCAGTTCTTTAAATGAATACTGGCTATGTGATTCTGGGCTAGTCATCCTTACAGAGTCCAGGCAAATTCTGAAGACCACTAAGTACAGAAGAGTTTTCATCTGCATTGGGGAGGCAGTTGACATATGAGGAGGTTCCCTAAATTGATGAAATCACAGGTCTAGCCCACTACTGTCCTGTATTTCCCCCATTCCCTAAAAGGAGAGAGATGGAAAGATGAAATTCATGAGAAAACTGCCATTGCCTTTGTTTTCTGCCTCCTTAAAGAGAGAGAGAATAAAAGGAAAAAGTCCTCTGCAGTGTGGTGGAGGGGCTTAAACAGCTCAGTGAAACTGGGCTGGGCTGGGCTGTGCAAAGTTACCCAAGACAGACAAGTCACAGTGGAGAGTTCTGATGAAAGATGATCCACTAGAAAAAGAAATGACAAACCATTCCAGTATCTTTGCCAAGAAAACCTCATCAACAGTATAACAATGATAGAAGATATGACACAGGAAAATAAGCCCTTCAGATCAGAAGGTGTCCGGCATGTTAGTAAGGAAGAACAGAGAACAACCAAGTAACTCCAGAGAGAATGAAGTGGCTAGGCCAAGCCAAAAGGAAGTTCAGTTGCAGATGTGCCTGGTGAAGAAAAGGAAGTCCAAAGCTATAAAGATCAATGTTGCATAGGAACCTGGAATGTGAGATATATGAATCAAGGCAAGCTGGAGGTGGTCAAACAGGAGATGATCATATTAAACATCAACATCTGGGGTGTCAGTGAACTTCAATGGAAGGGAATGGGTAAATTTAATTCAGATGATAAATACATATACTATTGTGGGCAAGAGTCCCTTAGAAAAAATGGAGGAGCCTTCATAGTCAATAAAAGGGTGAGAAAAACAGTACTGAGGTATAATCTGAAAAATGTCAGAATGACATCTGTTTAAATCCAAGGCAAACTTTTCAACATCAAAGTAATATATGTCTACGTTCCAACAACTGATACCAAAAAGGCCAAAGTTGCTCAGTTTTATGAAGACCTATAGCATTTTCTAGAAATATCATAAAAAAGATGTTACATTAATCACAGAGGATTGACAGCAAAGAGATCAAATCAGCCAATACTTAAAGAAATTAATTCAGATTACTCGTTATAAGGACAAATACTGAAGCTGAAGCTTAAATACTTTGACCACATCATGAAAAGATAGGACTCACTGAAAAGACCTTGATGTTGGGAAAGACTGTAGACAAAAAGAAGGGGATGACAAAGGATGAGGTGGATAGAGAGTGCCATGGAAGCTATAAACATGAGCTTAGACAGACTTTGGGAGATAGAAGAAAATGGACAAGCCTGGTGTCCTACAGCCTATGGGCTTGTTAAGAGTCAGATACAACTGAACAGATGAACGACAATAAGGAGATGGGTTAAAAAAACTATTAAAATATACTCCATTCCTTTACCTTCTACCAAGATTCATAAGAAATATAGATTTAGAACTGTAAGGGGCATTAAAAACTATCTATTTTGACTTTCTTTTGTCAGAAAAGAAGAAATTGAATCCTAGTAAAATGAAGTGACTTACTCAAGGTCACCCATATGATATGTGACAGAGAAGAGATTTGAGTCCAAGTCCTCTGATTGCAAATCCAGCTTTCTTTCCACCCAAGTAATATATCTTCTTTAATGTGGGAATCAGGGTGTGAGAATGTGACCTAGGACTCCGCAATTAACGTAAACAGAAAAAGAAGCTCTAACTGTCCCATGGGAAAACTTGCATGTGACCATGGGCCATCTCTGGCATTGTGCCTTCTTTGTCCACTTTAGGTATAATATCTCATCTGGGCTACGAGTGGTGCAGAGATCTACCACTGTCCTGACAACAAGGACTACAAGCCAAGACTTTTATAGAGATGATTGTTCACTCAATGCGATCTCTGAAGATGAGATACAACAAAGTATAGATTGATTCTCTGCTGCTTGAGTTAAATTTGTCCTAACAATCAACACCAAGAAAACAAAGGTTCTTCATCAGCCAGCACCATGCCATCCATACATGGAACTGTTAGTTAAAGTAAAGGGAGAAATTTTGAATCCTGGGATAAGTTCATTTACTTTTGTAGTATACTTTGCAGGAATGTACACATAGATGATGATGTTGACACACGAATTGCCAGAGCTATCTTAATATTTCAGAGGCTCCAAAGGAAAGTATGGGAGAGAAGAGGTATTAGATTGCCTACCAGACTAAAGGTCTGCAGAGCCATTGTGTTGACCTCATTGTCGTATACCTGTGAAATCTGGACAGTCTACTAGCACCATGCCAGAAAACTGAAGTGCTTCCATTTGAATTGTCTTAGGATGATTCTGAAGATCACCTGGCAAGATAAGATACTGGACACCAAAGTTCTTTCTTGAACTGAATTGGCAAGCAATCAAACCCTATTGCAGAGAAGGCAATTCCCAAGGGCTGACTACATTGTTGTTTGCTAAAGAAGATAGCATTTTATTTGAGATTTAAAGGAAGTCAGAGAAACCAGAAGAGTTATCTCTTCTGGATGTATTTTCCAGGTCAATTGTTTTTCCAATGAGATATTTTACATTTTCTTCTATTTTTTTCATTCTTTTGATTTTTTTGACTGATTCTTGATGTCTCATAGAGTCATTAACTTCCACTTGCCTAATTCTAATTTTTAATAAATTGTTTTCTTCAGTTACCTTTTGTAACTCCTTATCCATTTGCCAAATCTTACTTTTTTATATTTTAATTTATTTTTAATATGTTTAGTTTTCAGCATTGATTTTCACATGCGTTTGAATTACAGATTTTCTCCCCATTTCCACCCCCCC